>ML677343.1:16745178-16750178 GCA_007922305.1 Dermatemys mawii | reverse complement strand
TTACATGGGAAACGGCGCTCAAGGTGGATTTCCCAGGCTGACCAACAGCCAGAGTTTCAGTCCAATGAGATAGTGTCCTCACAGATCACTCTCTTCTGCTTTGTAAAACTGGCAATTAGGGGTAAAGGAAGAAGTAGCCCTCCCACCAACAGACTTGTTATCATGGGGCTCCCGATTAGCCTTAGCTAACCTCTGATGGAGAATTCTCTGAGAAGTGTAGGAAGCCCTCGCCTCACCAAGGCTTATGCAGGGCAAATACTTTGCCACAGCAATGAAGGAACTCTCACAATTTACACCTGAGGAGAGGAGAGAAAGAAGGAAGCTGAAGAAAGAAATTAGACCAGGTTCACAATTTGCAGCTGCAGTGCAAAGGTGTCAGGTGCTCATTAATGTGAACACACACTCCCTTGAGCACCTGACATGATGCACAAGGGGGTCTTTCCTCTAAAGGAAATTCATCTTCTGTTGGAAGCCAGTAAAACACCTGGATAAACCAAACTGCTGCATACAGTCCTTGCACAGCCCAGAAGGTCACTGATGTTTTCTGTTTGATTGGACCCACCGCGTTTTGCCCATGGAATTATAGTCAGTCTAAAACAATATGCAGAAATTTTCGCCAAAATCTGAGGAGACTGTTTCCAGCAAGTTTGCAGGTTTCTGCAGAACCCTAACTTTCTAGGCTTTAAAACTAGTAATTTTTAAAATGTTATAATGAGTTTTGCAAGTATATTTGTGAAGAATACAAACCAGGATATATCGGACATACCATATTTGACAGTCATGAATCTATAAATGATGCTATACATCAATAAACTGAACAGTTAGGTGGACATTGAAAAGTTATAATGTATTTCCAAATCTTAGAAATAAATCTAGTAGATCCCATTATATTACAGATTAACAGATTATAAATATTTTAATATACTGTAAAATGAATGTGTTCAATGACTCATGCTAAGTTTGTGTGCTGTGGACAACTGTCTTAACAACAACAACATTTATATGGTCATAACTACGTTTTTAATTTAACACTCCATTAAAATAAATGCGGGGGATGGGAGTTCCCACCTCTGTTGATGCTGTTGTTTCAAGTTCATCTACATCTGGGTACAGATTCATAATGCTGTTTTCTTAGAAGTGAGTGCCACTTGTTTCTCTTTCCCCACCTTTCCCCGCCCCCCCCCCCAGTCAAGAATGCAGGTGTGTGTACTAGTGTATTTTATTAATGACATCACTCACTATCATAATAAATACTGGATTAATATAATAATTATATTTTTGTGAGCTTGATGTGTTCTTGCAGAGGGAAATTCAACCCATCAGTGTCTTCCTACTAAACTCTGAAGCCAAGAAAGAGAGATTTAGTGGATAGGTTACAGTTATTTTGCAAATGGAAGGACAAGAAACTTTCCAAAGCAAAGAGGGAGAGAGACTAAAATGAAGTTCACAAGCAAAGAAAAGTCTGTGGAGGTCTTATGTAGTTGGTGATCACATCCTGGCACCACAGGAATCACTCCAGTTTGGAGATACACGTGAATATTTAACTCACTATAATACAGACATAGCTTTCACACACCTTTGTGTTTGAAACAATGAGGCCACTTCTATCTGATGCACAGCAACTTCAGCGCCATTGACTTCAAGGGGAGTTGTGGGTGCTAAGACCCTTTCCTTTTGGCAGGGCTGTGCTACACTGAGGTAAATGCTACCCCATTTCCATAGCAACAGAGGGTCTTCTGACAGTGGAACAGCTTTAACAGAGTTGCTTAAGGGAGCAGCAATTAGGGGGAGGAATAAGGCGGTCCTATATGCAGTGTGGAATCCCACCATGCAAATGCTCCCCGTGCACAGGGCAGAAAGGTTGTAGGACCAGAGGGTCCACTACTGTGTATAACTTCTGATCCTCTGCTTTCTGGTAAGGATGCATTAAGCCTCATATAGTCAACAGCCTATAGAAGCCTCATGGGAACAGCTCCACAACCCAGTAGGGATGATTCTATCCCTTGCACATCTGCCCACCACCCAGCCCAGCTACCCTCCCTGGGCTCTAGCATGAGAATTTGGTCCTAAGTACCCTGTGAGCTTGAGCAAAATTTTTCTCTGAAGCTGATTTTGCCCCTTTCCCATTTGCGGAAGCCTTAGATCATCAGCAGTGCACAGGTGACAGCTTTATTCATAAAAAACATACTGGATTTTGCTTCTTTTACTGAGTCTCACAGAAAATCCACATTGTTGAGTAGCTTGTTACCGAATCAAGCACTTATTGTACGTACAGATTACATAAACAAGAAGGTCAATTTTGTTTCAAACCTATATGAATGTGGTTCTGGGACTGAATTAACTACTGATTGAAAAGTTACACATTTTCAGCTAGCTAATCACATTTTATTTCACTGTACACAGACAGCAGTGCAATGAAATTAGCTGTTTGTTTGTACATTTTCGAAAATGTTTTAACTTCAAGCCTGTAAAAAAAAAAAAAAGTTTTGTGCGTGTTCAGGTAAGATTGTTAGGGTAAAAATACTGGTGATAATGATTGAAAAAGGCTCAGTAGCAAACTAGAAATTGTTTTCTCCCCTCTCTTCCTCTCCATGAAACACAATCTGTGGGTACATCTACACTACTTTTTAAAACCTGCAATAAGAAGTCTCAGTGCCCGGGTCCATGGACTCTGACTCACACGACAGCACCAAAAACAGCAGTGTAGGTGTTGTGGGTTGGACTGGAGCTCGAGCTCTGAAACCCACCCATCCCCCTGGGCCTCAGAGCTCGAGCTCCTGCCCAAGCTCAAATGACTACACTACTGTTTTTAGCGCCACAGCGAGAGCTCCACCAGCCCAAGTCTGTAGAGGCAGGCTTTGAGACCCACTGCCAAGGATTTTAAAATGCAGTGTAGACATATCCCGAGAGGCTTCCTTTATTCAACATGAATTGATAATTCTAAGGGAACAGCCAGTTCTCTCATAAAAACCACTCCAGGAGCTATTGTTACATTTGCATAGTGAAAGTAATACATATTCCACACCTGGAGACATTTTAACAAGGTTTCACCATGCAGCTAATTAGCAGGATCCTGTCTACAGAATCATAGAAATGCAGGGCTGAAAGGGATTTCAAGAGGTCATGTAGTCCATCCCCGTACCTTGAGACAGCCTTGAATAAACCTAACATAAGAATGGTCATGCTGGGTCAGACCAGAGGTCCATCTAGCCCAGTGTCCTGTCTTCCGACAGTGGTCAATGCCAGTGCTTCAGAGTGAATGAACAGAACAGGTGATCGTCAAGTGATCCATCCCCTGTCTCCCATTCCCAGCTTCTGACAAACAGAGGCTAGGGACACCATCCCTGCCCTTCTTTGCTAACAGCCATTGACCTAGATCATAACTGATAGATGTTTGTCTAACATGAGTTTAAACACATTCAGTGACAGGATTCCACAGTCTCCCTTGCAAGCCTATTCCACAGGTTAACTACCTGGATAGTTAGAAAGCTTTTCCAAATATCCAACCTTAATCTCCCTTGCTGCCAATTAAACCAATTACTTCTTGTTCTACCCTCACTGAAGAACAATTGGTAACTGTCCTCTTTACACCAGCCTCTAACACATTTGAAGATTATCATCAAGTCCCCACTCACTCTTTTTCTCAAGACTAAACATGCCCAGTTTTTTTAACTTTTCCTCAGAGGTCAGGTTTTTTGAACCTTTTATCTATCATTTGTGTTCCTCTCCTCTTGACTCATTCCAACTTGTCCAGATTTGTCCTACAGTGCGGTGCCCAGAATTGGACCCAGTTCTCTGGCCGAGGTCTCACCAGTGCTGAATAGAGTGTGACAATCACCTCACATGTTTTACAAACACACTGTTAATACACCCCAGAAAGATATTAGCTTTGGTCACAATTTCCTCACATACATTTAATTTGTTTACAATTTACAGATTACAATTACAACCATTCAATTAACATTGTTGACTCATACTCAGTTTGTGATCCACTATACCCACAGATTATTTCCAGCACTATTATTGCCTCGCCAGGTGTTCGCCATTTTGCAGTTGTACATTTAATTTTTTTCCTAAGTGTAGTACTTTGAATTTGTCTTTATTGAATTTCATCTTGTTGATTTCAGACCAAATTCTCCAATTTGTCAAGATGTTTTTCAATACTAATTCTGTCCCCTAAAGTGCTTGCAAACCCCCCACCTCCCGCAGTTTGGCAACACCCACAAATTGCATTAGCATAATCTCCACTACATTATCCAAATCATTAATGAAAATATTGAATAGAACCAGACCCAGGACAGACCCCTGCAGGACTTCCCTAGAAATGTTTCTTCCTCTCCCTCTCCCCGCTCTATATTACAGCAAACTATTGATAGCTACTCTTTGAGTATAGTCTTTCAATCTGTTTTGCAACCACCTTATAATAAATTTCACCATTTCCCCCTCATTTATACATGAAAATGTCATGTGGGACTGTGTCAAAAGCCTCACTAAAATCAAGATATACCATGTGGTACAGAATATCACATATTTAAAGTTGGGTTTTCTTAACAAAACCTGACCCAAAAATAATACATATTGCCTGGTCACATTTATCTATGACCATTTGATGAACCTTTATGAATTCTCAGTATAATTCCTTTGATATTTATACTGAAAACATAGTCAGTTAACCTCTGCCAAGAATGACACCGTTTTAGAAGAACTATTAAGGATTAAAAAGTGCATGTTTTGGGTCTTTTCTGGGGAGGAGCAGGTGAGATATTCTTTCTACTTCTAAAATCCCTCAGTGTTCCATCATATCTAATCCTTCCCACTAGTGCCTATAATTATTCCCAACTGGTAGAAGAACTGCTTTCAGCATCCCTGCAGCAGAATTGCTACCACTAATGTAGCAGCTAAATGTTAGAAGACTCCTAACTCCCCCATCTGTGCTTTAGCTTCCCAGAGGGTAAATACACTGAATAGCAATTCCTTTGCTTGGCACCCAAATTCTAAAC
>ML677343.1:16715178-16740178 GCA_007922305.1 Dermatemys mawii | reverse complement strand
TAACAAGTTTAAAACTTACTACATGCCAGTCATTACATTGCAATTTTAGTTATAGAAACACCATCAGAAAAACACACCAACTGGGGTTTTAAGAGTGTGTCCATGATACAAGAAAAGGGGACATGGTGTGCGTGTTTCTGGGCCACAAACAGACATTTCTGTATACAACCCATCAGAAGGTGAGCCTGGGTAACATATCCAGCAGCTTGTTCTCTTCGCAATTCTCACATTAACTGTTCTGCTTCTGGGATGGGGAAAGGTATGTGTATGTGTATCCCTCATGCTGTGTATGGCTGTGGGATCCCCTCCTTTGCTGGGTTGCAACCAGACAGCTGAACCTGTTACCAGCCAGAATTTGAAGGTAAATCAATGCAGCCTTTGATGCATATGCTTGTGACATCTTATCAAGGGTGTTTATTCACAGGCCAGAATTTGCCTTAAGTATTTCACATCATCAACATTCATTTGTTTATTGTCTCTGCCTTGCTCATACAAGACAGATGGAAACTTCTTCCATAACTGATCATGTTCTTCATATATTACGAGCCTCAGAAAACTGGGTCATTTTTACATATAGGTACACAGATTTATTTATTTTTTTATGTATGCATACTATCCTTGTTCTGCACACCTTAACATCAGTGGAAGTTGAGTGCACAGTTCAAAAGCAGAATGTGCTAGGGAAGCATATTGAGAATTAACTCTACATCTCCTGGCTTTCTGATATTTCAAGAAGATTTGGCCATAACATTTTCAAGTCACATATGGCAGGGGGAGATTTTTTCCTTTATTGCTATTATTAAAATCAAAAGGAGTTATACAGATAAAAAATGCTAAAATGATTCAGTGTAAAAACATTTTTTGAGTAAAAACAATGTGGTAAGTAAACTGATTGTGGCTAGAATCTGAAACTATATTCTAAGGGCAAACAATTTGTGTGAAACTGAACATTTTCCTGACTAAGTAACTCTGATTCATACATTTAAAAATGATAAATTTAAACCCATCAATAGTAAATAAATTGCAAGTATAGCAGATAAAACTGGAATAATTCATCATATTATATATGGAAACACATAGAATAGATATAATGGAGAGTGTTCACTTTAAATTGAAATCTGTTTCTAGGTTTTTCAAGGACAATTTCCCTTACAAAAGTTTAACATATACATAAAAATCATCCGTCAGCACATCTGATCCAAATATACTAATGATTTTTATTGGTCAGATCTTGAAAGTGAGGTTTATTTTTATGGAGTAAGCATTAATTAACCCAACATGTACTATCTTTTAGTATATCTAGCCAAGTACTTTCATTTAAACATGTTTATTGTGAAATGTTTGCATTCCCAACATTTGTGGCCCACACACAGACTATTTCATACTTCTTTCTGAGCATTTACAAAAGTTAAAAGGAGTTATTGTTTTTGATTAATGCAGCTTTTTGGCATTTTTAAAATGTTCCAAAACTATGTTCTGAATACATTTTTCTGCATTAAAATCTCTAAATGCATTTCTTTTAAAACAAAGCATTAAACTGAAGATGTACAAGGTTTACTTTGAATCATTTTAACTTTTTCATGAAAAATGAACTTTATTTACTTTTGTATATGATTCAAGTGAACTTGCACAGTATCTGAATTGACTGATCTGATGTAACTATCAATCATAAAAAGGAAAGCTATGTATGGAGATCAGTGGGGTGGTGCATTACAGATGGGAGTTCTAAGGCTGGGGCTGTCATCTTTTGATTAAGAAAAGGAAATGATTTCACTAAAAAGATATTCCCTCTTGTGTTGTTTTGTTTTAACTGAGTTTGTACTTTCCACCGAACTGGACATATTTATTGAGACTCATAAGTTACTTCACGGTTACCAACATCACTGTAATCTCAACAAACTATCTTTTTCCTTGCCAATTATCTAAATATCATAACTATAAAATATCTTAAAACATTCTCTATAGTGTAAACATCTTAGCTACAAAGCTTTAAGTGTAAACAGTATGATGCATCAGAATGATTTTAAGCGATGTTATAAAAACTGCTCTTAAAAACTAAACAAAAATGTAAAGCTTCCATCTGTTTTATGATTTTTCCACTGTAGAACTGCTGCTGTGTGCCAGTTTACTGAACCATGGCTTGCTAAAGAGATTGCTGGGGTCACAGATTGAAAAAACAAAGAACAAGTCTTTAATGGTTGATTTTTTTTCCTCAAGTCTCCCTGATATGGTTCAAATGGAATTAAGTGCATGGCAGCAGAAAACAGAGAACAGAAAATGTTCATATTGCCTGTTGCAAAGAGAAGTGTTCACAGAAAGATAAATATTTTGAAGAAGGTGTCACTGAAGTGATTATCTTATATTTTTTGTGATTGTATACCTGGGTTGTCACTACTAAACAAGGGCTATGCTATGATTCTTTGCACTGTGTACATATAGAGTTAAAAATAGACAGTAAATTCCATACCAACACATGGCTGGGGGGCGGGGACTTCCAGGCTTACTTTGTGGCTCCATATGCAGATATTGAGAGAAAAGCAATTCAGAAATCCTGAATGCCTTTTTTTCACTGATCCCTGAGATGAAGGGACTCCACAGAGATGCATACCTTTTCCATGGTGAGTACTAAGTACACAATTTTATACTTAAGTATTTTGAGGAGCAGAATAGTTGGTGAACTAACTAGTCAATCAATAGCAGTAACATGTCCTTCAAAAAGCAGATCTAAAGATACATGTTCAGTCTCCATCAGTTCACATTTTACTATTCAGAATTAAGACTCTAATCCAACAAAGCACAAATTTAACTTTGGGCTGCTGATTAGTCCCATTAAAGCCCCAGGCTACAATCCTGCAAGCAAATACACATGATCCTTCTCAGCTCTTAGTCAATAGGGAGCTCCTGGTCAGTATGTGATTTTACACATCATTCAGCTAACAGCCAGTGCTGCGGGACGTTATGTGGCTCTCTGACCTTTTCTGGCTGGATTCTGAGTTCACTAACCAATGAATTAAATTCATCACTAAGCGCTATGGTAATAAAAGTAATTATTATTAATAATTGATTTATGCAATATTTTTCTCACCTGTTAGTTGTTAGAGCAGTGTTGTCTAGTAGTCTGTGCACATGACAAGGTGGTAATAATTCCTTAATTCTACTCCTGGCTCTGACACCGACACCCTGTGTAGCCTTGGATGGATCACTTAAACTCTTTGCCTCAGTTTTCCCATCTGTAAAATGGGAGAATCATTACAGTTGAGTAAACAGTGAAGAATAAGGTCAGGGAATATTCATTCAAATTCAAAAGCAAATTTAAATGGTGCTGACAGCCTTTGCTCACTTTTCCTTTTTTTTCCTCTCTGCTCAGTTGGGAGTGCCTAAATGTCATCAATAGTAATACTTCCTCATAAAGAATGTTTAGGTCAAATTCTTGAATATTTGCTGATTTCAAATTTCAAATTGTATTTTAAATTTGCAGTTTATCCTGTATTGTTTAATTACATGAGCCACCCAATCAGCAGACAGAAATAGCCATATTTGACTTAGATACGCCATCAACAACAAACAAAAGTGTACATTTGAATATACAGTTCTGAATTTGCAGTGTGTTGGTTAGTTAAAGAGGTCATCTGGTACTGCTTCTGTTCCTAAAAGTATAACTTAAGTAACTCAGTAACACAGCAGAAAATCTGAGTGGTATATTCAGTGGTAATATTCACAGTTTGCATTTTGCATGGTGTCAGGTAATTGAACTCACCCAATCAGCAAGCAGAAAACCAAGGTTATTTAGGTAAGCAGCCATGATGGAATGATTTATAAATATTCTAAGTCTGTGAACAATCTACAATCTACAAGAATTATTTATTGAAGAAATTTGCAAATAGTTGAACAACAAATAAATTGGACTCTCTCATAAATGAGGAAAAAAGCAAAATGTAAATACACGAGCCACTATTAACTGTTAGTTCAAAGCTAACAAAAACAACTATCCATTAGGTAAATATAATAATTCCTACCTTAAGTCACAGCCAAGTAGTTTAAGTTTTTTAAGGGCTGTTGAAAAGTGAAGTTCTATATTTATTGGTGCTATATCCTGTTGATTAGTCCAAGTTACTGGGGCGCCATCTGTGATTTTTTTATACATCTCCCCTGCCCCACCTTTTTTAAAGAGACTGTATGAATTTTAAGGATATTAGAATTGTTACCTATATTGCCATAACTGATTATTTTTACTCTTTTCAATGCTTAGGTTTTACTAATTGTATCATTCTTGGATCACAGTCCAGCTAACTCTTAAGCACATGACCAATTTTACCCATACGAGTAGTTCCCATTGAATCAAATGGGAATCTCTAGTGCCTAGTACTTTTCACACCTAGGTATCAAGTTGGCCACCAAAAACTGACACACCTAACATCACTCTTCTCAAGATGGCTGTTATTCTTTCCAGAATAAAGCTTTCCTGCTTAGACAAGTAATTATGGTAAGGAATTGGAAGAGAGAAAGAAAAGTAGCAGTTAAAATGAAGCAATGTGAAATACTCACATACCACCCACTTAAGCCTAAAGCAATGAACCAAAACTCTGGAAAAGCAGTGCCTGGGTGAAGAAGACAGACCTTAAGCTATAGCACCAGAGATCAGACAAACATCCTAATACTTAAATTCTCATATCTCAAATACAAATAGTATGGTGAAATCTGTCTGGTTAACCGATACTTTTTTTTCTCTAACCACTAATAATGTTTGAAAGGTGCGATTTTTGAAGCAGTCCTTACATGGTTTCAGCTCACTATTGGCAGGTTCATATCTCAAATGCAATTTGTTTTATACTTATGTTTTAAAACAATAGCATGAAAATAACATTAGAAGGCCATAATCTGAACTTTGTCTACTTATGCACATAATATAGATTTGCAGTGGGTCTTCAGCATGGCTCATCTGGAACTCACTCTGCTTCATATTCTTCCCACCACCATTTAATATGCTAGGCTACAAGTTGGCCTGCAAAGAGGCAGCTGTAGCACCATATATGTGAGTGAGGTCCAAGAGAGTTCATGCTCTGCCCTGTCATTCAGTCTACTCAGTAAAGAGGGATGGGGCTCAAGCTCATGGCCTCCTGTCTTGGACACAAGATTAGGTGATGCGAGGGGTTTTGGCTCTGTGAGCATCTTTTGAAATGGGAACGAAATGTAAGGCGTATAGGGCCAGATAATGCAGGACATTTTGTCACTGACTTCACTGGAGCAGGAGCAAGCCCCTAGGTCACAACCTGCTGACAAAATAAGCCTAGCGTGGCTTCTACTGGCTTAGACAAAAGGAGGTTCTCTTTTCTTCATCAACTTTCTATGGACTTTGAGGGAACAAGTTCAAGTGCCCACCATGCACAATACCCAAAGTTCAAGTGTTATCTAAGGCTGAATGAACTCTCTAGTATGTTGCTTTCCAGGCTCAGAAGCAAACTAATCCCTGCAGCTTTGCTTGGAGGTTTGAGTTGACCAACTTGCCACCTGCCCAGTGCAAGAAAACCCAGGCCCTTGTGCTTTCATATAAGGTGACAAAGGGGTGATCGCAAGGCTTATTAACATACAGCTGACGTATTTTGTGGGGCTGAAAGTTACCTACCTTCCCAGCTGTGTAAACAGCTCAAACCAGTGTTCACTGAACTTTGCAATCACATGTTATAGTTTGAAAATCCATCAAACATTGGACACAAGATATAGTTCAGAGAGGACTGAGGTTCACTGAAAATATTTCCTTGCACTCTAGCCCCATCACCTGATGAGAGAAAAATCACTGACTAATTGATTCCACTCTGGTGTCTGTCTGACCACCAGTTTAGAGGCAATTTGGCACCAAAGAAGTATATACCTAAAGGCAAAGAGAAATGGATCTGTCTCTGAATACCAGTGCTAAAGCAAATAAACTAGTAAAAAAAATTAGTTGTGCCTTAAAACCAAGTTTGCAATTTTATAGGCACTTACTTCATAATTTGTACTTGGGCCTTCTGTTATTTTTAAACAAATCTAATTTCTTACAGCTGTGAAATTTACATTTTAAGAGTGTCTAGTGGCCATGTGCATTAATTACTTTATTGTAATATTTTAATGAGTTTGGGGTTCAACTCTGGAAGAATCCTACTGAATCCATTTCCTAAAGAGTTACACTAGAACCTGATTCAGTCACAATGAAGGGTTCATCTATGCCACAAGCTAGGGGTCTGATTCCCCTGCTTATGTGCACATACTCAAGCTAGTTCACACTGAGCTAACACAAGTATAGACAACAGTGTAGCAATGACAGTGTGGGTAGCAGTGGCATAGCTTAGCCATGCTGAGTACAGACCTGCCTGAAACCAGTTGGTATCAACTCAGCTCAGCTGTGCCTCTGCTCCTGCTACCTGTGCTGCCACAGCTATGCTGCTATTTATACTCGTGTTTCTTCTATGAGAGCTACCCTGAGTATGTGTATATTAGCAGAGAATCCCACCACTAGCTCATAGCATATATGTAGCCTAACACACCAAGGGCCAAACCTGGATGAGCACACAGTTTTTTACGTATGCCTTCAAACACGCTGAACTTTGGGAAAGTTCAGATTTGGAGATTGGGCCCAAGTCATGAAATTTGGCAGTACTAGATTTCCCTAGATTGGAACACCCCAAAACTTTGGGAAAGTTTGTATTTCAATTTAAACTTCATGGCTTAGACATTTTGGGGGAAGCGGGGGTGGGGTGCAAACAGACAAAACAGAAGCAAGAAAGTTATCAAAAAAGTGTACTATTCAAACTATTCAGTAATGTTAGCCTCTATGCTGCCCAATACTGGTCTTAATGATCTTTGAAAATACCTCATAAAAGGGTACACACTGATGCAAACTTGCCAATGCTTAACAAGTCTTGATATAATCATATTTAGAGGCAGAAGTTGGAAGTCCAGCATATCTCCTAAATTCACCAGAGATCTACTGGAAGGCTTCCCTGTTGTTGTAGGAATTGAAGGACATTTGAAAAGTATAGGATTACATAAAACACCCCTTAGTACCCTTTGATTTATTCTGGTGGGTGTGTCACAACCTGAACTCTTCTAATATATTTTTGCGCATGAATATGCCACATGAAATGCTGGTCAGGTGCAACAGGATGTACAAGTTAAATGGCTAGTTGTTTTGTGACAAGAAACAGTGGAAAGAGAAAAGAAAAAGAAAACTATTCCAAGATCTTCATGAGCATTTATAAGACAGAAGATTGTCTTGGTAATAAGAAAATCTGACCACATTTTCAACTGTTTTTTACCAAGACACAGTTTTTGTGCTTGCAATTTTGCAGGTGTAATAATCTCCAGCTTTGAGACTGAACCAGGGATCTCCAGAATTTAAACATGGGCTTCTACAGCTTGAGCTAAAGAAATAAGTCCCTTAGCTGTGGCTGAGGGACTCACGTCCTCTATGGATCAAGTAAAGATGTGATCATGTAACACACTCTGAATAGTAGGTTATGCAGACACATGAATGGGGACACAGTCAAACTAGATGTCTAGGTACATAACTGTGACTACAAATCAAGAGTCGAGATGCTCAGTTAACCTCAACCACAAATTTGCAGCCACAAATAATTGGAGTCACAGTGGTTAGCACCCATAGACAGAGGTCAGTGTTGGAAACACAGCTCTTTATGTGCACGCCTTCTCACCTCACTTTGCATGGGTGTGTCTACAATGAACTACCCAGATTCACTTTTGAACCACTTACAATAAGAGCACCAGTTATTATTAAATACAGATTGAAGCTAAACTTTGTTATAACTGGTGGAGATAGCGGTTTGTGGTCTATGAGAATTCTGTCTTGGGGCCAACAATACTATTCTGTTTACTCTGCAATTAACCATAATTTGTCAAGATTCTATATCTGATAACTGGAAACAGGGGTGAGGAAAAACTAAAGGTATTAGAAAATTTCATAGGAAAATTAATTGAGGGCTGTACGGTATTTGCCTGGATTTTCTCTCATTCCCATTAAGAAAACCACCCCCCTGCTTCCACTATAGGTACTTAGATTGTAAGTTCCTTGAGGCAGGGACAAAGTCTTTCCTTGCCTCTTGTGCATTGCCAAACGTACTGAACAATAATATAATTTCATTTTTAGATGAGTACCGATAAAAAACCAACAAGAAAATCTTAGTTATATCACATGAAAGCTTAGTATCAAACAAGCAAAAGTCACAAAAAAAAAATCAAGATTAAGACCAACTGTGTACACAAAACTGTAGCATTTGTGGTAAATTACAGAAGACTATCACCCTCTGTTTTGAATTTCCTGGTTCTAATAGACTGGGTTCCCTGCCTTTCTGTCACTGAAACACTGTACTTTGTGTTTACACTTAAACCTGTGTTAAGCGACCACCATATGGAACAGCAAAAACTGGTGACCTGATATAGGTGGTCTTTAACTAAAGGTCAAGATGAATTATATCAGGAGCCACATGGGGATACTTTTAAGTGGATGTTTAAGACAAGAGGTTGCCTGTGGTGGAGCCCATAGTGCAGTTTTACTGTAATATAACTTAGAGGTATAAAATACACATAAATGCTATTTACCACAGAATTCTGACTTTTCTTCGGGTCTACCTCTGACTATACATATGTGCTGTAGGCCTATCGACCCATATCCTACAGCACTAGGAGTAGGAACAGATCTATTGCACAGATTTACTTGACCCACAAACATGATTTATGGGATGTTATGGTCTATCTCGATAAATCTATCTTTGCAAAAAATAAAAAAACAAGGCTTTTCTTCAACTAGCAAATTCAGTTTTGTGTTCTTTGAAATTTGGTGCAAGGAACTCGCTTGTGCTTATGTACTAGTGCCTCCACATTTTGGACAGCAAGAGCTTGGAGAGCTATTGTGCTACAGGGAAGTGCAAGACCTCCTGAAGCTTCACAGCTCTCTCCTGCAGCTAAGGTCTTAGAAGGGTGCACCCATCTATGCTTGTGCAAGTGAAGGGTAGCACAGGCCGCCCTTCTCTCTGCCCCTTTTGGGTGGCAATGAGAGGTACCACCCAGGCACAGCCCCCAAGCAGAAACACAAACACAATACATCTTAGGATGGCATTAAGGCATGAGAGAGAAAATGTATTATGGAGTTTTATAATGGAAAGTGTCAGGTGATCTTAACTACAAGCAGCTCTGCCTACAATATTGAACAGCGTCCAGAAGGTCAGTCAGATTCTCCTCTTTACTCTCTCCCAGAATACATGAAGAGAGGCATAGCCAAGAAAATGGAAATGCAACATACTTAAACCTGATAAAAAGAAACATTTTTAAAATGAGGTTTACACACTGCATACATACTTAATCTGTGGCACATGCTGCCACAGTATATCCCTGAGCCCAAGAGCTTGGCAGCATTACTAAAATGACAGTTATATGGGTCACGTGAACAACGACAGCACTGTTACATAGGGAAAAATAAAAGGGGTATAAACTCTCATTTTCCAGAGCAGAAACCAAGCCCCTAGTGATGGGAAATAGTAACAAACTTCTGCTTTGGAGCAGGTTATTTTACAATTGACCATTGCAGGGATGTTTTACCTTCCTCTGCAGCATCCAGTGCTGGCCACTGTCAGAGACAGGACACCCAACAGGATGGACCAGTAGACTCATCCGATGTGGTGTAGCAATTCTGTGTTCCTAACTAGGGGCCCAAATTTACTTTCAGACTAAGACTTTGTACAATGTGGTAAGTTCTTCCTACAAGCAAGTCTGTCTGCAGTAATTAGCCCCTTGAACATTTGTGTTTTAGTGGAAATACTGATATGCCACTTAGAACATATAATAGCACAAAAAGTGATCTGACGAATACAGTGCATGAGGTGAGACTCCTGAAAACTTTTTGCATGAAGAAAGCCTGGAATTTACAAAAACCCATCAAGCAGACAGCTCTAAAAACTATTTTCAAAGGTAATAAATTAGGTACTCTCTTAAATGTAATTTAATCATCCACTTTTATAGTAGCTTGATTCTATTAGTTGTCCTATGCGTTTTACAAAACAGAACTCCATTAACATTATTCACTTATAGTTTCCATCTATAAGTGGATATTCTGCTCAACAGGCTTTAAATAGATTCTTTTCTGAAATTGCTATTAAGCATACTTTTACTCTAAGGGCAAAGTAGGCACAGGATTATGCTTGTACTTCATGCAAAGGATACATTTTCAACAAGCAGAACCACATTCCTATGAAGTAAAAATACTTTATATAAGCCGATTGTTTCTATCCTTTCTAACCTTGTTCAATAAGGACTCTATTCTGGTCTTTTGAGTTACATACAAAGTCTCTCACTGGGCTGAATAAAGGAATCTTATGGGCCGCTTGGTGACTCTGTGTCCAAGGTGCACTCCGATCATGAGACACAGCTCATAAAAAAATGAAGAGGAATTTTTGTTTTATTTTCTCTATTTAAAATAATGCAATAGGTGACTCCTGCCTTTAAATACCCTGTTTCAGAGCCCACTATAAAAAAAAAAATATAGCCACCAATTTTCCAGCACATTTTTGCCCACCCTTTAATTAAAGGTTACTCATTTTTGTTGGTTGTGAGATTTCGCTGTAGGTCATGCGCACCCTTCATCCTCATAATTGAAACCACTTCATATTCTGAATGTGGTACATTCCTAGATACATACAAAATCAAAACACATTGTCAAGAGTCAGTCCCAGGGGATCTTAACCACTTTACAACATCAGGCTATCAAAATACAGTAGTTTTTCCAGCTGTAACTAAATGCACACTGACCATATAGATTTGGTACTGATAGCACTAGCCATACACAAATATACATGCACATATATAGGGCTAGATCCTCCTGTTCAAGTCTGGTTTTAGGGTGGGTAGCATGATGGAAATCATACATCTCCTTTGCCCTTGATTGGCTAATCCAATCCCAGGTAATTAAGATGGTCAGCCCCACTCAACAAAATTATAACAGTTTTTTCAGAAGAAAGGGCTGCATTTCATCTGACCACTCGGATTCATCTTAGGGTGGAGATGGGAGTTCTCCCAGTCTAAGCCTCTGTTTCTCTCTGGCTCTGGCATACAGTGGCCTAGTAAATACATTACCTTCTGTAATTCCTCTGGGAATTGTCTGACTTCCACTTTATCTCTGGCCTGACTAACATATCTCCCAGTTTTACTAGGATCAGTTTAGTAATACATCTGATGCGTGTTTCCAGTCCCATCACACTGAGCCCAATAATACATTATTCCTCAAAAGAGGCCTACACGATACACACTCTTGTCTAGCTCCTGAGCTGTGCCCAAGGAACACTCAGCAGCACAGTTCAAGGGTGGGGAAGGTACAAAGGTGACTCTAAGGCACCTTGCAATGTGCTTCCCTAATCTTGGGGCAAATGTGTTGCTGGGCTGGACCCCAACATAAATTCTGAATGGCTGTAATATACACAGGTGGACAAGGGCTCCAAGGGAACTTTCTGGTTGTGGGAGATCAGGATGGACCCCTATCTATTCCTCAGTTCTAAACTAAATCTTCCTTTGGGAAGATCCACTTAATTTAAGGGCAGAACTTTACATCACTGAAGCAGCAAAAACCTGCCCAAATGTATCACAAGATGAAGCGCCACCTCCATAATTCCTTCAGCAAATGGCACATTATCTTAGTACAGTATGCAATTTTATTAGTTTACCTGACCAAGTTGTTCCTTAGATTTACAAAAGAAAATGTTATTCCTGTGGCCAGATCCTCAGCTGATGTAAGCCAGCAGAGCTCAATACAATGGAACTACACAGATAGTCATCAGCTGAAGAGCTGGAACCAAGTGTGCTATTCCTGGGCTCAGATAACAGAGGGAGAAAAGAAGAGAGAATTTCAGTCCTAGGTCTCTAAATCAGCTCAGTCTGTTTCTTCTTAGTATTTATTTTTGTGTCTGTGTAGCTGAACAACAGTTGTATTCAGCTGCTCATTTATAAATAAAGATCAACTTCACATGGGTGGGTTGGAGTGCCCCTGTTTTTTCTTTCAATTCCCATTATTTTAATTTTATATATTACATACATATTTTGTCAGCGAAACTCACTGTGTTATCTGAAACATCTGTGGTACCCCACTGTGGAGAAGGCCAGCACTGCTGCTGTTGCCGCTTGTCTTTATTAGTTTGTTTAGCACTGATCTGCCAATGAAGCCCTGTGACCCTGCACAGTGCACAGGTTAGATTCAGTAGTGCCAGGGCTGCACATCAGAAACAATAGGATTCCTTGAACTCACAAGCAACACCACTTGGTTCACAATGAACTATAACTGCAGGAGCTTGGGTTTGTGGGAAAATGTGAAATCCAGATTTTGTGTATGTATTAGTGCAAACTGCTTATGGATGTATGGCTTGGAATTTGGGCATAAACTGGAAGGACAAGAAAATTCTCTGATGTGGTACATACCAGAATGGAAAGAGTTCACACAGGTTTAGCATATATAAAATGGGAGGGTAGACTCAGCACAGTACATACATTTAAGTTATGGAGGAGGTGAGAGAAATTGTAATTTATACATCAACTTTTCTGACATTTCTTTATTCTTTGTATAATGAGAAGTTATTTATATTGCCAGCTTTTATGGCTTTTATTCATATTTTTATTGCCCTGTCCACAATGTGCTCATGATGAGCAGTCTAGGACCTATCGCATTTTGGAAAGACAGATTATTATTTAATGCTTGTAGAGTGCATGAAAATTCCAAGTTTCTTGGCGTGATGTGTCAAGATAATAAAGGGCAACTTAAAAATCACACATCTGTCTGAACATTTTTTACATAGAACTTTTACCAAACACCACCTAAGTTTCTGATATCCAAAACATTAGAGGGGAAAGACATTTCTCTGTTATTTTTTTGTACAAGAAGTTTGTGCGCAAGACAGAACTTTATGTATTCTCAGCTTCACCTATTTCCGCTGTACAGTGAATGAATCCATTTGTCATGCTCTTTTATGCGGATTGTTCTCACAGCAACAGGGAGAGAAATACACTGTTTTTGCTGTTGTTGTTGTTAAGAATAGGAGAATATGATTATAAAACCAAGAGGACTCAAGAGCCGGCATAGGGACCAAAACTCATTACAGACGTTTTCAGACTAGATTTTAGGTTCATGCTGTTGCTTTTAAGGTTCTAATGTTTTAAGACACTACCCTGTGCTACCGAGAAAGACAGTACTATGAAAACTTTCTAGGAAGCTTTCTTCATTTAAAAAGATTTACCCATCCACATAAAAACCTGAATTAAGCTGTAAATCCTGTAGATAAACACAAAACAGCTTTATGTACATTTTCCAGAACTCCCAAAGACTCTGGGCCTGATTCAGAAAATAATTAGAGTATGGAAATGTCATGTGATTTTTGTCACTGATCTTTTCCATGCAAGTTAGTGTGCATGTGTATCCAATTCAAGATTCAAAATTGAAGACTTATGTGGAGATAATTATAAGTGAAATTAAAACACAGGCACTGAAAACACCCCATTTTCCTTGAAAAATAACTGATCATCTACTCATAGCAGGAATTTGCAAAGGATATTATATAATAAATTATTTGTGGCAAGTATGTTGCTGTATCTCTCACTAGCAAGACTGTGGTGGCAAACAGGGGGAGGTGAAAGGGATCCATTAAACAGACTCCAGACAGCTCTTTCACCACAACATCCCTTCAGCCTGAAGTGTTAGTTAACTTACATTTATATAGCATTAACACCCACAGTGTGCTAGGAACTGCAGGATGGCATAGTTTCCACCCTCAAAGAATTTACCATTTAAGGCCCACATCCTGAACACTCAGCCCAGCTGAAGAGGAAGGTGTAGATTTGACTATAGGCCACCACCATCTTTTTACACTCCTCCACCAATTCTGAGTTCGTTCAACTTCTGACCCAATCCTTCGGGTACAGTAGGCCAAGCCTCAGAACTGTTCTAGCTGCTTCAGAGGTCTGCCAGCAGCATGAAGGGGCCAGTCAATCAGCCAAGAATAGCCACTTCCCTTCACCTTGCCCTCTGAGCTAGGAAGGGAGAGGCACATAACTGCTATCGCAGCCCTACACCTCCCAAGGATTCCCTTGGAGATAGGAATTCTCCAGGTTCCAGTTAGGTCTGCTTTATGGCTGCTTTGGACCACCAGAGAGGTGCCAAAAGCATCCAAAGCAAAATGAATGGAGACGCTAGTTCATATAAAACAAAATATAAACTAGTCAAAATCTTGGAGAATGCACTGGAAAAACAGATCTTTGTAACTGAAACACTAAGAAGTGCTAAAGTGATATATTTGCATGTCTGCTCTCTTTATGAAAATCACTCCACTCCACATTGATCTATGTGGTTGAAGAGTTGCTAACTTAAGCCATCATCCTGCAAAGAGATTCATGCATGGCAAACCTTCCATCTTAGCCTTCTACAGTGCTGGGGCATAAAAGCAGCCTTGACATAACATGCTGCTTTAGGTCAAATTTTTTCCTCAGAGATTCCTGGATGAGCACGAGTGTAGTGCATTACACTAGAATTGCAGAGAAAATCCCTTTTGCTCTGTCTTGGTGTACCTCTCTGTCTCCTCTTATTCAGTTTTACACTTTTTTGAATAACACACCCATCTCTTTTTACAGTACAGGCACAGGCACCAGCACAGAACATTGGTGGGTGGCCATTGCTCCACAACTGAGACAATCATCGATTACTATTGAATTTTGAAGCCGAGCCTGCCTCAGGCTGAAGGTTAGAATCTGACTCTAAATCCATTAAATCACACAGTCTTTTTAAGTTTAATCTTTAGAGGATTTTGGTTGTAAACAAACATTACACTTGGAAAAAATATCATGAACTTATGATTTTATGTCCAACCCTCAGTTCAAATTGTGTGAAAGATTTGGCAAGAAAAAGATTAGGTTTATGCAAAGATGCACACACACTGGCATATGGACAAAGCTGCAGTGCACACATGTTCACACCCAAAATACACATATGGTTCCCACTTTAGCATAGGCAAAACACATATCAGCTTGGTTGGCTTTGGCCTTTAGAAATATTTTCTTCAAGGCTTTGTTAAAAAAAAAATACTATTTTGGGTGGCTCTTGAAGACACTTCATTATCTATGAAGAAGATGTCCTGCAATCCAATACGAGGCAGCCCCTAGATCGGGTGGGAGCAGTGGTGCTGGAACACTTTTTATAGTGTGGGTTGCTGGAAGCCATTGAACAAAATGTTAAACCCTGTATAGGATGGGAACCACTTCAAGCCAGGAGGTGCTGCTGCACCCCAGAACCTTTAGCTCCAGCACCCCACTGGTGAAAGGTGAACCCTTCAACGAAAAGCACCAATTTAATCCAGCAACCAATGGGCAGCAATGAGATTTAGGCATCCTAAACATTATACAGCCTCTGGAGTACATCAGTCTCTTTTACACCTCAGCAACTGCATGGAAGAGGGGAAAAGATTCCTACTGCTAATAATTTGGAAATGATAATTAAGAGGAGACCCAACTGCTGCTGTGAGACTGCCTCCTTCACCCAATCAGTGAAAGGGCTATTCAGTCCACTGGGCCTCCTCTTCTCTTCCTGACAGAAAATGAATTGTTTAAGTGTTCTGATCCAGCTCCCAGTGAAGAGAAAGCAATAGGAGTTGGAGGAATCTTTGATCAGGACCTCTTTCCCCAATATACCACTGAGTATGCACATGAATACAAGATGGATGGTCACAGGAGTGTCCCAGGCTCCATCTTTAGGAAAGAAGATAGAATTTGGCAGCCACTTGAGCTCAGAATTGGCTTTGCCTCCCTTTGTCTCACTCTAAGAGGGTCTGCTCCTTGAAATAGGGAGTATTCTCTGAAGCCGCAAAGCTTGGGGACTCACTGAGCTTCTGTATTCCCCAGGGCCACAGAGACAAGTTTATCCTGGACTGGGACCTAATCTTGGATGAGAAAATTAAAGGAAAAATCTAAATTATCACAAAGACATAATGCATTCATAGCACTGTATGAAAATAACACATGACAACAATGACACACTATACTTTGTTGGCCTGGATTGTCTCCAACATTTTCCATTTGAAATAATAACAGAGTAAAAAAGGGATATATTCTCATCTTTATGTGCAGTGAGATTTAGGGCTTGTCTACATGGTGTCACAGTCCATGATGTCACAGGGGAATGAACTGTAAAGACAGAAAATATCTACATAAATCCATGGTAGGCCTACATCTTGAATACTGCAGGCAGTTCTGGTTGCCCCATCTCAAAAAAAGCTATATTAGAATTGGAAAAGGTACAGAAAAGGGCAACAAAAATGTTTAGGCATGTGGAACAGCTTCCATGGAGGAGAGATTAAAAACACTGGGACTTTTCAGCTTGGGAAAGAGACGACTAAGGGCAGCTAGGATAGAGGTCTATAAAAATCATGAATGGTGTGGAGTAAAAGTGTTATTTACTCCTCCCATAACAAGAGACCCAGGGGTCACCCAATGAAATGAATAGGCATCAGATTTAAAACATAGTGAAGTACTACTTAACACAATACACAACCCCTGTTAACCTCATTATGAAGGTCACCTATAACTGAGTTCAAAAAGAATTAGATATGTTCATGGAGAATAGTCCATCAATGGCTATTAGCCAAGATGGTCAGGGACTCAACCCCATGCTCTAACTTGCAGAAGCTGGGAGTGGATGACAGGGTCTGGATCACTCATTCCCTCTGAAGCATGCATTGGCCACTTCTGGAAGACATCTAGGCTGGATGAAGCACTGCCCTGACCCTGAAGAGCCATTCTTATGGAAAGTGCTCTAAAGTATTGTGCTCTAGCTGCCCTGGGTAGACCCTCCTGGCACGAAACTAAAAAGCTGGTGTTAATTTAGTCCTGTTATCAATGCAAACTAGGTACCTTTTAGTTAACGTCAGGAGGGCCTATATGGGCAGTTAAAGTGCAACACTTGAGTGCTCTACAGCTCACACACCCCCGTGAGGGCATGTGGACAAACCCTTAGTATTAATAAGAGTTATGAACATAAATCTCTAGATACTTGGGTGCACGTAAGCCCCAAATTCTGGAATCAGTATAGGAGAAAAGTTCTCTAAAGCCTGGGCCAAGGCTGTCAATTACTCTGCTAACAAATTGACAGAAAAGGAAGTTCAGGTTTAACCTGTGATGGCCTCTTTTCTATTAACATTCATGAGTTTCAGATTCATGGTTCATACTTAGATTGTGAGCCTTTTGGGGCAGAGACCATCTTTTCTATTCTGCATATGTCCAGCACCTAGCACAATGGGATCCTGGTCCATGTCCGGGGTGAAATGCAGTCCTGGTTCATTAGAGGAGCTCTTAGGTGCTATAGTAATATGTAACAACAACAACGGTAATAATAAGGTCCTCAAGGGTTGATATTCCCTGCAAAAACAGTCCCTCACTTTTGCCATTTCTGATTAGGTATATCTAGTCATTAAACAATAATTAAACAGCAATGCTGAATACTTTCAGAAAATGTTACAAGAAATAATATGTTCATCAGCCATAGATTTGCAAACTATTATTTTTCCTTGGAGTTTTTTTGTCATTGCTGTTATTATCTATCAATATATTAGCTTCTTAATGAAGACCCAGGATCCAAACAACAGGCTGCTGGTCAGGATTTGCATGCGTTAGAAGATCTGGCTTTGGAAGCTGAATTACCTCCTTCCATTAGAGGACCTAATATGGCCCTCAAATTCCACTGACTTCATAGGAGGTCCTTAGCAACTTGTAAGATGAAGTCCTATGACTGAAACCTATGCTGTAAGTTATTTTTTCTAAGCAGAAATTAGAACAAGAAAGAAATTGAGGAATGTGAACACTGCAAAAAATTCAGTGCAAAGTTCTTTAGCACAGGTGTTCTTATAATTGTGCTACATTTGGAAAACTCACAGCATTCAACAAACCTTCAATTCACTCACCCAGCTGCGTGGGGTGGTGTTCTATTGTTAGTATACAGGTTTGCAATAAAAAACATGAAGTAATATTGGCTGGCACAAGGGCTGCCAACATTTTTTCTTACTTTGTCTCTCTGCATCTATTTATTTAGTTCTGCTTGCTTTGTTTCTGCTTTTACTTTCAGCATATTCAAGGGTCATAGTGGGATTTTAAAGAGGTAACAGCACACACGAGCCTTTTGAATGTTCAGAAAAAACCTCAAACAGGTTCATGCATAAGAGAACAAAGACGTAAGGATGGCTTTGAACCTGAGGGTCTCTTGCACTGCAAGTGCATTGCCAGCATGTCACAGGTGTATGACATATGAGCAAGTGAAAAAAATATAATGTGATTATGAAGAGGTGCGAGGATGATTGGGATTAACGCATTCTGGACACAAACCAGAGTGAATGTATACATCTGTTAGATATTTAGATGATTCCTACTAGTAGCCTGTACAGATATCTAAGCAGGTGAACATCAACAGCTCTGAGACTGTAGGTGAGGTGGCATGAGAAGGATGTTGGGCACTGTGGGCATCATGAGGGAAGGAGTGTATCTAATGATTAGAACACAGTCCTATTCCAGGCATGGCTGCTGATTTGCTGTGTCATCATGGGCAAATCTCTGTTCCTCAGTTTCTCTGTCCATAAATTAGGAATACTAAACATTAGGGCTGACCAGAGGATGATAATTCTTTTTCACAGCTGCTTTCAAGGATTCAAAATTTAGTTTTGTTCCACATTATAATGAAAAACAAAACCTTCTGGAGGTTTTTAAGACACAGCATTGCATTAAAATGTACGGTTTTGAACAAAAAAATCTGAGCTTTTGGGGGTATATATGTCTGGCTGTCTCCTGGTAGCTAGGTGAATGACTTTAAATGTGAAAAACTTAGTTGAAGTCCCTACTCTTCCTGATTCAGAGCAGAGTTTTTCATCCCAGTTCACTGAGTCAGGAGGAGCATAGACTTGAACCCAAAGTAGTCGCTCCCATCCCAGCCATTCCTTAGCCAATAGGCCATAGAGTGAGAGATTTTCTGTCTTCCCTTTCCCACACAAAAATATTAATGGAAATAGAAACACCTCCACAAAACAGCATATTGCAACAAAATGAAATTTCATCAAAAATGTTCCAACCAGCTTTACTAAATATCCTTCCCAGAAGAACGAAGAGTGTTCATTAATGTTTGTAAAGAGTGTTGAGAGAGGCATGGATGAAAAGTGTGAATTATTATTATTAGCACAGACAAGTAGATTGCAAAAGCTAAATTTACAATCTGCATACCTAGTTCGCTCAGATTCTGCCGCCCAACAGCATTACTTTTGGGAAATGAGAGGAAAACATTTTTCATAGCAAGCATGAAAAGTCTTCTCTAATGCAACCACATTAGGGAAATGTTTTTTCCTTCAAATGAAAATTTTCTATGTAGAAAGAAAAAAAAAATCAACAAATCACAAACACCATAAATAGGCCAACAGCGGCAATGGAATCTGCATAGCTTGGGTTGAAGTAATCAAAAGAATACAAGCCACCAAAGGCTTTAGAATCCTACTTGATCCTATAGGCAGAGGGCTAAATTCTGCCCCTGAATTCCTACGTGGCATTAACTGAAGTCATCAGGAGCTGCAACTTCACATTTGCCCCTGAAACAGTACATATGCAATGCAGTATGTCTGTGTACACATATGAACATATCCACAGTTGGATTTGGAGTGGAGGATCTGCCTCATAATAGGTGTGATTTTCAAATTCATTTAGTATTAGCCAAACTCTGCTCCTACTGAAGTCAGTAGTAAAACTCCCATTGATTTCAATGGAAGCAGAACCAGACCAATGATGAGCAAATTTGAAAATCCAATTGCATATGCAAAATCATGTGTGTGTGAGATATGCATATAGTTCATTTGTCCTTATATTATATAGTTTAACAAACTAATGTATATCTCTAACAATTACAAATGGTGTATGTGCAATATACTCTTTGGAGGCTAAAGAAGCAGATATTAGTCTAATCTTTTGGGTACTCAAACAAACCTGCCTTGTTTCTGATACCACCTTTTTTGGATCATACCTCTTGGGAATTCCAAGTACTTCATTCACCACTGCATAATTGCAATGTTATGCTGGTGTAACTCCCTGGAAACACTGGAGTCCCACAGTAGTGAATGAAGTCAGTGCTGTGTATTAAAAATATTAACTGAGCAAGTTTTTAGTCAGGACAAGCACATTGCATAATAACTGTAAAATATACCCAAAATATTCCATAGAACAGAGTTCAAAGAGTTTGATTAAAATTGACTAATATTAGGTTTTCATATTTCTGTTTAAAATAATGAGGATTCATTTATTCAGCTTAATTCAAAGATTAAATATGATTAAAATTTCTATAAGATGTCTAGCTTTTCTGAAATATACTTCAGTGGCCATCAAAATATTGATAGTCAATGGTAAATTACTTCTGGTGTTTAATCAATGTTATTTTTTTATCATCCAATTTTTTCTTCAAGCCAGCTTCTAACACTAAACTACATTTCATCAAGGTTGGTAAAATGTTTAGAAAGGAACAGATGTCAGAATATGGGGATTGCCAATAACACTGATGGAAGCCAGTAATTTCTTTCCTGTCCAAAGGCAAAAGAATGAAGAATAATCTAGACTGTATACAATAATACAAGATTTACTGCAACATTAATGGCTATAAAAAGTAAAAGTATACAAAAGCTATCTCCATGTTTTCAAGCCATCACTAAGGACAGTGTTTTTCAATTTGAAACAATTTTTACTGCAAAATGAAAGGTCTATGTATTTTTAAACCTTTAAATATCCATAATACGCAGCTGAAGATCCAGAGTAGTATTAGTTACTTCCAAGGATACTTCTATATTAATCTATTGTGTAGGTTAATAATTTTGCTAAATCTCAGAAGATATAGATGCAATCTTTCCTTTAAGAAAGCTGCTTGGCTTGTTATTTACAGATTGTAACATTTACATAAGAGTTTGGTTTAACAAGAGATATAAATATAGATAAAACCCTTAGGACTTCATTCTTTAAACTGCCCTCTAAAAATCTGCCCTGCAATTTGCAAACTGAATTTTGTGCAGACTATTCTTGGAAGCCTTTTGTGAATTAGGGAGAACTGACTCGAAGCAGGGCTGGTTAATCACAATTTTGCAAATTGTACGTAGCAATCATCCACACATTGTGAAATTCAGATCTATAAAATGCTGATGTTTTAAAGCTGAAAAATAAATTAGCTAAGTGGAACTACTTTGCTAAGAAAAAAATTAAATCAGTACAAGACCCCTTACAACAAAAATCATTACAACAAAAAAATAAAAATAAAAAAATAAGGGAAACAGCCTCATGAATAATAAAGTACATCTTCACTGCATGTCCCCACTACAAGCCAACCTCTGATAAATTCTACTATTCTCCAGTTCCAGACTGCACAGGAGCCTAATATAAATACTCACCTGCCTATAGCATGTAAATTCCTTAGCTCTCGAGAATAAACTTGTGGCAGGGTGTACTATCTTAAGAAGGCACCCATATATTTGTCTAGGATCTGGAAAAAGGTTTAAGTGAGGGAAACACTGCTAAATTTTATTATTTGATGTGTCTATAGCTGATTTTCCTCAGTCCAACTAAGAAAGTTGGTTTGATCATATGTTAAAAGTGGGTTACTTGAGTAACAACTGTAGCAATATAGAATATACACAATAGTCTCAGGTGCATGATAAATTAAAACTCTTAAAACATTAATAAGTGGCAACTAAATATGTGGGCAGTTGGAGGATAAATGACATTGTTCTGGAAACTGGGATTATTTTAAATATGTTTTTCTTCCCCCCTCCCCCGCCACACTTTCAGCATATGACTAACAACTCCACCTGTATTTTAGGACAAAGCTAAATCAAGATACTCTTCTTTACAGAGGTTTTGTGACTATTAAAATTTAGTATAATGAAGGTCTCATTCACTTTATTTTCCATGATTTTTTGCAAACTGTCATTTTCAAGCTTTGCAGGAATATGCTGAAATTTATGTAAAATATTTTCAGTTATCAGTGTAATTACATATGACAAGAACTTCCAATTGGAATACAAAAGTAACAATGAGTGTGTTGCTTACTGTCCTGTCATTCCAAGGCCGCTTGGTACAGACACAAGTTACAAACAGTGAAAACCCTGTTTTCATTTAGCTGATCTTCACAAAGGTCAGGTTCCTCACCTCAGACATTCCAACAGTTGCTTAGACTGCAGTTCAGGAATTTTGTGTAACACTGCTTTGCAAAAGCAAATATTTATATTAGTAAATACCATTAAATTATTATATTTGTACTGGTATTTTCTGTATTGTATAGTTGCAAAATGAGAAATGGAAATTTAAACTAAAAGGGAAGGGGAGAAATACATGTTAAGCTTGTATATAGTAACAAACTTCACTGTCTTTATTGTTGCATTGAAGGCTATTAACTCAATGCATTGTTATGAGGCTTTACATTTTTTATAGCTATCCTAATACAAATTTACGATCATGTGCTTCCCTCCAATACATGGAACAGAGAACAAT
The DNA here is from genome assembly GCA_007922305.1 of Dermatemys mawii. Lineage (NCBI taxonomy): Eukaryota > Metazoa > Chordata > Testudines > Dermatemydidae > Dermatemys > Dermatemys mawii. Next base: position 16,717,618 of record ML677343.1, on the reverse strand, counting down.
CTGAGGCAGAGATGCCCTAAAATGAGTGGAAGAAAGGAAGGCAGGTTCTCAGCTCAAAGTCAACACTGTAGGGATTGCACAGTTTGGCATGTAAGGTGTTAAAAGAGGCAGAACAGAGACACAGTCATTCTCCATGGTATGTTCTACTCCGGGAGGCTCAAAATTCTAAGCACAAATACTCAGGGAAGTTACTGCAGGCTGGACCAGCCATAACTCCTCTCTGCGTTATCTACTCCCTCACAGACAGCACCAGTGAGGAGGCCATAACCAGCACCACCGGGATTCTTAAGGAAGGGCATGGCGAGACAATCAAAGGATGGAAATCCCAGGTGTGGGGGAGAGATGGCCCAGGCTACGCAAAGCTTCCAAGAAATCCCCTAAAGGGGACAATTTGCCAAATGAGTCCACATGTGCTGACTTACAGAGATTCAAGCACATGTTTTATCCTACGGTGGGTTTTAACGCAGGAGGACAGCCCATTCATTGTACGCAAAATGACCCTATCGTCTTAGCCCGTTCATTTAAGAGACACTGGATGCTCATCACTTTTGAAAGGCAAGACATTTGTTTAGTAATATAAACACAGATTTAGGAGCCTGGCCAGTTGATCCATAAGACATATGAGGTGGGATTTTCAGAAGTGCTCAGCTCTGACCTAATTCTGCTCCCATTGACTTCAGTTGGAGCACTTAGGCCAGCACTGAACATGAAGGACATGGAGCTGCTCTAGGAATTTATGAATACTGTGTGTTGACTGTTTATTGGTATGTTCACTGTATGAATATGTTGGGTTCATTTATTAAAGGGGCAAAGAAAACAAGCAGGAAGGAAACAGAATAATTCAAGATAAGCCACTCAGTAAACATAAGGGCTGCTAAAAGACAATGCCTGAATCATTAGCAGTGAAGATTCTACCTCCTGGCTCCAGCCATCTTACGAACTTCATTTGTCAACCAGGACCACGGCCAAGGAACCAGAAAATCAAAAGGACTACAGCAGTTGTTGAGGAGCTGTCTGCAGACACCAGGCTGACAAAGGCATCTGGGGTGAGGGTTGGATGAGGTTTTAAGCTAGGCCACCATCACAGAATGGTAGGCTTTAGATAAGCCAGTCCACATGCTTGTCTGTTGTGCTAAAATCCTTGTTCTCTAAACGCCTTGTTCCTACTCTTGAAATTAAATAATAGATTGGTTTCAGAAGTCTGCCTGGTCACTGTATTTACCACCGGTCAGATTCCCAAAGGGAAGAACCACAGGTGTTAAACTTCATTGGACCTGCTTGGTAAGCACAGTTGATCCACAGGTTATTGTAGGCCCAGAGTCAGGCCTCCGATTGGGAGAACTGCATGAATCCATGCCAGGAAAGGCGCAAGGCTTAAAACCTGGGAAGGTGCATTCAGAGAGACCAGAGAGAACATAGCTGTGCAAACAGCCCAGTAACCATGGTACTGAACTCTTTTAAAAATCCACAATATCTGAACTTTTTGGAACACCTGAGGGATTTGATTCAAGATCACTCTTAACAGCGATTGGTAAAGTCTGCTGATGTTACTAAACTATTCTATTTAGTAATGGTCTACTTTTGCTTCCCTTATTCACTCTGCATACTACTTTACTCCATGAGAGATTCCATTGAAGTCAATGGACTTGATGTTCTGCAGTGAGAAAGGTGCAGGAAGGAGCATCAGGAATCTTTGATCCTCATGGCTGACCCTGACACATTTCAGAGCTGCTTCTAAGCAGTAATAACTTGCACTTGAAGAGTAAAAGAGATGGACAGTATTTTCAATATCTGTCCTTAAGTGATTTTTTTTGTCAAACTTTGGTTCTACTAACATTCTACTGTGATGGACATTAGGTATGACATTTTTTGACATAATTTCAATAGTGACATCAGAAATCTTTGATACAGGGAACATAAGGACTATTTGATGCAGGCAACTGGATAGCTAAAGGCCCTGGGGATGGGACACAATTCACCTCTAAGTCACCACTGAATATCCAACCCAGTGTTCTAAAATTATTACCAACTGAAGGCTCTTCAGAGGCTTAGGCAGGAAGAGTAGCGTGACAGATGTGCAAATCACAAAAGTCAACACAACAAATGGCATTAATCAAAAAAGGGCCGAGAAACTAAGGATTTAATGGTCAGATATACCAATCTACTCCCTTACTCCTAAATGTGACCCCCTCCAGTACATGACTGAACCCCACTGGGGAGCAAGGAGGGCAAAGAGAATGAGAAAGATTGCACTATTGCCCCTATGCTCGGGATACTACATGATACAATCAATAGCTGTCAATTTCACATGGTTCATGAACAATAAAATTGGCCAAAGGTGCAATAAAAATGTGAAATGTTACTTTGAATTAGGTATTTATCAGAAAATTTACAACAGCTTCACAATTGGCTAAATATGCAGGTGTTAATAGTATTTATA
>ML677343.1:16665178-16710178 GCA_007922305.1 Dermatemys mawii | reverse complement strand
AAAAATCCTTCCTAGACACCACCTGCCTCTCCAAATGCTACCAGCTCTCCGTTCAAATCAATAGACCTGCTTTATACTAACTGATGATCTAGCTCTAAAAGAACAAGCTAGAACACTGAGCCTACTCTGGCCATTTTAATGTCTTCCCACATGCCTTAGTCACATTTTCCTTTCTCCAACTGGTAGCCATGTTGTACACCAGTTCCCCTTCATTTGAACAAAGAGACTTTGCTACACAGTGGGAGGGTATGTTATGTGTGAAGTTTTACAATGCACTGAAAATTATTCAAAAGTAGTATTTCAATTAAGCTGATTTTAGCAATAAATTAAGCTTTTGTCAAGAGTCATTTTTAACATAGCTTTTCTCAAAGAGAAAAATGGGAGTGCTATTGCCAGGAAGACAGAGTATATTTCATAGGATATTTGTTTAGTGGCTTATGTGTAATGAGTTTGCTGGTCTCAGAGCAGTTCCCAGTGTAAAGTGCCACAACACCAAAAAACAAACCCCTCCACCATCTTAACTGGCACCTATTATGGAAGTCTGAACAGAAGACTCAAACTTGTCATTACTCCCTAGAAACCACAGACTGAACTAGTTTGGGAAAGTTTCCATTGCTGATGTCTGTTCTCTGGAAAAATAGGTGGCTTCAGTCTACAAGTTTATCAAATCCATCAAGTTTCACAAGTATTCAAATCATTACATTTTAAAATTCCAAAATAAAACTGATAAAATATATCCTGCCTAAGCATTGTTTAGTGCAATACTACAGTGTGTTATCCACAAATGAAGGGACTGCCCACTGGCAAAGTTGCCATAAATACTAACCTTCATATACTGAGCAGTGCATTTTGCAGTTTTTAAAACAACAACTTGATCTTTTACAGATAGCTGCATCCGTTTATACTAGCTTGCTAAGCAACTGAAAGCAGACTAAACGGGGATAGGAGAGCACACGTCAGTGTTAAAGCAGTGTAAACTCCTCCGTAAACAGAAGCCAAGTTGTGCCGATTTTAGAGTAAGGAAAAAAAGATTTGCTGAAAGCTTCAAGACGTAGGGAAGAAAATGCCTCACAAAGACAAATTTATTGAAATATAGAACATGATAAATATAATTAAAATGAAACCTCATTGAAACATTTAGATAATTGCCCATTAAAAATGTCAACAAAATTGGTACGTTCCTAAAAAATACTACAGTCTCATCAAATCTGTATTTTTCCAATGGAAAAGTGGTCCACTGGAAATTTTCAGCCAACTCTATTTAGGGGAAAATACCACCTCTGCAGATGTCAATGGAGTTTTGAAATGATTCTGAGGAATAAGAATAGGACAAGTTAGGCTCCTAATTTCTGATTTTAGGTTCCTAACTAAATGGGCTGATTTTCAAAAGTGAAGAGCACCCAGCAGCCTCAATGATTTTGGTCTAGCAAAGCATGAGAGTCATATTCTTGAAGCCAACAGGACTATTCAAATACTTAATGTTACATACCTGCTTAAGTGCTTTGCTGGACAAGAGCTGAAGAGCCAAATTCTGGTCCCCTTACTCATACTTAATAACACTTTATCCTAAAAGTCTCATCGATATCAGTGGTACTACTCATGCAGTAGGTACTGTTCTACATGTGTTAGCATACCAGATTCTGGCCCTAATGTTGCAAAACTACTATAAAGTTACACTCTTTGTTGTAAGTTTATGACTAGAGATGGTCAGAAAATGGATGTTTTTTCCCCTCACAGAAAATTTCAATGAAAATGAAAGAAAAATTCTAGGTTTTGTTGAAAACCTGAAAACCAACAAGTTTTTGGCTTTTGACGAAAAACTCAAAATTTCCCATTGAAAACTTCTATAGAAGCTTACTGGAAAAGGTCATTTAGTCAAAAAAACAAACCTATTTTTCTGTCCAAAACCAGTTTTAATAAAAAATTTTCAATCAGCTCTATTTGCAAAACCACTTTTTCCCTGTGTTTCCTTTTTTGTATTTCTATACTTTTGTATTTCTCTTTACTACAAAATACCACTCAAAACTGGTACTTCAAGTAAAGTCAGCACTTTATTTGAAACACCACTTTTTATTATGGTTTCCTCTTTTGTATTTCTGTGGGGGCTTTTTCAAAATCCTTTATTACCAATACTGAATGTATACAAACAAGAGACATTGCTGATTTTTTTTAAGTACATAAATTTTAACTCATATAATGGATGCTGGAAAAAAATCCATTCAATAAATGAAACAAATCGTAGAAGTTATTTCATTTTTATATTTTCCAGAATATTTCATTTATTGATATAAAAATAAAAACAATTTTTTCTTTATAAAGAGAGACTTGGTTAAAGTTTTGGTTAGAGTCAACTCTGTACAGTAATATTTAAACAAAGTCAGGACTGGAAGTACAGTACTTGTCAAAAGAAAAGTATGTGAATACAGTTTACTATATTTCAAATTTATAGCCCTTTAGATTTGCTATTTAGTTATTATCAGTAAAAAAAAAAATTAGTACAAACCAAAAAAAATTCTATTCCCACTTTCACATTTCTTTAGATCTTAACCTGACATTAATGAGCAAATACACACTAGGATGATGATAGTCCTGTAGGGAAAAATGGCTCATATACTATGTTGATAAGTTAAGATGAAAGAAATCCAGAACAAAGACACTACAGTGGAGATATGTTTAGATTCCAAAATATTTGTATCAGTCAACAAAGGCAGAAACATCCAAAACAAAAACAACAAAAAATTTTTAAAAACCCTGACAAGCAGAAACATCTACTTCTTTGACTTGACTGTATAATAAATACACTATATAAATTAACACATTATTCTATTACTATTCCTAGATGCCACTTACAATACATAGCTACATTGACATTATATACATATTTTCCATCTGGCCTTTGATGCTTGCTTGTAGTTTCCATTGAATATCAATAGCATCCCTGAGCATGCATCTGAAGTCAGGATTTAACCTATGGGAGACCCAGCAAAGGATTCAAAGGAAGCCACCACTAAGACTGAAATTCTTGCCCCCCTATATGAGATTGTATTTGAGAAACCTCTGCTTAAAATCCATGACATACTGCCTCCCAAGCCTTGGAATGCAGCATCATGAATGGCACCGGGCAAACCATTCAAGCAAAAATCAGAACACACCCAAGGGGGTTAAGGAAAACTTTGTTCCGAGAAGTTGACACTGGTCATCTAAAAAGCATTTCCGGTATGTGGAATATAATAGTCACAACCCACATATAACTATGATCTCTTTATCTATGACAGAAATATAGATATATGTATCCTTACCTACACCCTATTAGGGGAATTTCTTTAGGTGAGTAAATATGTTCAAATGCTTTTCTTTAAATTTTCTTTTCCTCTAGGTGAAGTGGCTTTGTGCACCATGGTGCTGACCTGTGTCCTTAGAATCAACTGCCTATAATATAATCTTGATGCCCATAACCCATCATAGCCTGGCACTGTGTACTAGTGTTGGGATCTAACTGATATGTCACTAGACACAATATCATTCTAACACAAGGGTAGATTATAAGAGATAAGGGTAGATGTGCATCAAGGGTAGATTATAAGAGATAAGGATGGATTGGTAGCAGGATACCAACCTATTTGCAAGTCAGGCAGGTACACTGGCCTATCATCTTGCTCGGCTACAATAAATACCACTCAACACCAGTTCTTCCACAACTAAGGTCAGCATACTCACCAATCAGCATTGCCCAAGAGATGATAAAAACTGTGCTTTTAGAACTAGTATTTCTTGTAATGATGTCATTCAAACTGGTGCCAAACACCGAGAGAGGCACAAAGTCAAATACCCAACCTGTTTACAGACCGATGGCACAGTTAGCAGTGACGAAAGGTGCACTGGGTGACTGCTGCAGTAAGCCGGAAAAGAGGGGCTCAAGAGAGAGATTAGAAGGAATTCTTTCTGAAAAAAATTGATTATTTAAAACATTTATTTCAAGTTAGTTGAAGGAATGTAATGCTTTTCAAAAGGACTAGATTAACAGCACAATGTTAACTCGCAGACTAGATGCAGTATGGGCAGGAGAATAGCCTACTTCTCCATGCTCTCTTGACAGCACTCTCTCACCTCTAGGGCAAGAGGCTTATTCAGTATTGAAGCCCAGAGAGTACTTGGCCTCTCAATTGAGACCATGACCACGTATGCAATCTGGTATCAAAGGTGGTGTTTCAAATAGATGCCTGTTCACAAGGCACTGGATTTAGGCAACATTTTTTATTTCACATTGGTGAAACGGCTGCCATATAACAATGCATTTTGGTCACACTTGAACTGGGTTAACTATGGAATGGGTCACATTCCATTATCGATCTTTAGAATAATCAAGTACAGCCCTTTTTATTTAAGTTTTCCTAAACTCCATTTTTTCCCCGATAAGTGATGCCTTCGGTATATGTCAAAATAAACTACCAAAGCCAGATTTCATCTGAATAATCAAGGGAAGTCTATAGGATTTCAGAGTAGGTTGGAGGTTCCTGAAATTATCCCTATCCCTTCATAATGGCACGTGGAAGTATGGATGGTTAAAAAAAAAAATCAGAGGAAAATAAGGTTTTCAATTAAATAAATTTTTGTGGAAAGTGTCTGCTTTCTTATAACATTTTCAATTTCTTAACTGAAAAAAACAAAGACCAAAAATTCTTTGGTTTTCAATAGTTTTTGGCTTTCCAGTTTTTGGTTTTTCAACAAGTCGTCAAAATTTTCTGTGGAAAATAAAAATAAATTTTCCAACCTGCTGTACCTGAAAGAGAGGTGGAGGGACACTCCAAAATATAGAAGGCACCAGGAAAGAAAGAGTGATGTGCCATCATTATGGAATAAATAAGAGAGTAGGTGGAACAACTTGGACCAAGTGTTACTTGACTGAATATTTCTTCACTTACAGAATAAATATATATAATTCACATTCATTAGGTATCTCTTAAAATATTTTAATTTTAAATCAGTATTATAACTACATACTAGAACTGCCTCAAAACCCTGTTGTAGATCAGGTGAAATATGTAGAAACTTGCTGAGGAAAAGAGCAAAAACTTGGGATGATTCCTCTTATAATTATGACTAAGGAAGTGATTTACCTAAGAGGGAATGATAATGGCATACTATCAATCCCATTGCTTTCTCGTCTGCACCTCTGATAATCTCAGTTTGCTAAATTAAAATATCTGACAATATAATTTTCTAGACATTAAAGTTGTTGTTGTGTCATGGAGTTTGGCACCAATTCTTTGATACGTTCATTTAAAACCCCTAAATACAAACGTATGACTTTGAAATTTGCTTGCTGCAAAAATTCATGTCATTAAGTCTCAATCTGCAGAAAAGAAAGAGTGTGAGCATAAACTCTAGTGAGTTCATTTAAAAATTCAAGTGAACCTTCATTAATTTTTTTTTGCACTTTAGGCTTAACCCATCTCTGTAACCTCTGGGCATATAGCACAAGAATTCATATTTATAGTAACTCAGTTTTCACAGCTTACATCTGTTTTCAGAAGATGTGCACCTTTCCCCACTCTGAGCCAGGGTTTGTTTCAAGTTCTGCACAGTACATAATCCTATTTGTGTAAAACTGGGTACCCAGAAAAAGAAGTGTCCAAAATCTGAGACCCCTTTTGAATATCTCGGCCTATTCTTTTTCAGGCAACCAGAACTGCTCCTGTATGAAACTTGTATCTCATCAGAAAGAACTCATTCTAGATAGGCAAATCATGTCACAAAAACAAGAGCTAAAAAAATCAGACAGTTTGAAATTTAATGGTATTTTAAGCTTTGTCCTGTCTCTAATTCATATATTGTATTTTTATCAGTGATATGTGAAAAAACTGACATACTTCACAGTGCTCATCCTCTTTAGCAATAAAATACAATTATTATTTACATACAAATGTGTAAAAATATTTTGCTGCAAATGAGAAATGTAAACCTTGGGGAGAGGAGGTCTGCCCCATTCTCTCTAGTGAAGAGAGAGAATTGTATTCTGAGGGGCTATAGGCAGTTACCAAGCCTGCCCAAGGTCTAGGAGGTGGAGTCTACTCTGCTGAAGAACCCAGGTGCTGATATTTGGGAGGTACTCTTTGGGGCAAGTACTGTTTCTCACTACATATACAGCACTTAGCTCAAATCGAGGTTAGAGTGCTAGCCACTGCCGTAATACAAGCAAAAGCCAAAAGCCTCCAGGAGTTACTAAGTGTGTTGCGGACAGACCTGGTCCAATCCCTCTCCCTCTCCCTTCCTGCATAGGAAGGTTGGAGGAGAAAGAGGAAAAGAGCAGAATGTGTAGAGAATTACACAGCTGGGCTGAGACATGCATGTACACATAACTCTAATGACTGGAAGAAAAATTTGATAATTTTCGTCCTCAGTCTCTTTACCTTGTTGCCACATTGCTGCGCACTATTATCTCACTATATCCCAGTATTTCACGTCTCTGTTTATTAAACACACATTCTATTTAAGGCTCTCTGTCATCCCCTAATATTAATAGCTACTGTTCAAAATGTAATATTTATAATAAAAACATGTTGTAGAACTAGTGATCCTGTATTTCTATGCTATATATGGATATTTAAACATTGGCAAAAATGAGATTAGTTACATTTGTACAGTATCTAGCACAACAGGGCTGGGGCTCCAAAGTGACACTGACATAGAAATAAATAAAATAATAATACATTATATATAAAAATATACCACCATAAATTTTTAGTCTCACATTCATTTTGCCCACTCCTTTGATGTTTAACAGAGATTTAGAAAAATCATAATGTCAATTAGTTTAAGAGACACAAAAATCCTGATCAATGACAAAGGGTTTTATAATAACCATGTATAAGAAGAATGGAATTGTTCAGTGTGGTTCAGTGGGTTATCACCAAGAGTAATAAGATAAAACGGGGATTTAAGGGATTTCAAGAGAAAGTTCCTGAAAATGTGTCCTGTAGACTATGGAAGTTAGGTAGTTGGAACCTCAAACCTTGGGACATTTAAACCTAGACTGGAAAAGTACAAGCAAATTTCTTTTAGGGAACAATTCCATCAACAAGATGGAATAGATTCATAATAGGTCTTTTGCTGTTCTGATTTTTAGTATTCTAATCCATCACTCTTATTTTATATTGACCTTAAAATTATGTTTGTGAGAAAATTATGACTCTGCATCTATGTTTTATATATCTACACACACCTCCATATGTATATACACACACATGCACATACAGGATTTCATTTTAAAAGCACAAAGTACAAAAACCAATTTTCCATCTAATGTGCACATCCTATAGCTGTAATTACACATGTAAATAAAGTAACAGAAGATACTTATACCTAATGTGACAAAGCTCTGTCCTTATCTTCGTGGATCCTGCGTTTCCTGGCGGATTTTTACTAGCCTCAGCGGCTCACTGTGACCCTCCACGGAGCCCTTCTCTCTCTGGAGACAAGGTCACAGTCTACTGAGCCATTTTCATCACAAACCAGTGAGGAGAAGCTATCCTTCCTGGCACAGTCTCTATTGTCTCCCAATCTCAGAGACTAATTAGGGGAAGCAGAAAGGGGGGAGCCCAGGCCCGCCCTCTACTCTGGGCTCTAGCCCAGGGACCCTAATAGTATCAGCTAAGATGGCTGACCTTTTATCCACAAAACACAATACAATTCCCTGGGCTACTTCCCCACAGCAGTCCCCGCTTCTTCAAACTCCACTTCACCCTTACCTCAGGGCCTCCTTCCTTCTGGATGATATGTTGTCCACCACTCAGTCTCACCAACAGCATAACTTCCTTCCACAGCTCCTGACACCCACAACCCACCTGACTAACTGGGAGGTTTTTATCTGGATTCAGCCAGTCCCTGATTGGCTTCAGGTGTCCCAATTAGGCTAGCTGTTTCTACTCCTTTCTAGAAGGTTCTTAATTGGCCCCAGGTGTCTTGATTGGCCTGGAGTAGCCTTTGTTTGGCTATCCAGGGAACAGGGACCTGCACACCCTGAGACTAATGTACCTGCCTTCCAGCACTCTCCTATATCCTTCTGGTCTGACTCCGTCACACTAAGTATTGTCATTTGCATGCACAATTTTCATGCACAATTGTGATGATTCGCCGCACAAACTATACAGATAACTACACATATTTTGAGTAATACATTTAAAAATTAGGCCAAAAACGTAACAGTATCTGTTCGGACATATGTCCTGCTTCAGCCACTGAAACTGAACCACTCTATGAGCTATGCCTGAAGGCTTAATAAAACAGAAATTATATGGGCTGGATCATGGGGAGAAGCCAAAGGCAGATGAGGGGGCTATGGAAGTGTCCCAGGAGGAATTCTATCTAATCCAGCTATAATTTCACCATTGGGTCTTTGGGAGTAACAAATACACCACCCTGGATGAGACTACAAAACTGCACTGATCTCAGATCTGTTGACTGGTGCTCAGGGAAGAAGAGAGCCATAGCACCATTATCCTCCCTTCCTTTCCATCCCACCCCTTTTGGAAAGACTAGCACTCCACACATCACTTTTAGAACCACAATGAGAAGAGTCAGAGACTTCAGAAAGTCCATGAGGAATTTTGCTAACTGCCAATCTGTTGAAGGTGGATAGCATTTAGATATTATGCTGGTGGGCAGCAATGCCAAACCTTTCAAAATAGAGAGACAGAGAATCAGCTGTGGGCTACATCAGTGCTCTCATGTCACAATGTGTCTGGCTTCACCACAGATATGCAAGATGGATGGAAAGAGGGAGGATGAAGACTTCAGTCTGGGTCTCTATGTATGGAACTGTCAGATAAATGAGATTTTCAGAAGGCAGACCTATTATCAACTAAGAAAGTGGCCAATACTCCCTACATGAGGGCCCATACAGCAAACAATATTGTGTTTACTTCAACAGAGACAGAGAACAACCAAAGGGGATGGGAGAGTGAGGAAGCTATTTTCAAGTATTTAGCCTACAATAGGAATAATGATTCAGGGCTTTTCACAGATAGTTTGGTCTTGGGTTATCATAACATTATGAAGCAGTGCCTAACATTGATTTCTATAGAAAATTCCCATTTACTTGAATGGGTGCTGCAGATGTAGAATGATAGCAGCATATAGCTCTTAGCCATTAATGCCCAGAGCTTTCATAATTATTATCATACATTACTGAGGATACATTATATTTATTATACAGACTACAACAGGCCTCTTTTGCGAGCTGCCCTGGGCCTGTTCTCTGAGCCACATCAAGCAGGAAGTTTAAATGAAACGGCTCCCAAGTTTCTTAAATGGTTTAATAAAACACATACTGACTGCAATATTCAGTTTATAGTCACAAACTATTGCCCCTTGATTTGAAAAATGACCTCTAGTTGGCAATTTTACTCTCAGCTTCAAAGATTATAGTCCACTGTTGGTCATTTTCTCAATCCACAGGGCAATACTTTTCCATAACAAGCTCAAACGGCAATCAGTATTTGTAGACTGCTACACAAGTTGAGGATAATATACCTCAACACATTCTGTTATATGACTAACCAGAAGAAGAAATAACCTGGTGACACAGACACATGGAAAAAAGGAATGCTAGTCTCCTGATGCTGAGGCAGCAGAAATGTAAATTTATTTGTTTTTTGCAGATTTATATTGCATTTAATGACTTTAATACAAAATAAATGTCTTTAATTTGATTCTTTTTTACCAATGACATTTGGCTTTATATTGTCTTAGGTGTATTCTTATTTTAATGTATTATAGCAAACACTAGAGCCTGTTAGTGGCAATCAAATTTACAAACTTTAATGAGAAACCCTAAATTATAAAATCATATAATCATAATACATTCAGAGCCTAATTTTCAAATAGATGCCTCAAATATCCAACTGCCTATGGATATATAAAATATATCACATTTAAGGTCCTAATATTAGAGTCATAGACTTTAAGTCAGAAGGGATCATTACGATTATCTAATCTGACCTCCTGCACAACACAGGCCACAGAATCTTACCCACTCGCTCCTGTAGTAAACCCCTAACCTATGTCTGAGCTATTGAAGTGCTCAAATCATGGTTTAAAGACTTCAGGGTGCAGAGAATCCTCCAGCAAGTGATCCGTACCCCATGCTGCAGAGGAAGGCGAAAAACCCCCAGGGCCTCTGTCAATCTGCCCTGGAGGAAAATTCCTTCCTCACCCCAAATAAAACCCTGAGCATGCGGGCAAGACATCCAGGAAAGAATTCTTTGTAGTAACTCAGATCCCAGCCCATCTAACATCCTATCACAGGCCACTGGGCATATTTTCTGCTAGTAATCAAAGATCAATTAATTGTCAAAAGTAGGCTATCCCATCCCCTCCATATACTTATGTTTGGTCTTGAAGCCAAATATGTCTTTTGTCCCCCCTGCTCTCCTTGGAAAGCTGTTCCAGAACTTCATTACTCTAATGGTTAGAAACCTTCATCTAATTTCAAGTCTAAACTTCCTGATGGCCAGTTTATATCCATTTGTTCCTGTGTCCACATTAGTACTGAGCTTAAATAATTCTTCTCCCTTCCTGGTATTTATCCCTCTGATACATTTATAGGGATCAATCATATCTTCCCTCAGCCTTCTTTCGGTTCGGCTAAACAAGCCAAGTTCTGAGTGTCTCCTTTCGTAAGACAGATTTTCCATTCCTTGGATCATCCTAGTAGCTCTTCTCTGTACCTGCTCCAGTTTGAATTAATCCTTCTTAAACATGGGAGACCAGAACTGCATACAGCATTTCAGATGATGTCTCACCAGTGCCTTGTAGAACGGTACTAACACCTCATATCTCTGATTCAATACCTCGCCTGATACACCCCAAGACCGCATTATCTTTTTTCATAGCCATAACACATTGATGGCTCATAGTCATCCTGTGATCAGCCAATACTCCGAGGTCCTTCTCGTCCTCGTCATCTTCCAAATGATGCATCCCCAGTTTACAACTAAAATTCTTGTTATTAACCATTAAATGAATGACCTTGCACTTTTCACTATTAAATTTCATCCTTACTATATTGGGAGACTCCTATATACTTCAAAGGGCCCTAAATGTTTTTTTCAGCATCTAAATGTGGGATTTGAATATCATGTTAAGGTGCTTACATTTGAAAAAATGGGTTCCCCACTTACAGAATCAAATGACTATTTTGTGGGGAGACTTGTCTTGTGGATAAAGTCATAGGAGCAGGAGATCTGGATTCTGTTCCCAGCTGTGCCCAAACTTCCCACCTACCCTTCTCTAAAAAATGGGAGTAATAATACCCACCTAGCTAAGAGGAGTGTTGTGTGGCTTAATTCATTAATAAATGAAAGGTCTTGCAGATCCTCCACTGTAAATGCAAAATATTATTATTACAAGAGTGACACCCACTCCTGTATGCATAAAGCCTACGAGCTCTGGTTTTATGAAAACAGAGTGCGGGGCATTTTTGAATGCGTTATTTACCCATATCCAGAGTCAAAGTGAAACAAATTGAATAGGGTCCTGGAGCCAATGATTTAATGTAAAAGTGAATCTGCAGCCCTGCTACCACACCATAGATGTAGGGGCCCAGCACAAAGCCCTCTGTTCCACTTAAATGTGGCACAGAGGCTGTTGCGGGGCTCCCTGGCTAAAAACATACAGTGATACCTATCAGTCCAGTCAATGTGTCACAGAACACACCTGTTCCAGACCTGCATGAGCTGGTCGAAAGACTTCATGTTTCACCTCCTCCCAATGTTGCATTTTGGGAATGGCAACCTTTTCTGAGACATGTAGGGGCTCAACAAGCGCTCCCACATTGCTGCTCAACCACTGATTCCCATGCAGCCCTTACTTAGGGCTTAAGCAGCAGAGAGGGCCTTTTGCTAACCCCCACACCTGTATGAATTGCATCCATAAGTACTGACATATTTGGGCTAAAGAAAATGTTCATATTCAACTACCAAAAGATCATGGTCCTCCATTTTAAAACTCCATTTTGAATTTACATGCTTAATTCATTAATACTGTTCGGTGAATTTGATTATACATTTTTATGATTTTAGGTGGGGGGAAGCTTTTTAGTATAAAAAAGCAGCAATTTCCTTTTTTAAAACATGTTTCATGTTTAAAGTATAAAAATGGCATGTATGTACCATAGCATAATGGATTAATTATGGAATATTATGTTTATCCCAAGTCCCAACCGAGTTGTACATCTTCGTAACTCACTCATAAAAAATAATGTATTATCCCATTCTCAGTAATGATATAACTTCTATTTTTACCATACATCTTCAGAATAAATTGTTCTAAATTGGATTATCCTGAGATACAGTAAGGAATGTAAAAAAAATTAGTGTTATTTGAAGAATTTACATTGTTATGTATAAAAATCATAATCTCCTAACTGTGCTTTGGAACTGTCATGTTATTCCCACTGTTATGAAATGAAGCTACTACTGCCACACCTAAAAATCAAATGCAATGCACATTACATCCCTTTGCACATACAATGTATTTGTTGCCTTAATCACAAAACCACTAGACAGTACTTTTATGACTATTTCTTTGTTATTGACAAATCATGTATGTAGCTAACACACAAATCTGCACGCAAAGGCTCATAAAAGCCTCAGATTTTAAAATCAACAGATGAAAAATCCCAAAATAATAATGTACAGATGTTCCTTATTTAAATGAGCTGTTGGCATTTAATGCTGCCAATCAAACGTGATAAAATTTGTGAACTTCCAGGTATTCAGCATTTACAGTGGATAATTTTTTTAATTAAATGATCATTCCAGATGACTGAAAAAAAATATTGTTCAATAAATATAAAATAGTATATTGCTGATGCTATCTTTGGGTTACTTTAAAAAAGGTCAGTTGAATGGTATTGTTCATTACCAGATCCTTTTCCTACTACTTCTAAGTTTGGTTGTTTCTGCTGTCCTTAAAACTGAAATACTTCACTAAAAGTACATTATCTATATAGTAATCTTCTTCTCGAATATAAAATGAAATATCAGAGTTTCTAATCCTGCGCAGATAATCATTCCAATCCATAGTATGTTTTACTGTAAAGACAGAGTAATACAATGTTTGATAAATCGCGTATGTCTTGTGTACAAGGAGAAAGGTTTCTCTTGCCCTACAAGATGCACCCGTATTTTAAAAAAAACACATTAAGTGTAGAATATTGAGAAGTTTTATAACAGAGACATGTAAGCTTAAAAGAAGAAAGGTGGCTTATAGGTCAAACAAGTTTCTGATGAGAAGTGATTTAGCCAAAGTACTATTCCACTGAATATAAGTTTTCATTCATGCATCAAATCCTTGAGTCTTCTATTGGTTAAATAAAGCTGGTCTTTATGTATTTCAAAGCAAAAGCAAATGAAATCCTCTCCAGCTCTTTTACTTGATTTGGAGCCATCTAGCTATGCACACTGGGTGTGCAACCAGCCTCTAACTAAGGAAATTTTCCTTCGGCACAGATTATCCCATAATTGCTTACTGCAGGGTTTTTTGTACCTTCCTCTGAATCACCCTCTCCTGACCACTTTCGACGACTGGATCGTGTGCTGGATGGCCCGCTGGTACCATCAAAAATGGCAATTCTATGTTCAAGGTGATCTACAGCCCATTAAAGCCAATGACTTCCATTGACTTTGATGAGCTTTGTCAATTGGGTTTGTCTGGCCAATTGTTAGCCTAACTACAAGAATTTATTGCAGTCACCCCTCCCCATGTTCCCTCCTCTCTCACACCTATCGCTTGTCACACTCAGTGCATCTTGTCTTAAAAGAAGCCCCAATCCAGCACACTGAACCCAGTTGGCAGACCTGCGAACCCAAGCCCCATGGAACCCCACGGACTGCCGGACTGGATCAGGACCTTAGAATTGTAAGCTCCTCAGGGCAGGGTCCATGTCATGCTATGTTTACGGTACCAAGCACCATTGCACTGCACTTCTGATACCTTTGGGTACTATTCTAATACAAATACATGAATCAATGCCAGTACAGTAAGACTATATAAAATAAACCATCTAAAGATACCACAGTAGCAAGCCCATAACACCACTGTATGAAGAAAAGTATATTATGGATAAAAGGACACAATGTAAAAGTAAACATTGTTATCCAATATGCATACAATTTAGTAAAATGTTTGAATAAAATATTTTGGGGATATTTTTCTTAACACGGGGATTTTTTTAATGATCTTAAAGTCTTTTTAAAATTAGCATTACAAAACAGAGTAAATGCATAATTAGAAATAAATCAATTAACAAAAAAGGAATGTATTACCTGATAATTATTTCACTGTGACTCAGAAACACCCATGCAGAATGATGAGTAAGTCAGGCAGGCAGGCTGCAGCCTATCATGAGCCATCATTTTAATCCTCCTATGTCCTAATTTACTTCTCTTCCAATGTGTAGCAGGGTGGTCACTACCCCTCATGACCAGGGATCCTTTTTCAGGTACCCTCCCTTCTTATTGCCCCCTTAAGCACTTCACACAGTCTGAGTGGCTCACCACAACCTTACTCAGGCTGGTTTAATATCAAATAAAGTTCACTCAGTCCTCCAAGTGCTTAATCACAAAGTAGTCCAAACACTCCTCCATGAGTCCCCAACATAAAGTCCATAATCATAATTCAACTATTCATATGGAGCCCTGGTTCTTCTGCCATACCCAGAGCTCTTCCTCTGTCAGTCTGCTCCACCCAAAGCCACTGGTCCCAGCCCTTTCTGGCTGGAATTTAGCTCTCTGGCCCTGGTTTTCTTCTCCTTCAGTGTCTCTTCTGTTCTGAAAGAGCACGCGGCCTCCATATGGCCATCCTCTAGAGAACTCATCCCAATTAGCTGAAAGAGAGAGGAGCCTTGCCCCACCCTACAGTCCAGGGCTCCTCTTCGCAGGCCCTTAAAAGGAATTATGCCTGGGTGGTTTCCCTCTGATGCAACTCTTAATTATCCAAGACCACCTCTTCCCTTCTGCTACTAGGCCATTTTGGGGGCCTTTATTCATTCCAACACCTGAAATGGGTTCTTCTGGAATCCTTTATTCTTAAAGGGCCAGAACACCATTTACATACTGGAAATCTCTGAGAACAAGGAAAATTAAGACATATGGAAGAAAACATTTCTTCTACTACATTCACTGCATTATGCCCAAAAATGCTTATCTAAAGTGGCATGGGACATGTAGGCAACTAAGTCACAGAGATATGCCTTGGTTATCAGCAAGAAAAACAGCTTTTAAGTAACACCCTCTTGGCAGTGAGATGAAGCAAAAATAAAAGAAAGAGCCAATATAAGTGTTCTTGCAAGGTGTATCAACGTAATTCTCCAAACCGGGAAAGCAAAGATCCGTGACTACAATACGGGTCAAGAGTCAGACCCACAGTCATTAATTCATATAACCAAGTGAATATTAAAAAAAGCTTCTCAAGTCCTCCACAGATATAAACTTTTGTCCCCTTTTTCAGGCAAAGAGATGGCCATTGAACTAGAAAAAATACCCCTAATCTTTACTGCAGACTGGAGGCTTTGCCTGTGATATGACTTTGAGAATAAAGATTACCCCAACCACAAATATTGAGCTCTTTAGAGAGCTCCTCAAGAGGAGAAAAACAGATAAATTAACCTCCAGGAGAAACACTTTCCCTCTCTCTGAAGAAGCAGCCAGTATCATCATGATTTCAAGTTTTTACTTAGATAGAACCTAGTAATCAGAAAGAAAAAAGGGAGCATGGTCAAATCTCCAAATTGCAGTAACTATGAGTCTAACCAAAAGGAACTGTTAGGTACCTTTGAGATTGACTGAAGACGAGAAGCTGCTCTGATTGAATGAAGAGAGGGAGAAATAGAGAATCTTCATCCTAGACTGTTGTTACATTACAACCTGAGATCCATCAGTAACTTAGTTCACTTGTTTTCTTTGGGAGGAAAGGCACTGAGCAAGCTAGAGACACTCAAACTGTTCCTGTTGTATAAGTGGGGAAAAAAGGAAAAGTTTGAGAAAAAAATATTCTAAACAGAAAATAAGGAATTTGAGGCCAAATCCTCAGCTATTGTAAAATTGTGTAGGTCCACTGAGTTTAATGGACTACTATACCAATGTACATCAACTGGCCATTGAAGCAAACAATTCAGTGAGATTCAGCTGAGATTGAAGGAAAGAGGGCATCAAACTGAGCCTTTCCCGAGACTGCTATTAAGCTGTTCCTTTAGTGGTGGTAAATGCAGGTGTGGGAAACCTCTCATGGGTAGTGAAAAATCAGAGAAAGAAAACAGGACTTGTTTGTGTTTTTAAGGCATCTATCCCAGGGAGTCTCTCTCACTGCTGAACTCCTGATGGCCAATCACATTCAAAGGCACAAGAAAGGACAGAAATCACAGCGTACACACCTTGAAGCTGCCGGAGTCAACACAATACAATTGTACACGTTACACTGATGGCTTCTCTTGCTAATGAGGAACTCCTTGACTTGCTGTGTGAATTCATACAAGTTGCTGCATGCCAAAGGTAAGCCACCAAAATAAACAGAGATAACGTTTGCCATCTCTTTAATGCAGAGAAAGGGAGAGGGGCTGAACATTTAGAGTAGAAAGGTAGCAGATCAGAGGACACAAATATCTGGCCTTGTAGTTGGGCCCCACCAGCCTAACTAGTGTAAGAGAGGACACTCATCTTCCTCTTGTGGTGGCAACTATGTGACAAATATATTTTTATTTGTTAAGAAGCGCCACTTTTCCCAGAGTCCACAGCTACAATTCAAAAATATTCTGGGGGCTGGACTCTACAACAAGCTTCTCAGTTGCTTTTAGTAATAAGATAATTATCTGTAACTACTGTATATAAGGAATTACAATTTTTTAAAAAATATCAAATAAAAACAGCTTTCATTTTTCCCAGTGTGTAGAAAACACTCTCTGCCTACAACTCAAATTATCATTCTTTCCTTTGTGCAAAACGAATTGACCCAGAAAACTAAAAGGGTAACAACCCATATTTTCTGGGCTTATTCAGCAGCCAAAAGTTCATGAAAAACGCTGTTGTGTATCACATAGCAACCACTTGATGCCTATTATCAAAATACAGTAGTTATTAAAAAAGTAAAAAACTTGCACTCTCAAGTATAAAGCAGGGCTGTAATGTGTGTTTAGTTTTGTTGGGGTATATTCAAGCCTTGCCATTTTCTGTCTTTCCACAGT
The DNA here is from genome assembly GCA_007922305.1 of Dermatemys mawii. NCBI lineage: Eukaryota > Metazoa > Chordata > Testudines > Dermatemydidae > Dermatemys > Dermatemys mawii. The sequence goes on along the minus strand of ML677343.1, from coordinate 16,692,939 downwards.
TTTGGCATACTTGGTCAGCTATGCACTTTTCAGTTATGCATAGGGGAGGCGGGGGGAGGACTCCTGCAGTGTTTTGCATAGAGGATACTGTCAATTGAGACCAGGGTTTGAGATCACTGTTAAGAGTGGAATTATATGTGCTCTATTTTTGTACAAGTCTATTCAGGTTTTTTTAAAATGTCATATACAAGAATTTGGGAAAGACAGAAAAGAAAAGGGTGATGATTATTGATTCAGGACTACACCTGTGGATTGTTGGCTACCCCCAGAGAAAACCATCACCAAATCCCCAGCACATATTCTATAGGTGGACAAATGCCAGATTCACAGTTTTAAATTTGTTTTTCTTACCAGCTCTAGTTTTAAATCAGGATTGTGCAGCAACTCTTAGCAGAATTTAATATCAGAAAAACAATAAACTTAGGCAGAATGGAGAGAATGCTATTTCTCCAAATTTCTTTGTTGTTTATTTTTAACAAAAATATAAGCTTATACAAGGGAAGAAATAGAAAGTGTATTGTGAAAACAGTACAATATTAGCAACCTGGGTTAGAAACTGGAGGAATGTTTTTATTCTAAAATATTTTTAAAGGAACAGCAATAGTTGTAGTAGCTGCTAGGGAAACCTGAGCTGTAGGGCAGGCTCCAACCCGCATGGGAGTCAACAGAAAGATCCATTGTCTTCAACAAGAGTTAGATCAGACCACTACTTACAATACAAGGCCAAGGCCAAAATGGATCTCCTTTAGCAACAGGAGAGGGAGATGAAGGGGAGGATGAGTAGGGCATAAACTACCCCAGCGGTAAGCATCACATGCTATCTTCAAGGAGGTCATTTTAAAATCTCTATAGTATTTTTTAACAAATGTCAAGAAGGAATTGTTGACTAGCTTAGCTTCACTCTGCTATTCTTAGGTAAGGCTGTACACATGCAGATGTGCAACATTTCCCTTTGTTCTATCATACAGTAATAAGCTTGTTCAGATTATCTGCTTATCTAAAAGAGTGGTTAAAATTAATTTGAGTGGTGGAAATACGAGATCACCAGCAACGTACAGTAAGTGGCTAAGAAAGCTAAAAAGGGAAAAAAATTGGAATGCATGTTATTTCTGAGGTACCTTACCTTGAGCCTAGCTGAATGCAGATAAGAGCATGTTTGCTGTTTCCACGATCTATCAAAAGAGTGCGCTAGGCAGTTAACCCCAACTTAATGTGTGAAGTAGCTAAGGTGCAGGAAGATGTGAGGGTGCATTAGGTAGCTAAAAGTGAAGAGCTGGTTTTGATGTGATTGAAGATGGGTATGGCTGAATGTTTCCAAGATAAGATGGGGAACAAGGAGAGAGTGAAGATGTTGCTTGCAATGCTGTATGTGCTTCTGCTCCTCTCTATGAAAGCCCTGGGGAAAAGAAAAGACCACTTTCCCCACTCTGCTTCTTCATAGCACCCAAAGGCTACATACCTTCATCTGTCCTCCCTTTTTACCTTCTTATGCATTGATACTATACTTGTATCTACACTTGAACAGAATATTTGCATTGTTAGATGGTAGATAGGTATATGAAATACACAGGAATTTTCTATATACAGGAAATATGTGGGTTGGTCATTGGTAGATGATCTTACCATGACTGGATGAGGTAACTGTGGTAATTATAAAATGATTAATGAGTAGCCATTGTTACAGTAGAACAGGCCTGCCTATTTTACCAGGAAGATATTGGCATACTTGATACAACAAAAAATGAACCATTAAATTTTGGCAAACAGTAAGTTCATGAAAATGTTCCACTCTAACAAGGAGAATTTGCATATAGAGCAATAAAGCAGCATTTTCTGCCCAATTCCATCCCTTTCTGAAATTCTACACTTTGAGAGGGGTTCCAATGTAATTCATGATCTACAAACCATGGTTCAGATTATCAGAAAAGCGATACCTACAATATTTTTATGCAAATTACTGGAAACAGGTGACCGAAATTGGCTAACCCAAGAACCAGTTGGAACAATGACTGAAAAGTCAAATCAAGCCTTTCTTTGAGGCTTGAAAAGGTCAAGTAAAAACGATTAATTTTACACTTCTAAAGCAAACCACTTTCACATTTTCATCTACAAATCTCAAAACACTTCACAGACATCAGTTAAATTGCAGGACCCTTATGACACTAATCAGTGGTATTATCCCTATCTTATAGATTGGGGAAAATGTATGTTTCATGCTCAAAGTCACACAGTGATTTAGTGGCAGTGCTGGGAGTAAAACCCAAGAGCTAAAGTTACCAGTCTAGATATTGACCTACTGGACTCCTATGAGAGAACATTGAGAAAATGAGATAAATATAGTCTTAGAAAGACAAAGTCTTTTTTGTGTTTTCTTTCAAGGACTTGGCCATAGAACATTGTGTTTTGAGATCACCTCTTTTGTATTTATCCTACCAAAATTTGCCTGTTGAGGAATCAGTATTTACACTTAAAGCAGGATCTGGTTTATGCTTTAGGCTTTGGAACTGGGATCTTGAGGTAAGTTAGGACTATGAATCTGGCTCCAGATTCATTATGTGAATATTTCACAAAGATTTCAGTTACATAAGAATGTGAAACGGGGGGGAAAAAAAAATCTTCTTGACGTGGATCTTACCTGGAACTAAGATGGCAGGTCAAGCTTGTAACTAGGATTTGAATCCAAAACCTTATTCCCCGCTGAAATACAAACGGGCTCAATTCAGGGTTTCACTTTTGGTCCATCTCTATTTCTATGTAGACAACAGTTCTAAGTAAAGTGATAGGGCTTGAGTGTGTGGTCCAGCCAAGCTGCACTCAGTGCAAGAACAGAGAATGGGTAAAAATGGCTTTTACTCACTTTTGTGGCCCTTTGTCCTTAGCCAGTGCAGTGAGAGGATGGTTCCCTGGTGCAGATTAGAACAGCCTAGAGGCTGCTGTACACTGCACTAATTGCCAGTAGGATTGCTGAAGTGCAGAAAAGTCCTAGATAACCACCCTTCTGTCTGCCAGACATAATCCCTTATGCCATGAGGAGAGTGTCACAGGAGTCACTATGGCAGCTCTACATGATCTCAGGATTCCCCTCTTCAGGAAGAATAAGCCTTTACTGGCTGTAGCTGCTGAGATTTCTTTTCAAGGGAAGACTGGCACAAAGCTGCCTTAATGGACGGTGCATTTGTCCCACAGACTGCTCCATGGACATTTCCTAGAGCCTCCTGCTGGAATAAATGCTGGGATGTTTAATAGAAGGACAAGAATATTTTCAGAGAAACAACTGATGAAGATTTGAAAATGCTTTAGGTCATGGACTATCAGGTGCAAAATCTATCAAGACTATTGAGGGAAGTTCAAGGAGGACTGTAGGAGAAATATTCTATTTAAAATTCAAATTTTCCCTGGAAAAAGAAAACTATGATATACCCTAGACCTTGACGCTATGACGACGACAACTTCAGGATTCATGAGTAATTAAGCAATACAATAGAATGTAACCTGCACACGTAACCTGACTGTTCTAACTGAGTGAAAAAATTACATCTTTAAGGTAGCACCATTCAGTGGCCTGGCCAGTACAATTTTGTTTGAGATTTAAGTTGATTTCTTCTGGTCAACTGATTTTTGGCTGGCCTCTAAGGCAGGTTTCACTGTACATAAAACATTTACTTCATTATTTAAAGGAGGAAAACAGTTTTTTCCATCTTGTTTTAAACCCTTGAAATACCAAGATAAACAAAGGTTTCAAGCTTTTTCTTTTTTCTGACTTGCTATTATATCACCAAGAACCAGTTTTATAGAGCAGATGAGAATGTCTTCTATTTAGATGATCAAGATACAAAATTGCATCCAATGTGGCAGAGAATAACATGATTACAAATACTGCAAGTAATATTCTGTGACATATAACAATCACAGTCTAATATTTTTTTACTAAAAATGTGTGTAAAGATTCACATAGTTTATATATTTATATTGAAAATATTTTTCCTCATTTAAGCTGATTGCACATTTCAAATCATATACAGCTGTACTTTTTAGCCTAAATCAGATAAGGAATCCATACAGAGCCGCACAAGTATTTTGGGTGTTTTTAGACACTGTTGCTATTGACAAGATTAAAATATTTTTCTCATTCATTATTTATATTGATGTGGTGCAACAATGTGAAAGTGTATGCATTTACCACCATGTCACAAAATAGAGCTAAAATGTGGTCACACTGTTCCACTGAGATTTAACTGTGAAATTGGCAAAGTATATGTCACCCTGTCAACAATAATGATATCTTTGGATGATGAAGATTTAAGATGCTTTGTAAAGATGGCATGTTATCCAAACTCTTAAACCACACTGATTACGAGGGGTTTCAAATAGATGTCCCAAGATTATCTCCTATATGAGAAAGATCATTATGACCAGTAACCTTGTAGCCAGCATACAGGGATCATGTGTTCAGAGAAAGTAACACCAGAAAATAATTTTGCTTTGACATCTTGCATGGAGAAAATCTTTAACTCAAAAAGCAGTTGGGAGGCAGTTGCAAACTAACTAGAGCAGGCCTGCACAACAAGTGGCCCGGGGGCCACATGCGGCCCACAGGGGCTCACTGTGCGGCCCGCAAGGGGTGAGTAGGGGTGGGGCAAGCCAAGTGGTGAGATGGGAGGAAGCGGATAGAGGCGGGGCGAGGTACGGCTTTTCGGCCCGCAGCTGGTTTTTTTGCAGTAATATGGCCCTCGCTGCTTTCTGAGTTGTGCAGACCTGAACTAGAGTTTAGAGGCAGGTCCCAGTGTAACTCCAAGCCACTCTACACAGCAACATTTTTTGCCATTTGACTTTGCCCACTGCTTTGACAGTTTCTTGGCTCAGTCCCCATGTGAGAGTTGGAGGTTGCGATCATGCAATGGAACATAAAAATGGCCATACTGAGTCAGAGCAAGGCTTCATCTAGCCCAGTATCCTGTCTTCCAACAGTGGCCAATGCCACATGCCCCAGAGGGAATGATCAAGTGATCCATCCCGTCTCCTATTTCCAGTGTCTGTAAAACAGAAATACCTGATTTTGGAGTCAAAAAGCATGGATGCATATGGCTGAATCCACAACCAGGTATAGCATTGCATGATTCCAACTGCCAGCTCACACTGATTAATCTGCAGAGTAACTCTTTACGAAGAGACAAGAAATGTGCCAGAAAAGAAGGTGAGAGCAAAGTCACTGTAACGAAATTGATATTGTCGGGTAGAATGACAGGGAGTTGCATTGGAACCTGCTTCCAATAGTGTGTGGGGCATAGTGTGTGGGGCAGTGCGAGGAGAGGTAGCTTGGTTTTTTGAAGTGAGAGTGAGGAGAAAGAAAAATAACATTTCAGACCAAATGCTTATTCTTACAAACTCTGATCTCACCTATTATAAACCCAGGGAAGTATCCAGAAGGTGGTGAATGTTTAAAATGCACCCTTTAACAAAGCAACACAGTGTAACTGGTATCTTTCTTTACATGTCAAACAGTTTGCCTAACAAATCATAATAATGCAGAATGATATAAAATTCACCCATCAAGCCCAAACACATGCACAAAGATTACCATGGCAAAGAATTGTGAATTTCATTAAATATGTTAAAGGGAAAAAATCAGCTTTGAAAAATAGTAATCCTGTCTTTCAACAAAAATATTATAGGAAGCTATGAATTTGGTAGATCTGAATAGGATGTTGGTACATGTTTTACTAAGGTAATATAATGGCACACTATTATTAGATCACATTAATCATTACTGTGCCAAAGGCACTGACAGCACCACTGAAAAGGATTGAAAGGGCTGGTAATGGATATAAATTACCCATTGTGTGATAAAAGGATTTTTACTAAGAAGGTAAGAATAAAACAGAAAATTTCTAATATAACTGTTGTGTAAAAACCAAAATAAAAGTAATCCACAGTCAGTAATATCCACAAAATCAGAAAGTAAGCACTTTGAAACAAGATAAAGTCACAATAAAAATTGTATACAATGTAAAATTAATTTCTTGGTGCATAATATTGCTATCAATTTCAATGGTTTCTGTGATGACCTCTAAGGAATATGGTCAAGAGAAAGATAGGTTTTGCTAATTAGAACTGAATATGAGTTTATGTAAATATATTTAACTTCCTCAGCAGTATCAGAGGTTACAATGAACCCCAAAATTACAACATGTGTTCTAGTATTGAATTTTCCCTTCTGTTCTCTGTAAGTTAAAAATTACAACAAATAACTGAACTCTGAAATGGTTTCATTCAGATTCCAAATGATGAAGCCATTAGAAAACAAAGCAAGCCTTTGCTGAGCTATTTAACCATTTGACTGTACTTTTTTGTTACCAAAGGTCCTGTCCTACATGACTCTTTCACTCAGGCAAGAATCTTACAGACATCAATAGAAGTCAGTGAACTCAATAAGCCAGACTGTATCTTTATTTACAACAGTGTAAATCCAAAGTAGCTCCACTGAAATCACTGGAGTTACTCCAGATTTTAATCAGTGTAATTTTGTCTCAGTTAATGGTGTAGGACAGGACACTGCATTCTTTATCAAATTTAAAAAACTGTGGACCAGATCCTCACATTGGTGTAGTTTTATTGGGTTTTTTTTCTTTTATAAATGCAGACACCAAATACTTAATTACATCCTGGAAATACTTAAGTATGTGCTTAACTTTACTCACATGAGTAGTTCCATTAACTTCAATAGGCCAATTCATACACCTAAAATTATCTACCTGCATATGAGTATGCAAGGTCAAAAGCATTGATGGGCCTGAATCTCCTCTCACCAGTTATAAATCAGTGTAACTCCACTCAAGTACATACAGTTAATGCTGGTTTACATGTGTGTAAAATTGAGAGAAGATTCAGGCACCATGACTGTAATGTGAAAATAACATGATAGGAATTTGACTTTGGACCGGAAGCCATCAGAATTTTGGATTTAAGATTCATTTAATAATTGTAGAATTAATTATAGACTACTTCCTAGAATAAGTTACAGGTTACAAAGCAAGACTTTTCTTCCAAATTTAAGATCCTGGGGTCCAATTTTGATTTCATACTGGTTTTTACCCTGTTGTGAACCTGAAGGGTTAATAGCAGTTACTTTTGAACTGCACCAATACAGCTAAGAGGAAAATCAGGTCTATAACCTATTATGGAAAAAAACCCATTGATTTAAGTAGGTGTTGTTCGCATAGTAATACAGAACACAAAAGTGCCCTTAATAATATGCATGAGAGATCTTCAATAGAACTTGTTCAAAAAACAAAATAAGTGATAAAATGAACACAACAAACTCTAATCATGAGTTTCATGGATTTTTTTAAAATCAACAATCTGCTGATAAAGTAATAAATGATGATTTATTTCTAATACAAGTTTACATACCAGCTGTGTAAGATGAGCATTCATGATTTTACAAAGCAGATTTCTACTTGAAAAATCTATTCATAATAAATCTACTATAGGCAGTTTTTCCCTGAAAGAATAAATGAAAATGTTTAGGTGGAGATATAAGAAGATGCACAAATTTGCTACAAAAAACAGATTGTAAATTGTTAATCCAGGTAGGTCATTTTAATGGAGTTCATTAAGATGGTGCAACTAAGCTGTTTTGCAAAACCACGTTCATAAACAGAGAAAGAAGTTAGGCAATAATATAATGAATGATCCTTACCAAGTAACTCTTAAACCAACGAATCTTTCTCTTAGCTGAGAGAAATTCCTAGTGACGTAGAATAGGTACTGAAGATCAGGAGCTGCAAAAAACAGGAGATGTGAGAAATTTAAAATATCAAAACCCTATGTTTAAACAAGTCTTTTAAACTAAAACTTTGCAATGCCACCCCCAAGTAGTTCTAATGTATAGAGAATACTTAGGATGGGACTATTAACAGGATTGACACTTTTTTAAGGGCTCAATAATGCAAGCATTTGGTGGTCATTTATTTTTGGGAACTGAAAAGTGCTTTCAGCTTTGGATTATTTTGAGAGGGAAAACCTCTCTTCAAGACTATGCAAAGGAACAGAATGAAATTCTTCTGATCCTATCCCCTAGACAGTGCAGCAAGAGAGGACAAAACAAGATAAAACAAAAGTTGCATAGCAGACACACTCTAGAAACCCAGTTATTCTCTTTGACTCTAATCTCTCAAGCCGAGTCAGAGAGAACAACTACTAATTGTATTTCTAGTTTTTTAATTCCATTTTATAACAGAAATAAGTCCTTTGTAGATGATCTCATCTAATAAACCCTGCTTAAAAGAGATAAGAGCCAGAAGTAAAAGCCAAGATACAATACTTCCAAGGTATTTGTCTGTAGCGAATTTAGGGACATTACATTAGTAACAAAGTAAAAACAAAAACAAAGGAAGCTCTTATAGCAAAATAAAGTTCACAATACTAAAGCTATAATCTACAGAATTTAAAGTTGAGAATTCTACGTATGTTTATGCTCAGGCATGCCTGACAAATGAAATTAAAGGTCATTCTCAAACAATACACTCTTCTATACTAACTTAAGTAGTTTATACATCAGGCTACAGACTCTAAAAACCCAGTACAGTCAGCCTCAGGGCCCCATCTTGCAAACTCTTGTTATGAAGCACAGTGCTTCCTTCTCTGAGGAGTCCCATTGTCTACACCTGGTATTCAGTATTTGAAGAATCATGTCTTTAAATTCTGAGAGAAAAAATTAATTTCTTGGTCATTTTACTGGAGTTGGGCTAAATCTTTCAACAATGAAATGAGAAAGGGTTGCAGGACTATGCCCTTTGTTGCCTTGAAGGGTAAATAATAATTGCGCTTATTTATATTGAAGGTCCAGGATGCAACAATTTTACAACTCATAAATTCAGATTTTATTTTCTTTAATAAAATAGCCTTGTAACAGTACACTAAAGATTCAGGACCCAACTCTTTCACTTACACCTTCTGCAGTAATTTAAACTTCCTCTGTGGCCTGGACAAATAGCCTCTTGCCCCATTCATATCCATTCCAAAATGCTGCTGCAAGGTCATTCCCAGCTCATCAATTTAGCCACATCACCAGCTCCCCTTCTCCATTACATCAAACACAAACTATTTGTTTTCACTTTTAAAGCCCTTACAGGTCTATCCCTACCCTACCTATCAACTCTTATAAAGTACTGAGCCATCAACCTTTGTTCTGTAAATGATGCCTGTCTTGAGCACCCATTTTAAAACTTTTCCAATAAGCACCTTTGTGGTTCTGCCATGCTGCCCCGCTTGCATAGGAGGGGCTCCTCACAAAAATCTGCAAAGCCACCTCATTGTTCTCCTTAAATCACTCTCTAAAGCTCTCTTCTGCCATGATGCCTAAAAAGAAAATCAAAAGTAGCTAGACAGCTGATTTGAGGTGATCCCTGTTTTTCATGTTTATTAGTATTATTTCATTGTGATCCCCCTAGCTGTTTGTTTTATTCATCAGTTGTCTGTAATCTTATACTTAGATTGTAAGGTGGCAGGGACAGTCCCCTTGTTTATGCTTGTGCAGTGCTACTGCTTATGCTATAGAATATAGATGCTGCGGCAATACAAATAAATAATAATGCATCTGTGAACAGTGCATGCAAAGAAGGTGCAAACCATTTTCATGCTGATGTTCCATTTTTTGCAAGCATAAATGGTGCAAAGCAGTGGAAAACCAGGCCCATAGTCTACAATACTAGCAGAAGAGTATTTTAAACTGTCATAAATAATTTGGGTTTTCAAAGCCTGGTCAGTCAGATTTTGTCCCTCCTTAAATCTAGAATCAGGATCAGTTTGGATCTGTGTCACATTTATACATACCCTCACCCTCTTTCAGAATTCATAGAAGTGATTCTGGTGTATTGACCCTTCTCCAGTTATTTGAAAACAAACAGAGCATGAGCAAACTCCTGGACATCTGTATCTATTAAAGTGGTTATCATACAATATTTCCAAATGTACAGTGTCTAGAAAGAGGTGACAGCATATCTGGCATTTATTTATTAATTTATTTGATGTCTTAAAATTCCAATATACCTTTTTAATGTTTACTTGTAACTCATTCAAAGTAAAAATGCTGAGAACTAGAAACAAAGATGATAATAAGCTATTGCTTCAGAAAAGATGTTATCTCACTAAACAGGTTCTTAGTGCTCCTATGCCAACATCATAGACTACATTTTTGCTATGCTATTACAAGGCTATTTGTGTTTTAAAAAAAATCAGGTTTTACAAACACGCTCATGACTTGCAAAATTCTAAGAATGATTCTCAGGGGGCTTTCACTAAGATGCTTTATATATTCTGATGACAGACAGAACACAGTAAGGCTTCATCTCTTAAAGTCCTGTACTGATTTGTTTGGAGGCTTTGTGTCATTGATCAGCATGTCAATGTCTCTTGCAATCTGCTTTCCAGTTCACGACCTCGAGTGAACCCCTCAGGTTAAAAACCTTAAATGATTTAAGATCTGTGATACATAACCTCATGGACAAATTGGGAAAATCTGTAGCTTTGCACAGTAAGCTGTAGTAGAAATGATTTAAAACCTTATAAAAATATATTTTACTTACCTGTGCTAATATTTTTCTAATACATTTGACACTGTATAAAGCAGATGTTTTAAAAGGGTAAGCTACAAGCATGAAAACAAATTCAGATAGTTCCATTATATCAAATTGGGCCAGTTTAAAAAAAAATGTGCATTGTACACCCCTGCAGACCAATTTATCAAACAATTGATCCTGCAGGAGCAAAATACCAGTACAGTAGCTTTGGCATCTCCAATGAAAGAATGAGTTCCCTCCATGCACATGAGCAGCAATGAAAGTTACTGCACACAGCCCTTCCCTGCAAGAAGAATAAACCCTGGGATGCCTTCACAAAAAGGCCTGGTAAAAAGTACTGTGGAGATATATGAAATGTAATTATTCTTCACCTAAACATGCACATGTAACTCATTACTGTTAAAAGGAATGTCTCTCACACACATTAAACAGAGAGAGGGATGTCTCCTCCCATTGATAAACACTGGGGAAGAGGGAGGAATTTATGCCAGTGATAAGAGTTATGTACGGAAAACTACCACACAGCAATGGGAGACTAGACCCTTAAAATACAGACTCACTCAGAACCCCTTGGAGCTTTTTCTGAGTGAGGAAAGAGGGCACCATAGACTAGTCCCACTGAAGTGAATGGAAAACTTCCATTGATTTCAGTAGGTTAAGAACTGGCCCCGCTGTAAACAGACCTTTTGAGGAGATGATATGTCATATTTAACTAATTATTCTCACTATCAGTTGTTTCCTCATGGCCTCACAAAAGCTGCTACAGATGCTAAGGCTGTTAGAAATGCATAGCCAGAAAGACAGGCATGTAGGCAGGCAAACAGACTGAACTACAGTTCAAGAGTCCAGTCCAGCAACCCTTCTATGAGAAAACTTTCAGTTGACTTCAGCGTGAATTTTGAATACACTGTAATTGCAGGTTAGGGAGCACTGGGCCTTAAAGACCCATTTTAATGTCACTGGGAGTTACATGCACAAATGGAGAGGGAGAACAGTGCCTGATAAAGGATGTAGGAATTCATCTCAGTGTTTTTCTATTATTCTCTAAGAACCAAGATTGTATCCTGAGAACTGGCACCACAGTTCTTGGGCCAGGGCATGATTTCAGCTCTTGATAGCAGGTTACATTGTGAACTGCTGACTTGACTTGCAATGGGGGAAGGCCTTCCATTCCATATGCTCTCTTCACTTGTACTTGGAGATTCCCAAAGTGAATACTCATTTTAGGGGCAGGAGATGGCAGATAGTTTGTGCTAGAAATAATTAAACTTCCCATCATTAAAACAAATGCCCTTTCTTCCAGGTGAACCTGAATCTTGATTGTGGTGCAAGAAAGTCCCCTCATTTCACTGAGATACATGCAGCACGGTACAAATTGCCTCTCCCTTATCTGTTTCTGGTGACAGCTAGCATGACATGGCAGAAGCTCAGCACAGGAATTACACCTATTTGGCCTTCTTGTGATCTGTTCAAGTTTACAAACCTTTGCATAGAATAGTTCATCGTGGCACAATTTTTTCAAATGCCTTGTTCTGACCCTGATTTTCCTACACAAATATATGAACTGTGGACATCGTTAATCCTGGTTAACATTATATTTTGTGCGGCTTCAGGCTACAGAGCTCATTCTGTGCTTAAATGTGAAAACACCATTAACAAAAAAACATTCACAACTAGTCCCATATCTGGGGCTACTCTGGGTCGTACAAGCAGACACATATTTCAGCATTGTGTATTTGGTAGGCCTTCCCATAGCTAGCTTTGTTAGGGACTGATTTAAAGCCAGTTGAAGTCAGTGAAAAAACTCCCATTGACTTAAGTGGGCTGTGGATCAGGTCCTTACTACAGCTCTGCAGTTCAGCATGGCTGCTAATAACATCTGTACTGCTTGTGGCAAGCATGGTTTAACTGTGATTTGGCATTTACAGCTGTGGATTTGGAAGAGGGTAGTATTTAACCCCAGGAGCCATATACTGCCCTCAATACATACACACATACACACACACACACACACTTACTTTGATGTCAGCCAATTCCAGATGCAGCTGGAGGGCAGTGGGTTTATATCATCAGTTAATTACATATTATGGGGGAAATTCTACCCTAAAATCCAGCACGGATGTGCTGTGAGGTACAGGGGGAGGAGAGAGCACAAGGAACTTCATCCTCGGTGCACATATCCATGTAGCAGCAGGACAGAATGCACTTCTAGGGCAAAATCCTAACCCTACTTGAGTCAATGGGACCTTTGCCGTGAACTTCAACAAGGCCAGGATTCCACCCTCTGGAACTCCAGTGTTAGGAAGAAAGGGCCAGGCCAATGTGCCTGCTAGCACTCTCCAACCCTGGGGGAAGCAGTCTGCCAGATCAGTGGCATGATCAGGCCCTGGGCCCCGATGCATATACAAGAGCTATGGGAGGCTGACACCTGTTTCCTTTCAGAGCAGCAGGAAGATGTGCTGCAGAGCATATCGCCCATGCTGTCAGTCTGCACACTGATCATTCTGGTTCATATTTATCCATTTCTCTTCACTTAACACAGATTTCCTAAAAAAAATTAGAACACAAAAAGGCAACGGATTCAGCAGCCACTCCCTTGTATATTGTGTACACCACGTATGTGTTAAAAGAGAAACACTTAATTCCTGTATGTAAGATAATAATCAGTGATCAAGGAGACACTTGAAACCTGTTCTTTCTAAATGCTTTCAGGATGCACAAGGAACAGACATTCATGGCAATCTGATAGAATGAGTAGAAATAGGACAGAAAAGATTTCCATCACCTACACAACTATATTATATCTTCATATAGTACATAACAAAAAGCTATGATGCTCCCAGCCAATCAAATTACATGACTGTCTCTTTAATAATCAAACCCATGTGCACATTAACAGTGTCGAAAATTCAATTTAAACTCTTTGTCTGTTGCTGCTTACTCTAAAGATGGTCTTTCTTAAACAACAGAGCACCAAGGAGTCGTTAGGGCTCTCTCTTCATTACTTCAAAAAACCAATCATTAGACACCAGAGTATATACGTAATTAGAAAATCACTTCCTTTGCAATCCAAGCTAAGTAGTTTACATACTGTAATTACAGGGACAAAATCAATTTTTAATCATTTCACTGATTGGGCTCATCAGCTCTGTGGGAACATTGTAACCTGCTTGTTGTGCAAAAGCAACATCTGGGCTAAAACAATTACCCTTTGTTTGCTACAATATTCCTTAAATCTTTTTGCTTGCATAAAAAAATAAAAACATGAAGACAAGATATCTCGATGTCTTTTTGTCCTTGATCAACGTATATCTTAAAGTACTACTCGCAATGAGAGTTTAATGTTCCTCAGAATTTACAGTTTAACCGTACACTTCCAAGGAATGTATTTTTTCAGTGAGATAAAAGTATCTGATTGTTTTAAAGAACCATTCAGCTGGCTAATTGTTCCATAGCTAACACATGGTATTCAAACAACCCACACATTACAAAAGCTCATCTGGATAATAATGGGCAACTATTATTGCGGTGGTACACACTTTTCTAATACAAATGAATGGATTTTATCAAAATTTGAAAAAAAAATCTAAGAAGCTGGGTATGTGTGAAAAATAGATGGTATGAATTGGCAAGGCAAGGCTAAGCATTTTGTTCTCTTAATAGGAAATGACCTCATTTACATGGGAGTAATAATTAGTACTGCTTCACTGACAGTTAAGAAAAAAAGTTTCACAGTACAATAGGGCAGCATCTCCTTTGTTAAGAGATCTACATTGATTATTAACCCTTGCCAAGAAAATCCAAATATAATTCTGCACAGCATGGGCTAATGTTTCATGGCAAAGGTCAGAAGAGCTGGTTAAGACTAAATACAGCTCCCAAACCTACTGAAGTCCATGGGAATATTCTGGATTCTGGATTGTCATTGAAAACAAAGAGAGCATGACTATATCTCAAGGTTTTGCTTTTTTAAAAAAAATATACCTGTTTCTAAAATATCATTTCTTGCTGCTGAAGCCAGTCACTTGCACATACCATTTTCACTTTTACCTGGGCTGTGAAGCAAAAGTTAGTCAGCATTTTGGTCAACTTAGATGGTGTTTTAAGTATATTCATTCTTTGTGCCAGACCCAGGCAACTGTTATGGACCTATTGTGCTACTCTGATTGTACAAAGGGTTAAACAGCTGAGTTAAATAGCCAGCTGGAGTTTCTCCTGGTAATGTAAATTTAGCTATGCCATCTCTATACCATCTCTTCATAGTCCCAGGTATAGGAGGCATGTGGAAGGCAAGAGGGGAAATGGCCTGTGCAGTTTGCACTCTGGTAGCGCTTTGGCTGTGTACCAGTCTCTCACGGCCAGCAAGCACCACTTCAGAGCAACCCAAAGGCTGCTCTAATTTGCACTTGTACCAGAGGCCAAAACAGCCCCCAAATGACCTGAGAATGAGGCCCACTATTTGATTATTACTTTTTATAGGGGTATCTCACATAATTTACTATAAAATGGCTCTGGCAAGGCCTCCTAAACCAGCTAAAGACACAGCTTCCTTTTCTGTAGTGAAATGTAGACTGAGATAAAGTGCTGGATTGATAAAGCCTTGAGACAGGAGTCCTGTATCCATACCGAGATCAGTGCAGTACAGACTGGCAGACTGAGCTTCCCCACACATCCCTGTCAAAGGGACCTCCTTTTTGAATAATTTACACAACATTTAGGTGAAAATATTTTGTATTTTATTTAGCAGATGCATTTTTTCCTTATAATGAGGCCCTCATTAAACCCAATGTATGTGTCATATTGTCAGACAAATATATGTTAAAATGTCACTTTGAATATGAAATGAACCATTATTTAGGGGTCTGACTTATTAAAGAAAAAAATATAAGCAAAAGGGAAAAATGTGTTTGTGTGTTAGAAACTATGACCCAAATTCACCACCAGTGTAAGCTGAGGCAATTTCAGTGAATTAAAGGGGTTGTACTCATTTGCACCAGAGGCAAATGAGTCCTAGGAATAAAAATATATGTAATAAATACTAAAAGCAAAATCATGACTGCTACTTATGGCATAGTATATTGGCACATGGAAGATGTTTATTTGTAGCTGCCTTTCTGAAAGAATAAGAGTGAAGACACCATGCTGGTTTTCCCCACTGATCAAATGTTCTATGACATAGTATTAGCCATCACCCTTGGGTAAAATCCCAGAGCAACAACAAAATGGTAGCACAGGAAGCACATTGCATCTTTCTCTTACATCTCATTTACTTTTGCTCCAATCTGGAGGACAAACCCCTCAGGTGAAGTCTGAGATAATCCCTAGCTATACTGTAGAGAACTTTGAAAAAATATTTTCCTTTCTTAAAGTTGTATAAAAACAAAACACAGCAAAATAATGTTAAGTATTTACTGAAAAGAGCATTATTATAATACCTACTATATGACACAGAGAACATTTAGTACATGCTGATATGCTGTGGTATAAATGCTATATTTATTGATCCACACAGTTAAAATTTAGGTATCCCACACAAGAATGATGAAATATGCCCCAGGCCACATTACCCTATTTGTGCTCTTTTCATCCAAGGAAACAAAATAATTTGCATGTGAGAGCCCAACATATTTTCATCTGGCGTTGACAATATTTTTAAAGTGCAAGTATTTTGAGCATGAAATGGAGTAGTGGCCACTTGCACTTATGGAGAAGATAAGCTTAGTGAACTGCTGACATACACACTTTACTTGGAAAAAGTGTATATCCACATATACACAGAATATAAGGAGAAGAAAACCTGCGTGGTGATCTTCTGTTCAACTTTGGATTAGCATAAAGAATGTAATGGTTGAAATGTACCATCCTTACATTGCACCTATGGAAAGCTTTAGGGAGTGGGGGTATGGTATAGCAGCGCAAGCTCACAAATAACACTTTTGCACATTAACTAGCACTGGACACCATTTGTAATGCCAGCTGCATCAATTTCTCAGTCACATTGTGAAAAGGGATCTTGGGATGAGTAACTGGATAATGGGGCCTGATCCTGCCTACCTTTGCACCCAAGAGTAGTTGAGCTGAGTTTGATAGATCTCTTGACTTCCTTGTATGAGTTGTTTCCAGGATCGAGCCCAATGTTTGAAAAGTGTTCTAAGCATTTTACTTTAGCTGCTTGTCACTGGACATAGGCCTCTGCTTCAAAGTTCAGATCTAGAAAAGTTTACAGAATGTTGGGAGGTTCTGATCCATCCTTATACTAGCAACTATTTGGGAGTAACATTATATAGCTTTACAAATATAAAGCCATTTTTGTGAGTGAACACTTCCAAGTTGCACAACAACTGTTATTGATGTAAACAGAATATACAAGAATACCTGTTGCTCATCAGGTTTTAAGGGTATTTTGCTATCTGGCTCTGAGTTATCATTACAAATAATTAGTGATAAATACATGACCCAAGATCTTTTTGTGGATAAGACAAATCAAGCTTCAATTTTAAAGGGGAGGAAATTTAAAACATTTATAAAAAGGCAGCTTAGAAAAGATTATATCCAGTTAGTGCATCAGATTATAACACATCATTTGAGACAGTTTCCACCACATCACATAAAAAGTGATATTACCCCAGTTCAACCTGTTTGAGAGATTGTTTGTTTATAGATTCTCTCGTTTGTTTTACATTTTTCATGTAGAAAAAATCCAATAACCCACAAAAAGATGTAGGTCAAATGTTTTCATCTCAAATCTTCCTTGATAAGTAGTGATTTAAGATGACTACATAAGAAGTGTGTTATTCCACTTCTGCTCACAGATATAAGTGTTTCAGAAACAGAACATTTAAAAAATATATACAGTAGCACTAAAATAGGAATAAAAAATGTTGTATAAATTAACAAACATTGTAATGAATTTGCACAACCCTGACTGTATACATAGCATAATGAAATGGTCTACACCCTTTCAAAGAAAAATTAGGTATTCTAGCACATAGCTTTAGAAAAGCATTGTTCATAAAAACCTGCATTTTTTCCGAGCTACCATGTAATTTGTGAGATGCATTTTTAAATGATCTGCAACTGCAGCAGGCTTCATCAGTCAGATGATACAGATAGATAATTCACCAAACTGTCACATGATCTTCCATCAGTCTAAAAGATGTGAATATATTGCCACAAGCTTTGGGAATAATGGGTGCACCTGTTTACAGTGTCACCTCTGTTTGCTAATTGTCTCCTTGAGCTACATTTTACTTCTAATGCATTTACTTTTGACAGGCAGTGTCTATTTAGAAATCACATTACTTCAAGTGCAATTGTTCTTTTGTCTATCAAGTAAATGAAGTGTTGTTATACAGATTTCAGGTTCTGATTAGTGAAGTATCAGTGCACCACAAAGGTCAATCAGTTATTTACCTGAAGTAACAGAAGTATGACAGGCCTCTAGTTCATGGTATAGCCTGTATTAATATTACATATACTACTATATACACACATACATTCTGTTTCTGTGTGTGTGTGTACACACACACACACATTAAGGGGCATAAATGCTAATTACCATATAGATTCCATACAGGAAAAAGAATTTAAATATTCATGTGAAAAACTGAAATATTGATGCAAACTCAAATATTTTCTCACGTTATTTCAACTTAAGACTGAAGAAAATATTTAAAACTAGAGACCCAACCTTGTAAACACTTATGCATATGAGTACCTTGATACACACATGTAAGTAATTACATGAACAGGACCTAATTTTATAAACATTTTTATTGCTTTTTCTTATAAAATAGCTAGACAACAATTAAGTTTAAAGTCACTGATCTGAAGCTGAAACAGGTAAGATGCCATAAAAAATAAGTATGAACAACTTCTGGACTAAACAGAACCAAAAGGGATTTTTATTTACAGTCATATCTTCATTTGGATTGTGTGCACAAACACGAATGTAATGGTAGCAAAGCTCAGTTAAATAACGCATGGGTATGCATACACACACCATGTATCCATACACACTATTGTATATATTGACTATTGAAAAAAATTGATAACTAAGATTAGAACATTTATCACATAGCCACTTCACTGCATATATATTGATCCCATACTGACCTGTTACAAAAAAGCTGCACTATAAACTTCTCACTAGTGCGGTGGAAAACTGTACTTCTTAAATTGCTTGCCAAAGCCTGATTACTCTTCATACAACTGTGTTGAAGTTTCATAGGACTCTTTATTCTCTACCATTCAGACAGAGAATCTTGTGATAGGAATATTAGTCTCTCATATTAGAGGCTAGGACCATAACTAACATTCAGTCATCCTCATGTAAGTTTGATGTACAGACTGGTCTCTGCACAGGCAACTTCTGGTGCTTACAAGGGGATTCCAACCACCACCACTATTTTGCCAAAAGAAACAGATACAAAAAGCCATGCTTGCCTAAAGTCACATTCTAAATTGGCTCCCAGGAGCATTCTCCTACCTTGTTCACTAAAGCACTGTGTATGTTTTCTCACTGTTTAGCATATGCTGTGTAACCTGAGCAGGACTTATACTGTTCCAGTAGTTTTTTTTTCTAAAGTATGTTCCCACCAGGGCTATAATTACATGCAAAATACTAGAGTTAGAATCGTTCATAAAGATATTTAAAGTTTTCTCTGGCACTTATAAGCAAATGTGTAAAGAGAAAATGGAAGAAATTGTAATCTTTCCCGCGAATGCAACCTAATGATACATTAACTCAGAAGGCTTTGAAGTTATCTATATCAAGATTTGAGGTAAGGTAAGAAAAATATTTACTGCTACATTATGAGGACTAGTGGAATTTTCCAATTATCTCTGCAAATGTAGATACAATTTAAATACAACCAAATCAATCACAATTGCTTTTTATGGGTAAAGTTCCTAAAAAAAAATCAAGACTGAAACATTCAAAGCATGTTCCTCACCTTCCTTCTTTTAAAGTCAAAACCCAAAACTGCCATTAACCTTGATGGAAGCAGAATGAAGTCCAAACTTTGTAAGTGAAAGCAAGGTACATGGAATTTCTGTTTCCTCACAAACCAAACAGATCTTCATGAGTGTACCCTCTGCAGGTGGCAGAGGGAACACTCTTATGGAAAGCATAGAGAAGTATTAAACTAATCATCTAAAGTTCCTCCTACTTCAAGGATTGCTGTTGTTGTGGCTTTGGCTTTTTACACAACTACTGATGTTTAGCAACTTGCTTTGCGTACAGTAAATTGGATGTTCTGTAGCAATAAAAATTAACGGTGAAGGGCCCAATCTTGAAGACTTTCATGAACAGGATAAGCCTTTGCATGCAAACAGTCCCCTTGAAATCAAGGGAGTTTCTTCTTGCATGGGGAAGAACTTCTCAGGAATCAAAATCCAACAGAATCAAGTCTTTAATAAAAGCAGCTGTGCTAACATGAAGCTTATCCAATAGAGACTTTCCACTGAAGTTAGCTAATCATGCACTATCACATTGTTACTGAGATATAATTGGCTAATTCAGACCAGGTGTAAGCAGATGCAGTTCCACGGACTTCACTGGAGTTTAACCTGTTTACCACAAGTCTAAGTTTTGCCTAGTGTATATTATCAAGTAATAATGCAATTAACATTACCACTTTATTGTCTACGATACTGCACTAAGGGCATGTCTTCACACCCCCATCTTCCTCTCTCCAAACACTACGCATACTTGTGCAAGGGCTAACCAGTTGGACCCTATTGCTTTTCAGGACATTAACTTCTAAACCCCAGTGCAGGCTATAATAAAAAAAATCAGATATTTAATTATGTTTTAAGCAATTAGTATTTTTAAAAATCTGATGAATCTTCTAATAAGCTAATCTTTCAATAAAATATTTAAGTAGGGAAAAAAATTAGGACAAAATTCTCTCAAGGCAGAACTAACCTTCATTTGAGAATGGGTGAATCCAACCTTACTCCAAGGTCAGCAGTGCAAGAAACTTTAACTGTGTATCTCAGCATATTGTAAAATGAGGATCAACAATGATTTAGGACTTTGTGGCAACTTTCAACTTTCCCTTGCAGACTGGCCATGGAGTGTGGAGGAGATGTGTAAGCCAATGGAGTATATAGCAAAGTAGAGAAGCATAAGAGTAGTAACAATTTAAAAAGCAGCTGTGTGCATGTTTTTTCCTCGTTAGTCTGTGAAAACACAAATGGTGAAATATGCATTGTACACTCAAAACCACGATAACATACCTGCCACGTTTTTATTATTATTTTTGCTCCTGTGCTTCCCAAAGTCCGAATGATTTCTCATCCCTCTCCCAAAAAAAACCTCCTTTTTTCATTTATTTTTACACCAAACATTTCTAATGTTTTGATAAAATGCGGAAAAATGAAAGATTATTATAAAATACGACATTTATGGCTAGAGTCTTTGGAACATTCATACTGTTACATACATTTTCTCTAAGTATTCAGGAATGTATTGGTATTTTGAAATTATGTATCTCTAATAACACAAAAGTACTTAAGGATAGAAATAGACAGTAATGGAAAATGCAGTCAACTGTTGACAACATATAGAATTTCAGAAAATAATTTACAGAGAACAGCACAGCAGATGAGTCAAAATTTTCTCAAAAATATTTCTTGCCTCCGATAGTCCAATGTAATTCATTTTCTATCTCTGTTCATTAATCATTGTTAAAATTAGTGATCCATTTCTTCCACTCTGCCATCTGCACTCAGCTTCGTAACAAACATGACACCTTCCTGCATAATAAAACCTGACAACTACGAGGATGCATTTCCAAATAGCTTTCTGCATATTTGCACCTCTATAACTGATTCCGTTGTCAGACAAAAGTGGATTATTTAACCAGAGTTCTTTCTTTATCAATTCAATACACAGATGTGTGTGTGTATGCACATGCACATATGTTTGTGTGTGTAAAATGATCAGTTAATTTAAATTAAATGGTATTAAACAGAAGATACTTCAGATCTGAATTATGGAGGAAGGTACGCTGATGTAGATTTATCTTTCAATTATAAGTTTAAGGGAAATAATATTTGGTTTCATCTTGCAAAGCTAATACACACAAGAATTATCCTGACCCTTCAATTTCTGAAAAAAAAAAAATCATATCTAGCTCTGTTTTGTTTTCTAGCCTTTGATCACTGGCAATTTCAAACATTTTAAGATGAAATCTACAAGCAATGAAAAGATATAAATAAGCGCACAAATAAATAATTGGAGCTCAATATGTCATTTTAATATGGGTAGGGCCAGCCTGCTAATGTCTTGGTGCCAGACAGCAACCCAGAGATCATGATTCCGTTTTTGGTCTCTTTCAGTTCCTCCCTAAACAGACAAGGATTGGAAAGACCCATCAGCCTTGCACTTAAACCCCCTGAATTTCATAGGTGCTGAGTACACACAGCTCCCATCAACGCTAAAAGATATTGTGGTGGTTCTGTACCTCAGAAATGAGGCTACTAGCTGGAGTTCCTAGTGTTAAGCCAGATACAACTTTCACAGAAGTCCACGAGTCTTTGCATTGACCAATAAGAACTGCAGTGGACCCATTGTTAAACAGAGACTCCTGTGCTCAATTAATGATCAGAGCTAATGGGCAACCTCTACTTCAAGACAGTAGCAATGAATGATCTCAAGTTGGGAGTGGGAGGCACAAAAGCAGGGACTTACTGGCATCTCTTAGGATCTATCTGTGATCATAAACGATCTGCTGGCCTTACAAACAAATCTTGAATTCTTCCCATTAGTCATGAAAATTACACTAAACTGTAACTGAGACTGGAAAACAACAATCAGAGTTAAACCTTCCATTCCATCTTCAATTTAATACATTGTGCCAATGGTAAGTATTGCAGGTGTCTTGCAACATTGGGGACAGTTACAAAATATACAGTAATCTCACCCCATCAAGTGATATCCCAACTCAATACAGCCCAGAGAGCCAATTAGCATACAAATATATACGCCCTTGTGCACACACATTTGATGACTGAAGTTGCAGAGAACAGATGGACATCTAGAAGAAACATTAGGGGAGGCAGCATAGTCTAAAGGGTTACAGCACTGGAATTTGACTCAGGACCTGTGTTCTGTTGCCAGCTCTGCTGAGTGACTATGGGCAAGTCACTTCACCCCTATGTACCACCGTTTCACTATCTGCAAAATGGGGACAGTGATAGTTGCCTCCTCTGAGATCTACAGATGAAAATTATTATTATTTGGCTCTTCATGTTTTTATTAAAAAAATCTTCATATACAATTCATTGTTGATAGTATTGTAGTTTTCAACATGTAAAAAAAATTAAATGACATGGTTAGAAAAACAAAACTTCTCTCCACATTTTTAAATCTTAATCTCAGATTAGCCATCATCATCCTTCTCTGTCAGATGCATACGTAACAAAAATCCTCAATAGATGAAATTCCATTGCATCATCTTTTGTGGCAATGAAACTTAGAATATATTCTGTCTTATCAATATCCTCCTTGTAATAGATAAAAAGATACCTAAAGCACATGCCCAATAGGTCAAATTAAATAACTCATCTAATGTTAAAAATGAAAAGCAACAATCCACTCTAAGAACAAAGTACCCAGTTCTGCCTTTGGATATGTGCACATATCTTCCACTGATTTGGAAGTGGGAGCTCTGTATGCATATGAGGACAAAATTGGGCCTTATATGTCTGCAAAAATAAGTTTGCAAAATTAAGCCATTGTTCTGTTAGAGCAAGCCAGAGAAAAATATACAAAACTACCCAAAAACATTTTTTTCACACAACAGTATCTAATATCACAACAAAGGTCTTCAGAAGAAAACCTGCCTCTGAGATGAAAGTGTCTATGCAAAGTTTAATCCAGATGAGAATTAAACAGCTGAATTTTGGAAAAAATCAAGATTTATAATAGATCTAGCAACTAACTGCTGGTAATAGCAAGGCCAAAGAGATTTTTTATAAATATTTCAGATTAGCATCTTACTATCTACACAGTTAGATTTTAACCTCAGGGTGTTGTTTAAACATTTCTTTATTATTTTGTTTTTTAATATTTCATCTTAATTTGCCATGCAGTATCTGGAAATTGAGTGTCTATCCCATTTATTCATTCAAAATATTTTAAAGCTTTCAGTAAATATTTGAGAGCAACTTGCCACAATCCTTTTCAATCTTTATCCTGAACAAATAAAAAAATAAAAATAGTCATAGTCTCTATAGATGGATCTTTTGCCTTCTAGATTTCTTTTTTCTTCACGTCTGCATACTGACACATTCAATTTCAGGTTATCAGCACATCTGAATTACAGAATACTGATGGGGATAGAGGGCAGGCCTCTCTGGACTGATTAGCATCATTTAAGAAAGCATTCCCTTGCTTGCTTCATTGGCTGCAGGGATTCCATGATGGGTGGCCTTTTAGCTTTAGAAGTCAATATAGAGCAATCTCATTTGAATTAAATATGGACAAAAGATTTGATTGTGGTTATTCATAGATAACATTTTAATTTTAAAGCTACAAAATTTGGGGTTTCTTAAATTTTATAACTTTAATATACTTAGTTTTCACTTCTTTTAACTCTCTTCCTCAGTTTATATTCTTTTTAATTTGTGCAACATTTAAATCAAAGCTTATTCCAAAGAAATGTCTGGATGAAAACTCAGGAAAACCTTTTAACCTAGTTAACATTTGACTATAATGGAAGCATAGTTCCTGATTCTAATCTATAAATGTAGGTAAATCCACACTGAAAAAACATATTTGTGTATATGAGACTTAGACTTCCATCTGAATGAGTCACAGAATGAGTCAAGTATTTCGTTAACACAAATAATAATTTATGGCTCATCATATTGTAACCTTTATTGGAAAAACCCAAACCACTGGAATGGCTGAAAGTTTTAAAGGACAACTACAGAACTGTGATCTCAGAGAAATAAATATCCACTTCTGCACTAAGATTACATGAGCCATAAAACGAAACAACAATGCTCTAGTTCTCACTGACTGGAGGATTTACATATGTTTATGACATACACATCACTGGCCACTAGAATCTCAGAGAGATAGTGGACAGGAACAAATGAAAGAATTTAAGTACAGAACTTAATTTTCAAGCAGATGAAAGCACTAAATAGTGACCCGCCTCTCCATACTAAATATCATATCTTCCTATACATGAAGACAGTGGGCGTTTTGCCATTAATTTCAATGAGAGCAAAATCAGCCACTGAAAAATGAAGTGGAAATGGCTTTTGCTTTGTGTGCTGGCTGCAATGATACAGATAAGATCAACCAATCAGGGAAACAAGATAAATATCATGCTACTTCCAATACATGACCCAACCCAACAGACTAGGCTTGAACCTGAAATACATCACTAACAGCAGCCCAAATAATTTCACAGGTATCCAGACAAAGGGGGAAAATATAGCAACTCCCTCTACAGCTACGCTGCAGAGTCGCTTTAAATCAGTCTTGATTGGAATTTGAAGTACTTTAATGAGTCAAGACAAACAGATTTTTCACAATAAACATCCAAAATAGGTGGCATATTCTACCTTCATATGTATGTATTTTCTAGTTCAGAGGTTCTCAAACTGTGGTCCGTGGACCCCTCCATTCAGGTGGTCCGTGGATAGTTCCCTCTAAGGTGCATGCCTGGGCAGCTGCACACAAAAGAATGAAGGGCCACCCACCTAATTAGGGTGGAGCTGTGCAGGTGTGGCTCCACTAATTAGATGCCTGGACTCTAGAGAAGGCCCACATGTAAGGTGAGGTGGTGGCCTTGAGGGGAATAGAGAGTAGGTAGGAAGGGGCAGTGAGGTGAGAGGAGGGGGGGGAATTTGGGATGTGCAGAGCTGCGGCAGCCAGAAAAAAAGAGGTGATTTTCTCCAGCTCCAGGGCTTTGGCTGCTGGGGAGAAATGGTCCTCCGTCCCAGCCTCAGCTCTGTGCCTGCTGTGGCAGGGGAGAGAAACCCCTCCTTCCCAGCCCAAGCTCGGGTGATAGCACAGTGTGGGAGAGAGGGAGAGGCAACCCCTTCCTTGCCACCCCCAGCTTGGAGGCTGCCACAGCAGGGGAGAGAGAGCACATCCATCACATTAGAAAGGTAAAACTACTAACTTTAAAATAGGAGTTGTGCACTTTTATTTGTAGAACAAAAAAACATTATTATGGTTTTTTTTATTTTTTATGGCATTATTTATGGTTTTTTTATATAGTGCTTTTGTCCAAAATGCTTTACAATAGTTAACTAACGGTACAAACAACATTTGGAAAGATCATTAAGTGGTCTGCACAAGACCCTCAGCAATTTTCAAGTGCTCCGCAAAAGAGAACCACTGTTCTAGTTGCTTCACCATATAGGGGCACATCCATTCTATTCACAGAATTTATCCTATCCTCCGACATACTCACAATTTTCCTTGCTCATGCAAATCTCTACACATGTTATAGAGTGAAAGGAGCACAGAACTGGTCCTGAAGAAATGTATGCATTTGGCTTACTGGAACTGTACATACTTCCAAGTGGGCATTCAACAGTTTTAAAACTTTCAGCTTATATGGAAGTTCAAACTTTAGGTTTTCACTTCCCATCATTATGAGACATCTCTGCACCATTACACCAATAACATGCTCAACCTCTATTTTATTCACCTTTCAATGGAATAAGTTTAAATAGAGAAACAAAGTGCTCCGGGGTACTTTCACTGCAGCTGGAACGTGCTTGAAATGGCCCTTCACAAATGTTTCCAGCATGCTTTATACTGCAGCCCATGTACAACTCCTCAACGGCACCCTCCACTCCACGTAAGAAATTAGAAATTTTGAAGGCTACTAAGCACAACATTATTTAGCACAGATGTTTCTGTAACTGTGACCCACTGGAAAAAAGGAGAGTGCTCAATGGCCCTCACCCTTCCACCTGCATTGTGGTGGTCTGGAGCAGGTAAACTGAGTATAACATATACCGAGTAGGAACAGTGGCTGGATCGGATGTGTAGAAGCTTTTCTCTAACAGTGGTGTTCTGCTTTGTTTATGAAGGGATGTCAGGGATTTTTTTGCATTTATTAAAAGACCCACATATTAAAAAGGGGTGAAATAGATTTTACATGGCTGGCTTTGAACCTGGGAATCTCCCACAGTGCAACTAATTGCACTGCCAACAAGACACAGAAGTACACCCACAAGCAGCATAAAATGTAACTGTGAGGGGTGTGAAGATGGGTCTTTATAAATAATATATTCATCCCAAGGTGCACTTGTGACTCTGCTGTAAATGTAGGTATTTTCCATTAGGCAGATGAGCACCAGCATAAATCTAAACACAACAAAAATAATAAAAGGAGAGGAGTTGCTTCTAGAACAGGAGACACATCAGCTTAAAAAAAAGGGGTGAGCATTGAACGAGTGTGAGGTAGTGAACCTCTTTACAGGTTAACCATGTCTCTCTCTTTTTTTTACACATATGGCTTTAGTAATTTTCAGGCAAACATCCCCCAATTCCAACTTTCAGCACAAGAGTGAACCTCAGAGCATCCCTGGGGAAGCCCAGTACTCTCCCTCTCCCTTTGCTGCTGTAGAATGGGGAAACAGAATGGATAGCTCCCTCCCATGAAGGGTTTGACAGTGGAATGGGTAGGAAGAGTGGGCTTCTTCCCACCCCACTATCCATGTGAGGTAAGGCAAGTGAGCCATTCGTCCATCTTCCTGAAAACACTACGAGAGCAGGCTAAAGGCAACTACCTGTCTCAGCTAAGAACAAGTAAGGACAAGTGATCTCCTGAAAGTCTGGGGGTCTCATCAGCCCCAAACCAGCAAATCTCTAGGTAGCGTGAATGCACAAGAACCAAATACAGCCCTCTGGACTCGCTAAACTCTTACACAGCCTGAACCTGGCAGGTTTTCCCACAATTCAAACTGGTGCATACAGTAGCAGTAATGGATCATTCCAGTGACATCATTCCAGGGATAGCTTCTTCATTATTAGTTAAATTTAAGATTTTTTTTAAACATAAAAGCCTATGCGTGCTTAATAATATATCAGTACATGATACTATCATGGTATCTATATCAGTGATGTTGTACTCTGTCTTTAAATAAGACAGAAACACTTATCTACGCCTCATAGCTCTTTTTCTTCTCATTCCAAAC
>ML677343.1:16645178-16660178 GCA_007922305.1 Dermatemys mawii | reverse complement strand
CAGCCACCAGCCTGGCTCATGCATACACAAATACCACCTTCCCCTCACACATTTTCCCTGTCCTGACAGCCCATTCAAGGATCTGATTAGCAGAGTATGGGCCCAAGCTAATTTAACTGGTCTCCTCGCCCCACCTATGGCTCCAGAAGGGCTTGCTGGCTCCTGTGCAGGAGTCATGTGGCTGTAAATAGCTTCCCCTCTCCCAAACCCAGCCTCTTCCTCAGTTCAGGGAACCTGCAGCAGCTGCCCATCAGCTATGGAGGAAA
Source organism: Dermatemys mawii (assembly GCA_007922305.1). NCBI lineage: Eukaryota > Metazoa > Chordata > Testudines > Dermatemydidae > Dermatemys > Dermatemys mawii. The sequence continues at coordinate 16,659,912 of ML677343.1, read as the reverse complement.
CTCATTACCTTAGGATAGCTAACAGTTGTACTACAGCCACGCAGACTCCTCCAGCACTATAGCCCATTAAAGGAGGACAACAGTGTCTACAGGCAATGGTAAGTCAGGAAATTTAAAAAGGGTGCTGGAGTTAAACCAACTGGTGTGGCAGTTCAGGGCATGGCTCCAACTTCTCCCTCGGCAGTGGCCTCAAGCACTTCAGCATGGGACTCTCTCCTCATTGTCTGTGCATCTCTGAGTATAGCTCCCCACTGCATGCTCTGACATCATGGACCTTGTAAGAGGACTATGACCAATAGTGAAGAGGACCTGGCAAACACAATTATCTGGGGTGTGATATTCTGCTCTGTTCATTCTTCCTACCTTAAGTATGATATATTCAATCTGAGAATCCAGTCCTGCTTGAGAGTTGGCTTACTGCTAAATAGTTAGCAGGGTGTCAATTAAAGAGTCACTAGTAAATATGAATTCTTGCAAGAAGGAAATATTTGAAACAAGTCTTAGATTTCAATAGTGGGAGGGGAATGGTTTGGCTGGGAAAGAAGATGTAGCTTATACCACAGGTATACACCAGCAATAGAGATGGCAAGAGGTTGGCTTGCTGGTTATTAAAAATTCCTTCATAGGAATGAACTTCTAGTTAACACAGGAGTCTGTGCCACTGCGACAGTCCTAAATCTTATGGTCCATTTTAGGAGCCTTCAGGAGGCACCTGCTGAACATGCATAATTAGAACTAGGTATGAAGGCTGCAAGCTAATCTGTGCTGTAGGAACTACATGTAACAGTGTTGTATTTACTGTGAATGTTATAATAAAGTTGCAAGTGAAAAGCTCTTTTTCCCTTATAACTGTGTTGTGCCTTTTTTGCAGTGGGCTCATGACAATAGCCTAAAATAATAATTTCAGTTAAAATACATGCACCATCGCTGGCCCTGTCCTGAGCAAAAAATACACTTGGCAAAGTATGGCACTGTGTGCTAAATGATGTGGGATGTTTTATTATGTGAATTAATATCCACTAGGGAATGAGCTGAGATCATCAAACTCATTTCACATAAGACAACAAATTAAATCACCCCATGGACTCAGTACATGAAATGTCAGCATGCTATCACACAACCTACCTCCCTATAAGGTAGATTTCTTTAAGCAAAATATTAACTATGCTGCTTCTATTGTTTTTTATTCACCTCATAATGAAATGCTACTTCTGTTTTTACCAGATGGCAGTACATATAATTTTCAGGCCTTCAGTTCATGTCATAATACAAACAATTTGTATTGCACATAGTACCGATCTATAAACCCTTACACTGTTTCCTTGCTTTTACACACACAAAAATGCAATCCTTTCATTTCACCATAATAGTAGAAATAATCATAATTTTTGATACTCTAAACGTGTGCATATTTTGGTTAGTTTTTTGTAGTTAGAACAAATAAAATGAGCAAACCCCAGACTGTTTGGTTGTTCCAATTTTTAAAATAAAAATCAAATATTAACCAAAATATGTGAAAATCAATGTCCTTAAATTGTACAATACAAAATTTATTCTTAATACACTTGAACAATAACACATGCTACGTTCCTACACTGGAATAACATCATCCATATGAATCCTAGGAATTTAGTATATCTGACAGTTTCTCTCAACCACCCATAACATTCTTTTCTGTCTCATTGTAGCTGGCAAAAGAGAATTCTATAATTGAGTGGTACAGAACATGTGCCCTCCCTGCTAGAAGATGACAGATGGATTATAAAAACTTCAAAGCAGAGCATTTGGAGCACCAGGGGAGAGATAGTGGGTATTTGAACTCTCAGTCTTTACCCAGGAGACAATGGCACTCTGACATGGTGCATATATCAAGGAATGGTGTAACTAGATAGACATAATCTTTCTTTTCAGTAAGTATTTAACATTCTGTTATGAACAAGTTTCAGCCTAGCTAAAGTGCAACTCATCTTAATACTAATCATCATAGCCTGAAAGGCTACATGCCCCCTTTTTTCAATTTTGGTTAAACTATTTCTTCATAAAACTGATTTTTGAAGAACAGAGACAATCTTTATGGTTTAGGGAGGCGGGTTGTTTTTGTTTTAATTAAATTTACATTAGGACTTAATATTTGCATATTTGTAGATGAATCCGTTTGCTTGTTCAAATTCTTATTCTTGCTGTCTGTACTGCAAGTAGGTGTTCTCAAGCATAGCTTACATGCTACATGTTGCTGATCACCCAGTAAATAGTTGATAAAGCTTCCATAACTCTAAATCCCTTCTAATAATATGGACAGAACACTAGAGGACACAAGTCCCACCAAAGAATTAGTCCTGCCACCTCCCAATATTATACCACACTCATGGCAGAAGAACAGGATGTCATGTATATTATGAGAAACTACAATTTGAAAAAATAGCCTTATCTTTCTGCATCTCTAAAATACTTGGTAGAAACATATAAAGTCTTAGCGAATTCTAATTACGCCAAAGGTATCTTTAAAACTTCTGAAAATTAATGATAATTGAATCAGAAATACAAATTTTCTATATCATTAGCTCCCCATACATATGGCTTTCTGCTGTATCCTTAAATTGTTCATCAATTTATTTTACTGTTCTTGTTTACAGCCATTGCCCATGATTTATTAAAAAAATTACTTGTTCAGATGATTTATAAAAATGCATACCACATCTTGTAGGTCACATGTGAAAATGAGCTTGAATGTTTCATTTGTCTGGATAACACACACACAATTTGACAGTTTGCAGTCTCCATATAGGCAAAGCCCTGGTCTAGAACTGCAAGGGTATTATTGCAGGTCAGAATTCAGGAGTACTTGCATAACTATGTGTGGGAAAGCTTGCATAATATCCACACTATGCCAAGTTCAAGAAATTGTTATTAGTCCTTTTAATGAACACCATATTCATACAATAGTTTTTAAAAATATGCTGCATATTATAAGTAGCAAAAATTCAAAACTAAACAATCAGAAGATTCTGTGTTGCTGCAAGAATGCCACGCACTGACTATCCTCATTCTCCTGTTAAACACATTTAATAAAGAAACTTGCAAGCAATTTGAAATGCTTGATCCTTTTACTGTACAGCTGGGACTGCAAAAACTGGAAAAGAATTAGGCTTTGTTTTTTAAGTAGCAAGTAAAAACATAGTATACAGACAACATACTGAAAAAGAAAAGTAACTAAATCTGCAGCTGTGTTAATATAAAATGACTTAGCTGTAAGTATCTTCCAACTATATCCGTAACATGCTCCACAGTACTTCTCGTGTTATGGGTATATTATATATATATATTAGGCTAATAGCACTGTGGTGAACTTGCAAGCCGTCTACTAATGTAATTTTCTTTCCTACATAGAATATTAATCCCAGTCTCTACAAGAGTGGAAGAGGTAGAAAATTGTGGATCTTTGATAGAGGCCTGTTTTAAGAAACTCTTTTTATAAATGCATTTTCATCTTTTCTTTTTTCATGGATCTTCTGCCATATTGGAATGTAAACACTACAGGAATAGGCAGAATCTCAAATTAAAAATGTGGATGCCTTTCTTTAGAAGTAATCTTCAAAGAATGTACATCTCAAACATTATAGTGACTCAACAAGCTAAGGAGCTAGCTACTGCATGTAAAACTTGATAGGTCATACCTATTATTTACTACCAGTTGGTTCCTGAATTACTATTAAAGTAAACACAAAGGAAATATTTTTTCTCTTATTATAGTTGGTAAGTGGTAGTATGAGGGACCATGATGCTACATTGATGAAAAAGAGGAGTTCAACAATGGCACTAGTGCATTTACATAGTGTGTTTTTTAATCAAAAATAAAGGCCTTGCTTTTCTTAGTAGCATCCACCATAGTCATCAATGCAAGTGTACAGGAAAGATGCATCTTATTTCCTGGTGCAATTTTGCAGACTATAACAAACACACAGAAGACCAACAATTGTGGATGGAAAATTTTTGGTTTAATGAACTGTCAACTTGTCCATCACAATGTTACCCAATCTAAAACTGCCAAAGCTCTTTGATGATGTAAAGCAGACAACAGGTTTTGTTCAAAATGGAAGAGATTGCTGCCATTAAAAAGATGCTAACACTAATTGCCACACATTTGTTAGATAATAGCTTGATTTTTCTAGGAGAATAGCCTTCTGCACAAAAAAAAAAAAAAAAAAAAAAAAAAGGACATTTAATCAGAGTGATACATGACATCCAAAAACTGAAATCAAAAATTATGGCATGAGCTAAAAGCAAGTTGTCTTCCTGAAGGCAGAATACTGAGACATCTTTAAGATTAATTCTGTGGGAGAATTCAGAAAGTCAAATGCCAAAAGATATTGAAAATGCATTAATTATGCATAACTAAGGATCTAGAAGAGGTTAAGCCCCGACTTGGCAGAAAATGGAATTCTTTTATTTGATACAAACTTTGCCCATAGTAATGTTGTGTCTAACATCTCCCTAAATCCACCAAGAGAAAAATAAGCTGCAAGACAAAGAAACTGAAGATTTAGCTGTTCAGGTATCATCCTGCAAAGAAATTATATTCAATAGGTATTGTGGAGAACTGCTTCTTGCAATGACCTGTGACAGAGGTCAAACATCAGACCTACCTAGAGCAACTGTTCGTCTTGTTCTAACAACATTCATAAACAACTTTCTTAACTTATGTGGAATTTGAGACAAAGTGACTCTTCTCTATTGCATCTGATGACTCCCTCAGGAACAACTGTCATTCGTGTGTATTCATTTTCTCTGTCACCTTAAGTACTAACTATCTTTGGAAGACATGTTAGTCTTCCTTCTCCAGTGTACCTTTTCCAGGTTTATTAGAGCAAAATTTTATTCCACTGTATTGCTTCTGTGGTTTTTTTTCCCTAATGCTGTTCACCTTAGCTTTCTTCTTTATTTTTCTCTCTAGTTTGATTACATTTTAATTATTAATACCAAAACGCTCAATGTTTTGGGTGTCCAATTTTGGCTACCTATGGTATTATTGTCAGAGATGCTAAGCACCCATATTTCTCACTGATTTCAGTTTCAATCTTGGCACTCAACACCTCTGAAAATCAAGCTCTAAATGACTTGAGTCACGCATCCAAAAACTGAAATATAAGCCTAAATTCTATTTACTTGAGCTATATTTAATTAAATTATATCCAAGATTACTTAAAGAAAAGACTATAAATCTGCACAGTTAACAAATAGACACTTGGTTTATGGTGGACCACCAATTTGCTCAATTTCAAAGTCAAGAAATGGCTACTGGATGATTTTTATAACCACTACATGAGAAACCTTTGATGAAAAGGAGATTCTTAGTCTCTTGAGGATCAAATTAATGCCAAAGGATAGACAGGGATTTTATTCCTGTTCAAATCCACTCCCTTTAGAAACCAAATTGTGAGACATTTCTCATCTCAGGAAACTAAGGTCTGCCTTTGGAAGCTTTAAGGAGCTAGGTACCAAACCTTTCTTTTAAACAACCACTGCTATGCTGCTGGAAGAATTCTGTGTCATCCTCTCCTAATCCAACACTGATCCAAGAATACTTTGCACATCCTGTAACAAGAAAGGTGTTATTTTCTCTGTACTTAACTAGTATAATCTCAGATCTGGCAATCTTAACTAACATTCTTTTGCCAAAATGCCATCCAAGTTGTTCTGAAATGAGATGCAGAATAAGAGTATCAAAAGAAATACTTATGAACAAAAGGAGCTGAAGACAGAACATTTAAGCAGTGTGAAGTGTGTCTGCAACGCTGACCTCCTTGGTCATTCTGGGGCCTCGAGGAGGAAAGAGAGGATATTCATGAGGGAATATATGGCTGTGTGATCATGAGGCTGTTCCTAGTTGAGACATGGAGAGAAATAGCACATCCTGAGAATGTAATTCTGTCCTCACACAGCTGGCCAGTTCTTGACCTCTGTTTTGGTCCTTTTGTGCTGCATCTGCAATGCAAATGAGCCAGAATGCTGTTTTAATGGAGTAGCAGAGGATTACCTGTCACAACAACAGCACCTTTTCCTTAAGTTATATAAACTCATGCTTTTGGTTCTGGAGGTGTTTGTTCAATTTCTCAAGTCAATCCAGATGATAATTGTCATGTTGGAAACAGAAGATGGTTCAACTGTAGCGTGTAAGGGATCTCCTCATGTCAGCTCCTAGTATGAGGAATACTGAATAAACAGAAGGCCCTTTTGACCTACTAAAACAAAAAATCAGGACTCTGAAGAGTAGGTTACTTCAGGTGCTATCTGGTAGTTATATGCACAATCACCACCACATATAGTTGGAACAGATGTCATGTTGACAGCTCCTACCTGACCACCCTGCATTCTAGCAAACGAATATGCAGTTTTCCTGGGAGACCTCACTCCTTCAATAACTCTGTTTTCTGTCTGTGAACTTCCCATCTTGTAAATACCAAGTGAGAGCTAATTTGGTTCTGAGCCTACAGAGGGCAGCATTCCAGAATGCCTTCTTGGTGCAGACAATACCTCAGTAATCTTTTACTTTCTGGCAGACTTCTCAGACGATACAACTCCTTTGAGTAACAAGCGTGTGGTGGTCAGCAAGAGGCATAATCAGAACTGAGAGACCACTCAACATTGTACTCTGGAATATGGAGAAACATAACTAGGCACTTTTGTAACCCAGGCAATTATAGATTTTTTTTTAAGGTCAGAAGGGATCACTATGAGAAACCAGTCTGACCCCCTGCGTAGCAGGCTAAAGAATTTCACCAAGTGATTCCTACATCAAGCCCATAACTTCTGGTACAGCTACAGCATATTTCTTAGAGAGAAACAGAGTCTTGAACTTGAAAACTGAATAATGCATCCCTTTGCTACACTGAACGTATATCATAAAACACAACTGCAGTGGAAGTTGGATGGTGCAACAGCATGTCTGCTGGCTGTATTTTCAAATTCTTGAGGTCCATCAGGGGATAGCTGGTTTAAGGGCAGGACCACTATTTGGGACTTTGAGGCACTACTTAAGAGAGAAAGTCCAGGTTCTGTCAGCTAACAGGCATGCACTGCAGAAACAAACCCCAATAAATAAAAAAAAATAAAGATGAAGCTACTTCAGTCATGGAGCACCAGCTGAACCATTCTGCTCAAAGCAAGAAGAAGATTAGGAGGCAACATGGGAGGAAGAGTCAGAGAGAACAGAAATTTAGCATAAAATGAGGAGCCACTTGCCTCTCTGAAAAGGGACACGTTACTCCACCATCTGCACTGGTTTATCCAAGTGAAAGAATTTAGTCTTTGAAATTCTAAATCGTTTTCAAATTCTCCCAGCCCAATTAGCATAGCAATTGACATATTATTTATCATTTGGGCGTTTTAATTATGTTGATATAATATTTTTCAGCAATATAGATCTCAAAGTGGTTTTCAAAGGTGGAAAAGAATGATTACCTTCAATTTATACATGGGGAAACAGGCACAGATAGGCCAAAGACCTGATTTTCAGAAGAGTAGATGAGGTTTTGAAAGAAAGTTCACCTTCCTTTTGCATACAATAAAACTTTGTTGCAAATGCAACAAAGAACAGGCTTGGCTTCTACTCAAGATAATTGGAAGATGACAAGGAATCAGTGGCAATTTTCATATGTTTTGGGGAATGAATTTCTGGTTTCTAAAAATCTCTTAATTCAAAAAGTTCCTGTGATGGAAGACTCCTAGGTGGCAGTGGATGTTATGGGGAAGAAGTGATGGAAGACTCCTAGGTGGCAGTGGATGTTATGGGGAAGAAGATAAAACTGAGCTACTTACCTCCTGAGTAGAACCACAGCTTGTTTTAAGACATCAGTCAGGTCACTTGCTCTAAGAGAACAAGGACAAATTGAACCCAAAGAATGTCTCCATCCTTTGAATCCTCTTTGGGAAAAGCAAGTTCCCAACAGCACATGAGGCAAAAAAGGCAGAACTTGAATAGAAGGGATGATGATCCACAATAGAGGCGGGACATATCAGTCCACTTTTCCTCCTCCTTCTGTTCCAATATTATAGCAAAACAGGGTTGTGAGCAGAATGTCAAACCTGACTGAATCCATCTGAGGCAAGTCAGAGACGAGGCTAGGGGAAAAAAAGCAGCAGCCACAGAACAATGCTGGTGTGAAAATGTATGTTGCCAATTGGTCTGTTTGCATTGATTGGCACGTGCAAAGGCAGAAGAGCCCATCAGTCCAAACTGATGGATTTCATAAGGAGACAACAGCAGTATGTAGATCAGGCACATGTAGAACACTTCAGGCGGCAATCACTCCCAGCAGGAGCATTTCCTTAGTACTTGCCTACATCCGTCAATTCTCACTGATACACGCTACATGCTATATTTTAAAATCAATAAATAAAAAAATTAACATTTAACAATGTCACAAGTCAATTCACAGGGCTACAGAATAGAAAAGAAAACCTAACAATAATAAATAAACCATTTCACTATCCTCTTAGGGAGCCCACACCAAAAGAAATCAAAATGAGAAATGAATAGCACAACGTTTGGCATAGTCACAATGAGGATACCATATACCTGAACCCTGGCAGACTGTGTAAAAATATATATCTCCTTCAATACCTTTTTCTTTCACTGGAAGGGGCAAGAAAGTTCACACTTTCTCCTTTTATATCCATGCCTTGCCACATGGTTCAAATTTATAATATTCCAACCCTACAAGCCACTGTTTTTAAGGTAGTGGTGCATGGTCCCTACACTTTTAGGACTAACTCCATACTGCACATAAATAAGTAGCTAGTTAGCCAATACTATGGGATAGTTAAGAGGGAAGAAATTAAATTCAACGGAGCAGAATAAATGGACTTTTACAAAAATATATATATGATATTTCAGAGGTTTTAATGGGTAAGATTTTCGGGTGTTTGAATCTTTTCTGTACCTATAGGTTCAATCATGAAAATATGTACAATCTCATAAAATGTGTAAAATTAGCATGCCTCTTCAAGTGCAAGTGAGTTGTCAATAAGACAATTAAGACAACATCAATAATACACACTGTATATTATTATCTGCTATTCTGAATCTCAGCCTAGCCAAAGATATGTGGGAACAAAGGCTGCATCTAACACTGGCACTGACACTTCTGCACTGCTGAGTGAGATAGGCAATTCTATGTTTATTTAATGGTACTGGTATGGAAAAAATGAATTGCCTTTAAATATAGAATAAATAACTCAGGCTAATGAAGAATGTTGCTGTGTAGAGGAGACTGTTACAATAGAAAATTAGCAATTCTGTGCTTAAATCAATCACTTATGTCACATGATCCAAGTCAATAGAAGGACTGAGTAAGTGCTATCATTGACCTTAATCAACCAACAATTGGTGTTCAGGGATCAGAAATTCTAGGTATAAGACCAGACCTTTACAATTTTTAGGAATTGGCGGACATCTTATAAGCATGTTCTTTCAAGGTAATTGTTTTGTGAAATGTATTTGATATGCTTAGATATAACATACCATATGCAAACAGCAATGGAATAAGCAAACTTCTGACAAATTTCACAATACACACCATTTAGAAAGTGAAAACCCCTTTTAAATGACGACATTTTTACTGTATTTAAATATATTGGAATTGTAGAAAAGTTTAAAATGAAATCACTATACAATAATTGTATTCTTTGGAAATAACTCATTTGTGAATGAGGGTCTTAAAAATCTTGCTTCACAAGAGTTAATTTAGAGTTTAATCCTGCAGTCCCTTTCCATTCAAAACTGCCATTAAGCTCAAAGGGAGAAAGGATCGCCCTAACATTCTTATTTATCCACTTCATACATTGAGTGTGATTTAGGATTGAACGCAATAGATTTCCCCAGAACTAATGGACCAGATATATTCATACAATGTCATATTATTGATTTTACTTTCTTCTTCCTATTGTTTGTATTCTCTTTGGAAGAATATATGGTTAGTTATACTGTAGATATCTTTTATAATGATTATATCATTCACTGTTTCTTAATGTAAAGTGCATGCTTTGTAATTGCATTCTTTCTAATGAAAAGAGTCCCATAAGTCAAAGTGAGTCTGAGTCTAAGTCTAAATTAGTATAACCTACTGTACACTTTGGTAAAAATGGAAGATTGAACTGTCTTTGAATTTGTTTGATTTTCAAATCTCTCTTTAAAAATGATAATGTAGGGGGAAAAAACACAGTTCATTTTAAACACTTTCTAAACAATAAAACTATTTATATAATTGGTCACACAAAAAATTTCCAGGCACTTTATAAAATGAAGACCCTATTGCATTGCAAAAATCATACTACATGGGGAGCTTTCCAGTTACTAGAAAATAAATATTCAAAAGTTATGGAGCTATAAATAATTTTAAGGGCTTTTTTTAACCTGACACTGTTTCTAAAAATTTGCTGGATTTCTTAAAGGAACCATATAGATTTATTTAACCCCCATAAATTTGAACCCAGTCTGAACATCTAAGCAACTTTCTTTTAAGTGTAATAAGTCATGAGTTTGTTTTCTAATTTTTCCTCTTCACTGATTTACATTTTAATATTTTGTTTCTAAGTTACAATTATGCGAAATATCATTTGTTTTGGATGACTATTTGGAATGTTTACAATTATTTAATACAATTTACTTAACTATTTTGAAACCAAATGATGTGTTGAATTAAAAAAGACTCAACACTCAAATTGCCTTCATATGCTCATTTCTCAGAATATTGTAGTGACAGCTGAGGAGAGCAAACTTTCATTTGTGCATTGTGAATGATGCTCCACCAGCTTACACTGATTGAATACCTGATTTTAGAATCTTTGCACAAAAGGACAAATTTCTTTCATGAAATCAGCACTCAATTTAGCTGTCATTACAATAGCTACTGTATAAATACAGTGAGTTTAAAACTAAAAATCTAAAGCCATATTGTAAACTATAAACATAGACTTTCATCTGTAGACTTCAGCGTACCATGTAAGTGGTTTAGTTCTGAAATTCCATCTAATATCTTGATAGAAATTTTTCCACTGAGATTTATGATCTCAGGAAATTTGCCTGCACACATCAGCAGCCTCCAAAGACAAATTCAGATTTGGCTACAATCTACCCTCCTTAAAATAGGGTTCATCTCCAGTTCTGCAGTTCTTCATTCTAACTAATTTGAGAGCACAAAAACGGGTGTGGATTAGGAGGAAGAAAGCATTTATATTTTTTGCTAAATTAAAGGTTCCAAATCAAATACAATCATAAATCATATATTATATTTATATAAAATGTAAATTCTCTGTTAAAATGTAGTGGAGCTTTGAATTTCTTTACATATTTTCAACACAGGACATCCAGAACCAGATTTTAAAAGCTGTGTATGAAACTATTACAACTGTTTGCTCAAATTGAGCATTCACACACACCTAGCCTAACAGATTTGGAAAAATCAAATCTGCAACACACAATTATGCTCTTACTTTCTATTTAAAGGAGTACTGTGACCACATTTCTTGGGTAAATAATCTGACAATTCAGAAGGTACCTTCTTGCTCTCTGTATATAGATGGGGCAGAAAAAGAACCTTGAATGCTAGAGGCATGCTCTGGAAGAGTTATTCTGGCAGAATTTCCTGTGAACTCTGTCAGAAACTTTCATGAGAACTTTTTTGGTTTCTACTCCCATCTGTAGGACTACATGCCCCAGGAACCAATAAATGAACAGCCCTATTGTACAGTTCAAAATCTAGATGCCAACTGGAACCAGATTAAAATTGGCCTATAAGGCAAATTTGAATCCCTGGCCCCAAAACCCACTTCTATGGTTTTCACAGCAGGTCAGATCTAAAACTTGAAGGGACTCGTGTTCCATATTGAATTCGGGCATTCTTAGGAAATTTTGGCCTATGGTGGTGGAAATCTCATTAGACTCATGAGTTTTTCACATTTTCAGGATAAAATGTTATAAAATCAGCTAACAGCTATCAGGGCCACTGAATCCAAGCCCAAACTCTGGTGGAGCTCAATACTCAAACCCAAATCTGATTCAAATCCAAAACATTAACTCCTCAGACCATTTCCCAATATGATTAAATTCAGATCCTAGGATCGCATGGAACCAGAGTGCTTTGTTAATCTGGATGAATCTTCAAAACTATCAAATTTCTGCAATGAACATTCTGGAAGCGTTTTAAATCCAGGTACATTAGAGACCACACAAGATGAAGAGCTATGTTTCGGTTATGGGACAGGAGAAGGCATTTTGTAGTGTGTATGTCAGTGAAGGAAAAGATAGGACATATGCGGGGAGGGAGAATTCCTCAGGCTTTTGGAGGGAAGGGGAATTACGCAGACTCCAAAATCTCAGGATTTTCAGAGTGCCCCAGTGGTATGTGCCATAAGGGCTGAAAATGTCACCATCTTGAAAATGACTTTCCACCAGATAGAATCAAAGCAGTGGGCAATAAGCTCTTTGGTTCCTTTTTCATGGATCCATAAGACTGAAATCTGGCCCCACTGAAATCAATGGAATATGCCTATGACTTAAGAGGGGACAGGATTTCAACTTCAGACTAAGGCCAGAAGGGATCATTATGTCATCTAGACTAACTTAAATCATAACACAGGCCATAGAATTCTACCACCAATTCACGCATCAAGCCCATAACAAGTCCATTCCTGATCCCACTGTAGTCTGGATTCACTTAAGGACAGCGATATGTTAGTTTTTGGATTTTCTTTAGATCTGTTTTGTGTCCATATTTCTTTTTTCTTCATATGACAAAGGGGAAATTCTGAGATCTGGGGGCTCAGACTATGCAGCTTCTCACGATGCTTGTGTCATATGGCCAATAATGAACTGTGATTTGCCACCATTTGTGCTATGCCCAACCAGTGCAAACAGTAGCATCACATGGCTTAATGTAAGTGACCTGTCACAGCCAACAGCAGCTGTGTGCCATTCCTTTCACTTCACTGAAAGACATGCCACATGTGACACAATATTTCAATCTCTTTCTCTCTTACAGAACGAAGAGCACAGCACAGGAGTTTCATGCGTGTTATGAAACGTGGCTGTTTTGGAAAATATTACAGAAACTAGGTGTCATGCACCACTCAGGTTTCTGCAGTGACTGTGAACATGGTACAGTGCATAAAACTGAATATCCTTGTTAAGCTATGTAACTCTTGAGCTGTGCCCTCCATTAAGCATAACTGCATTATCTGACAAATAATCAATGTTCAGATGACACTCAAGAGTCCCAGCCACTAATCCTGGGCTAAGTGTACCTGATATTTGCCATATTGCCAACATTTTACTCTGTGCCTGTGCTTCCATATCTGCCCCAAGGAGGTACAAATATCACAAGAAAGGTCCAGGCTCCCAGTCTGAAAGTGCCAAGAGTGGTATTAGAGAGGTGTTGAGCTCAATCTGCTCTTGGACTAAAGTGACCTCTTATTTTGCGGGGAGGGGAGAGAAAGAGGTGGCTGTTTGTTGATCTCACTTCTCAGAATTTTTAAAATTTTAGTTCAGTTAAGTTCAATTTTTAGACATTTGGTAAAGATCTTTTTATTTTACCTAGTATTCCAAACTGAAGGGAAACTACCCTAACTTTTTTATATCAAGGGCTGCAAAGGAAATTAAAATAGTAAATATTAGTTCCAAACAACCTGCAGAAGTGAGATCTATTTTATGACTGTTGACTCCACTGAACTTAATGAATGGAAGCTGCCATTTTCTGTTATATGGAAAATTAGTGTTTCTCTCATCCCCTTTCCCCCCATTATCTGGACACTCTGGCTGTACCCTGTAATTTGCACAGCTCCCTCTCCTCCACCAAACCTTCACTGTAACACTAGGAAACGTCAATCCTCCAGCCTCTCTTTAGATCCTAGCTCCCGCTCAGCTTAGATATCAGTTGATCTGATCCATAGATCCTAGTCAGGTTCCAGGTTTGTCCTGTGACATGGTTTATCACCACCCTCACTATCCCTCCCCCCTTAAATCAAGCAGCCTTACCTTCCTTATGAGCCCTCTTCCCTCCTCACTTTCCCCTTCCGTTCACAGCAAAGATCCAGATTGGGTAGCAAAGAAGGATGCTTTCCTCCTCTTCCTTCCTAGAAATCCCTTGAGAGACCCTGGCTATCTGACTGGCTCTGGCTTTCTGGAAGGGAGATGTTTCCTAATGTCTGAACAAGTCCTAGTAGAGTATGGAGATTGTGGATTGTGTCCAGAGGAGTCCAGGTGTCAAGGAAGGAGATGACTTGTTTGTTCTATCACAAAACAAGGGAAGATTCTATGGAATAAATTTTAATTTGTGTAAACTAAAATGATGATTTGTTTTAAAAGGTCAGCGATCTTGTTTCTAAATGTCTTAAATAACTGAAATTCTTTTCATGAATGAGAGTCTCATGTTTGCAAAATACTGAACTCTACTCATGAAAACAAAGAGTAAACAGCCAAAAACTATTCATAATTCAACAAACTTGTGTTCCCCTCATAATCCCTGTAAAATTCCTAAGCTACAAAAGAAGCAAATTTTAAAAGTTTGGTTATTATACAGCCTTTCTGTACCTATTATAAATAAAAAAGGAAAGCACAATTCCAAAAAAAAAAAAAAAAAATTTAAAAGGAAAATGTAAAACAAGCCCACCTAAAAATTCTTTTAAATTAATTTCTTGTTCACATTTTCAAAGTGCAACTATTCCATTCATATATATATAT
>ML677343.1:16598725-16645078 GCA_007922305.1 Dermatemys mawii | reverse complement strand
TATATATATATATATATATATATATATATATATATATCCCCACACCCACTATAACATACCACATAGCTATTCAAAAATATACAAACACCTCATATAAAATACTAAAGGTACAACTATAATTAATACTAGTGACATACTCCTCTACCCACTAGTCAATCTTCATCTGTACCTCCTTCCATTACGGCCTGGATCCCGTTCTCATTGCATTCAATTGTTGTTTTACTACTGATAATAGGAGCAGAATCAGGCCCTAATAGAATACTAAGGTCACTAGAACAAGGTCACCTAATCGAAAGGTTTAAGTGTTGGCAATATCGTTGATAATAAGCTAGATATGCCTTCTTCACCTAGATGTCGAACAATTATTAGACTAAATAGGGTTGAAGATTGTTTAGAATTAATACTGTTCACATTTAAATACAAATTATCTTAGTAGGATTTTGCATATTGATTGGGCACTGCTGTTAAGTCCTCTTATTTCTATAGAAATAATGACCCCTACTCAACGCACAAAAGCTACCCTACCACTAAATAATGATCTCCACAGGGGACAAACCCTAAATGAAAGTAAATTCTACATACAGTAACTAGGCAGCTGAGATGTATCCAGAATAAGGTAACATTGCTTTAGAGCCTAGGACAGAATTGGATTTGACTAGTCTAATAATAATAATATTTGAAATATAAAGCACCAAAGAAAAAACCAAGGAAAGGGAGTCAAAGAGTGCTATGAGAAAAGGTTACAGGGCTGCAGAGAAGGCTGCAGAACTCTCTCATGCAACCCTGCAGATCCTATAACCACCAGACTACTCATTCACCCTTCCCTACAGCTAGCCTTCATTCCCTGGTAGCAAAGCCCTTCCACATGGCTGCTACTATGCAGCCATGGAGGTGACTAACTATAGCGCTGCTAATTCAACTCTTGCTCTGATACCCTCAGATGTGGGGGGAGGGGAGCATGCTGTGAGCCTGTGGTTATCCTTTCAGCATCCCTCTGGTTTGTTCTATTAGACTTAGCTCCATCCACTCATGGGAATGAAGGGCCAAAGAAAAACAAAAGTGTGTTTAAGTCTCTTCTAACTGAGAGATCTGATGTCATAAATATTATATCAATAAATGTATCATCATTGTTGGCCCAAGATTTTTTTTCAAAAGCTTTTTTTCCAATAAAATGATTAAAGCATAAACAACACACAACACATAGTGAAAAAGATATTACTTTAACATAACTGAAGAGACCATCCAAAGGATAGACTAATAAATTCTTATCAAAGACCAACAGCAAGAAAGCCACCTTTCTAGTCTCCCCTCTTGCCTCCCCCCACCCACCATAAGCTCTTTGACTTTTAAAAGGAGGTCCTGAAATGTGCACATATCATCTAAATTGAAAGAGGCACATGGACATGTAATATACAGTATGAGAATATCATACATACTCTAGGGGCTCCAATGTGCTTTAGATGGTTATAGAAGTCATAGAATAGAACTAACAATATCATATGTCATAGCATATATATCCATAAATGGCTCCCAAATCTGCTTATATGTATTTTTTTCAATATGGATATAATTTATCACATTTTTCCCAATGTCTTATAAATGTGTTGCATGGTAATTCATAGAAGCTGTCTTAGAAAAAATTATTTCACTCAATGTAAGTGATGTTTCAATTAAGCTTGAATCAACTGCAATAGCCACATTCAAGCGATATAAAATGTCAAAAAAGTGCTAATATCATAAATCTGAAATAGCCATTTGAAAGTTGATGTTTAAAAGGGTCTGGGATACCTTATTGATAAAACAGTAGCATTTTTCTTATGGAATTGTGACTTTAATCTAGTCATGAAGCACACTGACTCTGACTAAGTTCAAATCTAAGCAAAGGAGACCAGATCATAAGATAAGTATTTACATGATCAGGTCCATAGTTAATAGGGTCTTCAGTGAGTTGACTTCAATGGGACTACTCATGGCAACCAGCACTGAAGCAGGCAGTGGGTGTTTGTAGGACTGGGCACTGCAGAAGTAGTTATGATTCAATAGTACAGAGAACTTTCTTTTCTGAAGTGGTTCGCATTTCTCTCATGTTTACCTGGTTAAACACTGAGCAAAGCTTGTTTTTTCCAAATGCAGGCAGCGTATCCATCCTCTTTACACACTTTGCTGTGCAGCTACTGGTGTATATAGATCTCATCAATTAACATGATGCTCATTCTTCAATTTACATTATATAAGAATGCTTCAGGGAAGGGGGCAGAGGGAAAGTCCGAGTGTTCACATCCTGCCAAAACCTGCTTTACACACCTATAGATCTTTGGAGGTGTGTAGTACTTCCTAGGGCTCTGCAGGCCCCAAAGCCAACTTGGGCTGAATATAGCCATGAGGTTTATACTTAGAGGTTTCAACTGCCAGACCTATTGTAAAGCAAAATAATTAAAATACCAGTCGAACACACATCTGGACCAGCATTTTCAGTCAGATTAATTTTTTAAGTATTTAATAAACTTCATATGAATAACCGTCAGCTGACATTGTACCATGGTGAACTTACAAAGACCTGATTTTGTAAACTCTGCACACACAAAATTCTCGTTGGCTCCTGTGAGAATTATGAATGCATATCATTGGTAGACACAGATCTATCTACTTTACGGGTTTTTTCCTGCAAAGAGATCACCCCCATTGAATAACTGTGTAAGAGAACAACTTACCTAAATTTAAATTTGTAAGCCTATTTTACCTAATTTTAACAGATATTTTTAAATACAGGTTAAGGATATGATCCAAAACCCATGGAAGTCAATAGAAAAACTCTCACTGATTTCCACAGACTTTGAATCAGGCTCCTTTTTTCTCCTAGAGATATAAGAAATACATTATTAAATTTTAAAAAATAAAATGAGAGAGATAAATTGTCAGGTTCATTTAGATTTTGAAAAAATTAACATTATACAGAAATCAAAGACCAGAGAGAGATTTCCATGATTTTTTTTAATTCTACTGAAAACAATTTGTTGTTGTAAACATTTTTGCTAGCCAAGCATTGCACATGTGCATGGCAGCCACAAAAAGAAACTGGTGACAAACAAGAAGAGTAACCAGTGAAACTGACTTCATGTTTCCCAATGAAGTAAAATGCAAAAAAACCCAAATAAAATGGTTAAGTAGAGGATTTTAAAATATTCAGATTTAATAACTCACACAGTAATAACACAGCTAATGAAAACTGCTATTGATAGAAATGGGTCCAAAGCATTCCCACAACTGGGCAGATCTTCTGTAGTACCATTCCTCTTTCTCTGGGATTCCAGGAATGCTCCTGTGCTGGGGAGTCAGAGCACCTGCCCATGCTCGTGTTACACATATACTTTCAGGTTTCTGTGTAGAAATCTAGCAGGGAGATACTACCAGAATTCAGAGCTCTATTTTATTCCCCCGGGTCTCCTCCATAGCTGCTAACAGCATCCCAGAGTGGGATCCAACCAATACATCATGGTATCTGCCAGAGCTTCCAGGAAAAATAAGGGTGAGAAGAGGGGCCATGACTAGACAGAAGTTATTGATGTCCTGACTCCCCCTCCCCATGGATTCTCACCTCATCCCAACTCCACAGCTCAACAAACCCTTCCACTTTAAGGGAATACTTGTTAGGAAACTCGAAAGGGAGTTTCATATAATTCTCTTCATCTGTGGCCCTCTCACAAGAATTTCTACACAGGAATGGGAGTTTTAACCTAACAGTTTTCCTTGGAACTCCCAGCTATATTAAACATCTTTGTGTAGGATTTCTCTACTACCAGTTCCTGAATGCCATCTGTGTGCTCAGTACTGCACAAATAGAAAAGAAACCACCCTATACACAAGGAGTTATCAGTTTAAGAGACTAATCCTGTATTCTTTGCACACCTAAACCCTAAACTTTTGGGGTGTATAAGGGATGCAGGACTGAACTGTAGATCAGCTTAATTCAAAGACATCATATATCAAATGATGTGACAGTCACAAAAATCCATACTGGGTTACAAATTATTAATATTACCACCGTGGCCCTTCAACATATGGCATTTGTATTCCATTTGTATATTGCACTTTTCACCTCTGGGAATGTTATTTCACGTTTTACATTGTGAACTCTTATGGGGCAGGAACCATGCTTTCTCTTATGACTGGAAAGAACCTCGCACACGAAGGACACTACTGGCAATAAAACAATTAAAAAATACGAAGGCCCAATCTGGAAATGTTATTTTCCTTATTGTTCGTTTGCTGAAAAGCATGTTCAGTGTTCATAGATATTGTATATACAGCATACACATGAATGTATCTTTTTGCACTTGAATAAACATGTATTCTTATGGATGATCTTTTTCTTTAAAAAAAAAGATCAAGAATATTTTGAAAAGATATGTTAAAGAGTTTTAAAGAATAACAGTAAGGTTAAGAACAAAGTACTCTACTAGCTGTTATCCCTGTTACGGTATTAAAAGGAGGGGAGCAAAATTATAGGGTCTCTTTGCCACTGATTCCATTAATAAGAAGAATCACATTCCTACAGCATATTCCCAATGAATCAATGAAGAACAGACCCCTTACGTAGTAGAGCACGTTAATTAAGGGTGAAATAGTCACTTTAATTATAAATTCCAGTTTGGGGGAGCCTATAAGCTCTGCCTTTCAAACTCTAAGGGGCTAAGATTTGAAAAAATGAAACAGGAAAATGTTTTGTACATGAAGCAATGAAACTGGAAAAAGTATGGTTTGAGTATGATCTTGCACACTTGTCTGAGAAGATCTGCTTTTGACATTAAAAGAGACAGCTTAGTGGAGTTGTGCAAAGGGTTTACAGTGAAAGTAGAAACCACACCAAACTCACCTGCTTTGGGGGTTTTGTTATACCTGATGGCCCAAACCTGCTCCCACTGAAATCAGAGACAGTTTTCCCTTTGGCTTTCTTTAGGAGAAAATCAGACCCTTGAAATTCATCTCAGACTGATTCACATTTTTTGCTAACCTTTATGTATTTTCTCAGTAAACATAGACCAAATAGAAGTTTTGCATCAAAACTGTGAATTTTTCAGTTAAACATGGTCTTGGTGCAAACCCAAGTGAAGCAGCAGTTTCACAATTAGCTTACCTTTAAAATGCAAGGTTTGAGCAAAGAGAAAGTGAGGAGAAGCCACATAGTTTGAAACCAATGAAAATATTCACACAGACCTTTGTGAAGAAAACCATAGAGGGCTTGTCTACACAGGGATTTATTTTGTCAGTGTAGCTGTAGTGATGTAGGTACATCAGCGCAAACCCTTTGTGTAGCTGCCCTGGCATCAATGTAGAGAGTGATTTGTACTAATGCAGCTCTAAGCTATACAGTATAAGTCACTTCTTAACCAGTACACTTGATCTATAGAAGGGATTTCCATTTCTTGATCTATAGAAGGGATTTCTATATCAGCAAAGCTGTGGTACAAAAAGCCTTGGTATAGACAAGCCCTGAGTTTCACACATCCCTATGTCTTATGTGACAAAGCTCCAAGTTTGTACTTGTGGGTCCTGCGCTTCCTGGCAGATTTAGGGGCCTCAGAAACTCATCTAGGCCCCAGAGTGACCTCCCTTTCTCAGTATAATTGGCAAGAGTCACCACCTAGTGAGTTACCTTCATCACAGGCCAGTATGGAAGGTGGAAAGAGCAGGGGGGAGCCCAGGCCCGCCCTCTACTCCGGGCTCCAGCCCAGGGACCCTAATAGTATCAGCTAAGATGGCTGACCTTTTATCCACAAAACACAATACAATTCCCTGGGCTACTTCCCCACAGCAGTCCCTGCTTCTTCAAACTCCACTTC
The DNA here is from genome assembly GCA_007922305.1 of Dermatemys mawii. Classification (NCBI taxonomy): domain Eukaryota; kingdom Metazoa; phylum Chordata; order Testudines; family Dermatemydidae; genus Dermatemys; species Dermatemys mawii. The sequence continues at coordinate 16,639,238 of ML677343.1, read as the reverse complement.
ACCCTTACCTCAGGGCCTCCTTCCTTCTGGATGATATGTTGTCCACCACTCAGTTTCACCAACAGCAAAACCTCCTTCCACTGGTCCTGACACCCACAGCCCACCTGACTAACTGGGAGGTTTTTATCTGGATTCAGCCAGTCCCTGATTGGCTTCAGGTATCCCAATTAGGCTAGCTGTTTCTACTCCTTTCTAGAAGGTTCTTAATTGGCCCCAGGTGTCTTGATTGGTCTGGAGTAGCCTTTGTTTGGCTATCCAGGGAACAAGGACCTGCACATCCTGAGGCTGATATACCTGCCTTCCAGCACTCTCCTATATCCTTCTGGTCTGACTCCATCACACTTAGTACCATTACAGAGCTTTCATGAAAACGAGAATGCAAGTATATGGAGACACCATTACTGCAGTACATGAAAATAAACTTCACTATTGTATGTTCATGCAGATCTATCAAAATAAGAAACTGGAGGAAAAGAAAAAGGCCACCCAGCTCAAAATGCCACTTCTTTCTGATATAAAATTTAATCTGCACCACCTTGCTTTTTTCACCATAACTCTCACAATTGCTTTCTCCAGCAGCAAACGTAGGTTTCTCTTTAACTCATTTATACTTATTAATTCTATTGCCTTTCCGATAACTTATTCCATATGCTTCTTACTCTTTGCATGAAACAATTCTGCCTGAGTTTCCTGTTTACTTCCAGTTTCCTAAACTTTAGATTAACCAGACATATAAATACACCTATTTCTACCATCTGTGATAGATGATATCACAGCGACAAGGCTGAAGTTAACGTCAGTGCAAATCTAAGGAGACCACTTTACAGCAATGAAATAAAATAATGTTCATACAAATTATACTATCATTTAGAAAAATAAATGTAAGTCTTCCCCCTAGCTTAGCATGGTTTGCTCAGGTCTGATTTTCAGTCTCTCACTCCCCAGACCTACAGAGGCCAGGACTGCTGAAGGGGCAATATACATACAGCCCTGGGCCACATGGACAGGGATGTTACTCAATAGCAACCTCTCTAGTTGATGAGCTCAGTGGCGCTCCTGGCCTCCTCAAATAGAAGGACTGGAATGGAACATCTCCAGGACACAAAGTAGGGGGAATAGTTCTATGGGACACAGGGCACTACCAGAGTGAAGAAATTTAATAATTATGGTCACTTCATATTAAGGCTGACACAAACTTATGAAGGAAAGGAGAACCCTGGCACTCTGAACTGACTAGCGTAGGGTGAAATCCTGACCCCAGTGAAGTCAATGGCAGTACTCCCTTTGACGTCACTTTTACCCATTACACATAGGCAGTGTAGGGTGGAGCAATGACACCAAACTGGGAGTCAGATCTCATGAGCACTAACCACTCTTCAGCTACTGCTTCATTTCTGTGTCCTTGATAAAGTAATTTAACTTCCCTGCTGTAGTTTCCCCCATCTGTAAAATCAGCTAATACTATCAGCGAGGTAGGGCCAAATTTTCTAAAGTAGTCTCTAATTTTGGGTGCTTCCCATTTTAGGCATCCAATTTTTGACACCTAGTGACTTATTTTCAGAGGCAATGAGCACCTGCAACTCTCACTGATTCTAGTTGCATTTGTGGTGCTCAGCTCTTCTGAAAATCCCAAGTGTCTGAAGACGGGCTTCTTAAATTGAAGGGCCAGAAATTAGAGGCCACTTTTGAAAATCTGACCCTTGAAACTTGCTCATTGTTATCAATATGTAAAATAGACTGTGCAAGTGCTAAGAACCATTATCATACTTATTATTAGGCACTGCAGCCTATACATTCCTCTAGCAAAAAGCCTTACCACAACAGGTAACTTTGACCTTTTTTAACAATATGACAGTCTATATCTGAAGAATCACTTTATTCTGCCTTTTGTTGTAAGACTCTGACACAGGACAAATGCTGCAATGCACAGTGCAAAGGGGGTCAGATACTGGTGCTGCTGTGACTGTTTTAACTGTTTTCTTGATTTGTGATTAAATCATAGTGGGATTATGACAAAACTTTAATATAGTTCAACTGGCCTAATGAACCCAGGCTCTCTAAAAACAATCTCACACAGTGTATTTAGATTAAGACCTATAAAAAATTCAGTGAATTTAAAATGATTTCAAGGCCCCCTCCCACAGATATGAAAAGCACAGATTACTCGCCTAATTACAATTAGTCTGCCATGATTCTCTTTTTTTTTATGCATCTGGTTAGCTAGCAAGTCCACAAGATGCACATGAAATTTTAAGTGAATTTTTATACAAATGAAAGATGACAGATTCAGTGTATGGGAGGTCTTCCCTTCTAGGATTTCTCTGTTTATTCATAAAACTAGTACAGCTGGGCAGAAGCAATGCAAATTTCCCCTCATTGCCCTACCGATGTGCTTCATCTCTGATTTGGATCACAGCTAGGAGTGAAAAGGTACTTCAAATCTTCAGGTTCATTCACTGTTTAGCTCCACTGCTGAACCTGCCAATAAGAGTGACAACATTGCTGTGTTTTTTGTGAGCCGCTAAGAAATGGACTGACACCATCAATTCATTTCATGTTGGTCACCAAACATCCTTCAGATCATAACAGTTTTCAGTTACTTCTGACCAAGGTCAGACTGACTGTGACTGAGTCATGAAAAGTTCTGTATTCTATTATCAGTTCCCTGCGCCATTCAATCACCTAACCTTAAATTAGAAATACACATTTTTATAATATCCGTAGTAACATCCCCTTAAATGTTTTGAAATTATTTTACTTTTACATGTTACTGCTTTCACAGTATTTCATCCTTCTTTCTTGTTCAGTAAGCATCTGTGCCCAGAAAATCTTTGTTAGAAATAATTCGGATTTTCATCTTTTCTTGCCAATAAGAAATTTATTCATATGTATATTAAAAGGCGAAATACATATATTTTTCTTTTCTCCAGAATCCACATTATTTACACCTATGAAACATAAGCACATAATGACCCCATAAAGCTGAGGTGAAGGATGAGACGGAAGATGAAAAGTTTGAATGGAGGAATATAAAAATGACATTCCAAATACCATACTGTTTTTAGCATTATGAAGAGGCTAGATACAGATATTCAGAAATCTGAGAGATATTCAGAAACAGAGTTAAATGTACTTATACGTTCCCAAAACATGCTAAATCAATAGATGCTAAAAACTATAACTGCCCTCATTCAGACTTGAAAAATAAATCTATTTCCTATTTTCTTTTGATGTTTTTTATAAAGTTCATATAAATCCATGCAAACACCTTTTTTTATTCAAAGCACTCTAAAGACACCTGTGCAATTCACAGCCAACTTAATGGAAAAGTAAACATTTGGAAAAATGACCTATACTGATTTTCTTACACCTGAGGAAAACTTGTGCTATTTTGGGGAAATAGAATAGCCCATTTCAGTGGGCTAGTGGATCTTATAGGTCTGTTGTCATGTAAATTTCCTTGGTTACCTAAGGCTGCCATGGTGGGTAAATAACCTAACGTTTCAGCTTTTTGTACTGAAGTTCACAATTTCTGATCTCAGCACCGCCTTTACTGCTGCAAGCTAAATAGTGGTACTGATGCTGCAACTTCCAGGCTACTCACTTTCCTCTTGGATTATGAATGGGTTGGATTATTGGCCTCTAGCATGGACAAAAATTACAACAAATCTTCACTATGTAAGTCTTCAGGGAAGACAATGCTGGACACCTTGCTGAACATTAGAGATCTCAAGTATTCTCAAAAGTTAGGAAAGACTGTAGAACAATACCTTTTTTTTCAGTGCAGTGGACAAAGTCACCGCAAATTTACTAAAATCATTTTAATACAGCATTTCTGTAATAACAATTTGTATCATCAGGAGCTGTTTTGCAAAACATTGCTTTAGAATAGAAATATTTTGACAAATTTGCTGCAAATGTAATATGGGGACTAACCTTTTCCATGAGTACAGATGTTAATTTCACTGTCATCATTTGAACAGTAAATGAAAAGAAACTTTAAAAATACTTTGCAATTTTTTAAATAAATCAACATTTAATCCCATTCACTTGCGGCAATATAAACATTTCATCACATCTACGGGTCTGAAGAAAAAGCAGACATCAGTAAGTGTCTCCTGCTTAAAGAATCAGCTGGAATAAGATTCCTACTACTGAACATCTGAAACATTAGTGGATACATTCTCCTACAATCTACAATGGTTGTACCAAAGTGGAAGTGTTTTCTGTTTATAAAGTTCTTTGAGCTCTGTGCATTTAATTTATTATTTCTGAAAGAGCAAAATACAACAAACAGTACATCCATCGTAATATGAATAAAAAAATCAAGTGCAACAACAAAAGGAAAATAAATATAAGAAGAAAATCTGCATCTTAAGCTGCTCTTGTTATGACTACAAATCAGAAAGTCCTCAACTTGTCAAAGTTAAGAAAAGAGATCAGCTGTCTAAGGAACACAGGGACCTAATTTTCAGAGATGCTGAGCACCCACAACTCTGTGTGACGTCAATAGGAACTCCAGGTTCAGCATTTCTGAAAATCAGGCCCAAACTGTATTCTAATAGAAATAGTATTTAGGGAATTTTTTGTTGCAGAAGTGGGGAGGGTTCAAAGTAATCTGTCAAAGAAGTGCTGCTACATTCATGAGTCCTAAAGCAACCTCGCTCTCATCTGTGGTGAAAAAAGTTAATTCACAGGGCTCATAAGGGCTTGCATTTGTCAACGAGCAGGACGTCAATGCTATCATTATCAAGCAAGTCAGCCAGGCGTTTAATGGTAGAATCAGGAGACATTTGCTCTCTACTCTCAGAATGACATCATAACTAAAACAACCTTCAGCAAGAAGGAAAGAGAAATGCTGTAAGACTTGGACTATAGACAGGCTTAGGACTTTTACTATGTTATACTGACTGAGTCACTACTCCCCTCTTAGGGGGTAAAGCTTTTAAAATGTCTTGATTCTAAAACTCCATCCTGATAGCATTTCCAAAACAAGGGTGACATTTTAAAATACGTACTCTTAAAACCTTTTCCTCAAAACTGGAGAGAATGTTAAACCAAACACTTCATTTAGGAGAGGTGGTCACTTACAATTTGTAAAATTTACTTTAAGTTTTCTGTTATTTCTAATTATGCTAGTAATTTTCACTTTAGTGAACTCTGTAGAAGAGTGGGGGATTGAAGTGTATTAAGACACTAGCTCTAGCTAACTCTGTAATTTAAAGACTACCAGCTTAGTTAACTGGTTTTTAAAAGTGTGTACACACACACACACCCTACCCCTTTGAGTAATGGGAGGAATTTAGTGATGAACTGCCCACTGATCAGAAACATGAAAAGCGATACACATTTAGCTTCAACAGTAGCTGTAACTATACACCACAGATCCCCAGAACCACAAATTGTCAATCTATTCCCCCCTCCACTACAGGTACACAGATACTGTACAAAAGCCTCACCTTGTGTAAGACGTATGAGGGGAAAAGTTATGAAAGTCGACAGACAACCTAAAATCCCTCAGGCTACAAAAAAATCCCGCTATTGAGAAACAACCCAAGAGACCACACAGGGAATGTACAGCTTTCAGAAGCACTTCTCATCTTGTTTGCACTTAAACTATTGATGCACTTATGCAGGTCACTTACTTTTCGAATAGATTTGAACCCTTTATAGTAGGCAGATCGCGGCGCTTTTCACTTGGGTGTTTGGTTTGGATTTTGCAAACAAGTTTCGTTAAAAAAAAAAAACATCAAAAAGAAAACGGTCCAATTATGCAAATCCGCTCCGGCTAGGTAGTGAATATTCAGTATGACGGTGATACTGTAATAGTTCAACTGCAACACACTGCACCGGACAGATTTATGAGGCAACGTCACTACTATGCTCTGGTCCCCGTTGAAGCATCTTGAAGTTAATTAAAGCTGCAATGTCCACTTTTTCCAGCCACCCTCCTCATTCCGGTTTACTATTTCAACATCAAACCAGCCAGGGGGCCTCCCCCTCGGTCTCTGTACACTTCAAGCAGCCTGCCACAGTCAGTGAACAATGAACAAAGATTTGAGTGATAGACGGGGCGGGGGGAATCTCCGCGGGAATCATCAAATCCGGTTTAAACAAGTAAAAATATAGTTGCTAATATTAAACTAGCAAAGAAAACATTCTCCTCCAAGGGAACGTGCACCGGCGCCGGGCCAATCCCCTTCACACGGGACCTCAAAGCAGCCAGTCCTCATGGCGAGCAGGGAATGAGCCCCAACAAGGATTCTAAACTTCATTGTGACACTTAGAACAGTCTCGTTTCCACATAAGCAGGGAGACTCGCCGCCGCTCTCTGTATCAGCCGGTCAGATCAGCTCAGCAAACACGGCCCCTGTTGGATTTATTTTAAACTGCACCGGGGGGGCGGGAGCACAGCTCGGAAAGTGCACGACATGTAACGCACACATCCAGTAGTACCCCCGGCTTTCTGGGGGGCTTTTCAAAGACCAGCTCCCCTAGAACTGCCTGTTATCTGTGTCTCGTATTCCCATTGTCTGTCCACGCATGTGGAATAACAAACCGAGCAGCCTCGGCGCCTTCGGATCGCAACGACTCTCCCCTTCCCCAGCTCATTTTGTGCTAAAGTGAAAATGAAGGATCTGACAAATCACATCTCCGCCTAGACACTATTATAGACATAACAATATCCGCCAAACAAAAACCCTTTAACAATAACACCCGTGCACGTAAATAGGCTGCTGAACACTTTCTCCTTCTATACTTTCCCTCCCCCTCCAAATTTCTGTACCCCCTCCCCACAATACAAGAATGTATCAAACGTACTAAAATCGGACTTCATATTCTGCAGAGAGGTCGATTTTATGCCTCGACTCATAGCAATTATAATATAGGAGTCAAAAAACTAACTTTTTCGGATGGACCCAGTTAAACCTGTACGCCAGCCAACCTCCTCGAAAGAGCTACAGCCCCTTTTGAAAAAGCCACCCTTTACTTAAGTTCTCAAGCATCAAGGTTCTTTCAACCCTTCTTCAGATACATATGGATATAGATGTGCATTATTTGCAAAACTGCAACAGATCGGTGCCTTAGAAATCGAGATGATTTCCTACTCAGAGAATATTGCTTTATTTAAAATCTTGAAACATCTCCTGTGGCCCCCGCCTACCACAGTTCTCCTCAGTACTTCATCACTGCAAAATCATTCCCAGGAAGAGAGGAGAGCAGTCAAGATCAGTGCCGCCCCAGAGTGCTAAAAACGAAGAGACTGTAGTAGTCACTTCATCGCCACACTTCTAAAAGAAAGCCTCTCCACCCCCTCTCAACCCTTCTTCAAACCCTGCCACCCCCCAAAATTTTAACCCCAGTGCCTTGACATAACCCGGTTCCTGGAAAGGTTCAGGTCCGAGTCGCTTCTCTTATCCTAGGGAATTGACATTTAAGTTTCCTCTTTAACCTGTTACTTTTTCTGTACGTGGCTGACAGGTGCTTCTGCGCTCCTTCTGCGGTGTTTTCAGGCATGATCCTTTACCTTGCTAAAAGGTTTTAAACCTGATCTGACATTTAGTGCACACTTGAATGTCATAACGTTCCTCGAAGCATTATGCACGGCTCCTATTCATAAGAGGTCGATTAGAGCACAAAATGGCAGGTCTCTTAGGCACTTGAGTCTCACAAGTTTGACACATGCTATGCATCAGCTAACTTTGATTAAAAAAAAAAAGGGAGGGAGTTTACAAATTACACTCCGGGTAGCCGGGATCCTGCAAGGAGGGAGCGCGGGGGGGGGGGGGAGGGACACACGTTTATAGTCACTTCAGCAAAGTTTACTCAGCAACAATCCTTTAAAACAAAAAAGTTTCTAGGCAACTTAACGGCAGGATTTCTCAGGGCTGCAGGGAGCTGACTTGCTCCTGCCAGACCCCACGTTATCCCAACCCAGGCAGATAACTCTTGTCCCTCTCTTTTTCTTTTAAGTAACGGTTTTAAAAGAAACGAGGGAGAGAGAAGGGGGGGAACCGGAGGGTTTTCTTCAGGCTAAGTTCTATAGCGCCATTCAATGGCTTCTCTGCTCCTTTCATTATTTTCTGCTTTTCCCCTGACAGCCCTGCTTGCAAACGTCACTGCTATGGATATTTAATTATACTGTATTTTTTAATCACGGTGGAAAACGCAGGCCCCGTTGCGATGATTAAAAAGAAATAAAAGAAAAATAGTCCAAACTGACTTTGGAGCCTCTTTCCTCGCTCCCGGGAGCCGCCCGGAGCCCGAAACCCCCCCTTTTTACCTTTGTCTTTCTTACCTTACAATTTAAAGCAAAGCGGAGAAGAAACTCCTGCACGTAAACGAAGCGTTGTAAAAGATTGTGTTCAATGAATAATGAAGCATGTCCACATGATTGACTTGATCATTTTCTTGTGCTGAGGGGGAAAAGTGGAGCGCGGAGCTGTCACAATTGCCCGCTGTGGCTAGCCCTCCTAACTGTTTGCAACACATCCCGAGTCAAGAGTGCTTTATTTTAATCTGTCTCTTCTCAGAAGACCCCTGTTCATTGATACTGATCACCCAACATCACAAGACATTCCCATCTTTCAGCTTGGACTCCCCCTATCTGGTAGGTGAAATGCATTGTACCATTAAAAAAGCACTCCATTGTCGTCTTGGCATAATTCACAGCAACTAGATAGGTCTTGCGGCATTTAGCTTTGATGAGCCAAAAGCTGAACCCTTGATATAATAATCTACAAAGAATGGTCTGTGATCGTCCATTTTTTCTCTCTGTCTAGCAACTAAGAAACCATTTAACACAGCGCAGCTTGGTCTTGACCTTGAGCTCATGTAAACACACTTATTAAAATCTATCTATTCTCTAAGAACACATTCTGATTGTCAGACTTGTTATTCAGACATAGATCAACCCCCCTCGCCTGGGCTTTACTTGCATTCCTGCCTTTTACTAAACAATTTTTTATCCAGCCTGCAGAGATTAGCGTTTTTTTAAAAAAGCGTCGTTCTTACCTGCTCCTGAAACTATTTCAAGTCTGTTTCTTTTAAAAACTCCAGGGTAAATCTTGGTGGACACCGGGACCGGAGCATCAGTCACAGCTCCGGCGTTTAAGAGAAGTAATCAGCGATAAAGTGACGTTGATCTGCACTGTAACCTTGTGGCGTATTTAATGTAAATAAGCCAGTTATGTTGCCAATCGCGTGCATACAAACACATAAAGGTCTTCAGCGTTGCATTTTGATTCTTTCCATTAGAGCCGACTTTATTTACATACACTATTTAAGGGATCATGATAATTCTAAAACAATACTAGTGCCAAATGATTATGAAAATATGATTTTAATTAATCACGTAGTAGGCAAGGAAATTAGCATACGGTAATTAAACTTAGAGAAAAACGTCATGGAGGTTCTCTGCCTTATGGGTTCGGAATAATCATTAAACGATGGGTTTTCAGGACTTAATTATCAAACAAATAACTTTTTTAAAGCAACTTTACAAGGTTTATCCGCAGGGCAACGATTTAGTAAATAATATATAACCAGGCAAACAAGGTGCAAATGTGACTGGTGAAATAGGTTATGTTTCTACAAAGCAAGAAGGGAGGGGGGAAGCTGAATAATGCAATTATGGATTCTGTGTCCCATAGTTGACAAAAGCATGGTGCCTCAATAGACTCTTTGTTATGGGATTATATAATGATTGTGGTGTAATTATGGGAAAAAAGATTTAGTAATAATAAAAAGTATCAAAATACACCAATGAGCAGCTTGTTTTAAAGAAAGGCTTGCATGTGACATTAAGGGCATGTTAATAACAAAAAAGGCAGTATCCGAAAGGGTTGACAAATAAAAAAAGACTGTGATGCGCATGATTAAGAAGCGATGGAGAGAGATTGATTATTCAAAATGCCGAGCCACAGGGACACTTAAAACATTGATTCAGGTAAGACTAGTTTCATCTTGACTGAAATGAGTTCCCTGAAGATGACTGGCATACATTTTAAATCAGTTTACTACATAAAAAGCAAAACATCACAAGCAGAATCCATCTAGTTAAAATAGAAGTCCAAGGGAAAAAAAAGTTTATGTCTGTGGCAATTCCCATGGAGACTATGGAATTGCAGAGGAAGGGGATTTATTAATTAACTCTTCCTAAACACTGGACCTAAATGGACCAATCCTTTATAATCCCCAGTCTCTGTTTCTGGATTATTTGGTGCTAACCTGGCTCTTTAGGTTATAGAGGTTGTATTAATAATCCTATAGGTACAGTAAGACTTGTTACAACTGCAGTAAAATAATTTTGTAAAATAACTGAAAAAATAGCTATTTTTCCCAACTGATATTTTAAAAGTGAGTTTATGAATAGTTTTCCAGAGCTATTCAATGTTAAAAAAATTCCCATGTCTATACTAAAAAGTTTAGGAATTCACTCTGCATTTTCCAATTTGATGTGTCTGAAATTCTCTTTGAACAAATTCCAAAATACAAGTTTTTTCTATAGAAATTAGCATAGCAATCACATCAATAATATCACTATCTCTATGGGAATGATAACTGGAGCAGTGGGGGTGTTCTTTATTTCAATTCTTCGAGGATCAACTGATTATATTCTGTCTTCTTTTGAACTTGTTATTGTAAGTCAAGTGATTCTTTATAAGTGACAGCCCTGACAAAGAGATGAGGATGGGAAAGCAGGTCGAAAGGAAGTCGCCATATGGACTTTAAAAAAGGCACTTTTTAAGCAAGATAATGGGGAAATGGATGTTGCCTTTTAACCCTATCACAGCTGAATGTTATTAGCAGTCTTGTGAAGAGCCAGTCATATTTTTCTTTTTAAAATATAAGTGATAGATTTTTACCTAACGATTTCTATGATATAAGGCTTAAGCATACAAATACTATATGAAGTAGTGCCTTTTCAGAGACTGAGGACAAATAACACCCAAAGGAATCAAGGGCCAGAGATGTTGAGACTACCAAACGAAGACTTATAGCAGGATAGGGACTCAGGAAAAATCTACAATAAGTTTTCTTGAGACAAAGCCAAGTGCATAGGGTAGAGACAGGTGAAACAGACTGACTATAATGGAGCTTTAGACAACCAGCTAGCTTTCTCTCACTCCCCCTGTGAGATCTATGTGTTGTTCACAGGAGGACCGCATAGAGCTGCAAAAGAAGAATCAGAATCAGGTTCTCAGATCTGCTCCCCCCAAATGATGGGTGTGCGTTTAGTTTGTTTCTTCTCTTCTTTCTCTTCTCTATTCTGGAGTGGCCGATTGAAGGCAAACAGAGGAACAGCAGAAGTTCCCAGAAAGGGATGTGTGTGCTCAGAACAGGTTCTAGTCTAAGTTGGTGAAAGAACTGGTTCAATCAGTAGAGAAGTGCCCATCTCACCTCTGAGAGATGAAGGTTTCAATTAAAGACCTCCTGGATCCCAGGAGTAACAAGGAAAGCAGGTAGGGCAAGGCAGGCAATGGTGTCAGGGGAGGCATTTTGGGCTGGCCATTTAGGAAGCTTCAGTGACATGAACCTGTTGAGGTTTCTTTCAGAAATATATCTGCAGTGCAAGCCCCACTCTACCTCCCATATTTCTCATCCCTATCATCCACCAGCCCATATTTACTTGGGCTGGGTTCACCCCAGACCCAATAGGGCACACATTGCAGCTCCTGGAGCTGGGAGCATCGTAGAGACAATAGCGCATTGAATGAAAGTCCTTCAGCTCTGCAGAGAGCTCCAATGACTCTGGACACCACCACTGCCCCTATAAACTGCTAAGTAATGAGTGAGATAGGGAGTTAGGATTCAGAGGCTTAAGATGCATGATCCCAGGGCAGGTTGCCCAAACCAGGGTTTCACAATATTCCCAAACCACCTCTTCATCTCCAGAAAAGTCTCCCATATTCCATCTCATCCCTTTCCACATCATTCGATGCACTCCTGTGCTGTCCATTCTCACACCCTGCCTCTCTTCTCCAGAACATACTAATCCATTATTGTTAGAACTTCCAACTCCACTAACCCAGCTTCCACAGTCTCTTCTTAACTCTCCACTTTGGTTTTTATCATATACTGTGTGAGGAAGTGTGCCATTTTCTTTAAATCTGGAGTAGGAAGTCAGGCAGGAAAGATCTAGGAAAAAAACTCTGCAGTGGTTAGAGAGAAAGTTGTATACTGTTTTTCTTACTTTAAAAATTTCTTGTCAATGTTAGAAGAAATTGTGCCCAATTCTCCATTGAGCTCCTTTGCACCACTCCACCAGTGCAAAAAGTCTATGAAATCAGTGGACCTGTCCCTGAGAATTCATCTGGAACAGGGGTAAATCACTTGGTGGCATAGAGTCAGGTAGCAGGTCTCAGCCACCCCTATCATAGCAGTCCCTGTATAGGTGGCATGGCCACTAAAAAGGGGGTGTGGCTGGATCACTGCCATTCTGTAGTTATTTCTCACCAGCAGAACAAACCTTGAGGCTTAGAGCAGCTGGACATAGCTTTAAATGGCTTTGACGCTGCTCCAGTTTATGCCAGGGACCCACTAAATCAGAATCAGGATGCCAATAAAGGTGACCACCCCTATAGCTCAGTCCCATGGAAGAACTGGGGCCAGTGACCTTTTCTGTGATTTTTACTTGTGTCACATAACATGGGGTCAGAAGGTGTCTTATTCTGAACCAGCACTAAAAAGAGGAAAGAGAATGCCAAGCCTTAGCTCTCCGCAAGACACAAGTTTGATAAACCCATGGAAAGGCCTAAGTGGAAGGAGTTCTTTATAAGACTCTGAAAGACAATGAAGCTTAGTACAGAGAGAAGGGAAGTAGAGGTCATCCAGTACTTTTTGCATATTTGTAAGTCATTTGCCTGCAATAAAAGGCAAGAAGAAGCATAACAACATCATTCTTAAAAAGTCTGATGAGCCTTTCATTCCAAAAAGGAAGGTTAGGTAGAAAGAGGGATACTTTTAACAAAGGGTGCAGAAGCCCATGGAAAACAAAAGGCCTTTGTAAGGGTCCTTTTTAAAAAAATAAGGAAAAGCACAGCTTTAGGACTTTGAATCAGTAAGGAAAAACACCTAAGGTGTCATGCAGTAGTTGGGACTTTAAACACAGAACTTTCAGAAACATATAGTTAATGTCTCAGCTAAGTGTGGAACAGGTGATACAGTTTCACTGACTCAGACTGCCATGCAGATTGTAAATCACCCAACAAGAAAAGAGTGGAGGCATGCTGCAATGAGCAGATGAGGACAGTGCTTATTAGCATAATGGCACAAATAAATTGCCTGGCTCAATTCAAAGCCTATACTCACTACCAAGGCAGGAAGTGTGTTTGGCACCTTTGTCATGAAGCCACTGCAAGTAACTTCCTGTATCAAACGACAGCTTTGAGAAGGGGGCAACTACTAAATGGAAGTTGAGATGTTGTTTGATGAAAATGGCCTATTTAGAGAACCACTATGGATCTTATTTAAAGGGATAATGGGGGAGTGCCCTTTACGCATAGCAAAGCATAGTGGGTGAAGAAAGACGTGGAGAGGATGCAGATGAATGCTCTAACAGAGTCCATTACTGGACTGACAGAAGGTGTTTTCCTAAGGACCCTGTTATAAACAAAAATGGGCACATTTGTATCTCATGTAGACCTGAAGAGCTCAGTGAAGCAGTAAAGAGGCAAAGGTATATTCATCACTTAGTAGAAGACACAATCGTTATATTAACTAGTGCAATAATATTCTCATTGGATCAGCTAGTGGAGCCTAGCAAACTATGCTTCCAATGGCAAGCAGATGTTTATAATGCCATTCAGACAATATTGCTATCATCACCTCCTTTTTGGCATCACAAGTGTCCCGGAAATCTTCCAAGTGACAGAGAGTGAGATTTGGCAAGGCCAGTAGAGAATGAAAGTTATGGAAACTCTCAGGAAGGACATAACATTAAATTATCACAAATTCTGAAGTCAACTGAATCTGCTGGACTCAACATCAATGGGTTTATTGTCATATATATTTCTCCAACCACAATTCTTAGGATTTGTGATTGATCAAGAGGAGGAAAGTACAGATTCAGAAAGAGGCTGAAATTCCACCTAACATTTTGGAGGAAATTCATACCTAACCTGTCCTTAAGAGACCAAGCTCTTCATGAACTGTTTAATACAGAGTCTGTTTGGATCTGGGATAAGACCCAGGAGTAAGCTTTTGAGGGTCTGAAGCTCCTTGCCCAACTTATCAAAGTAGTATTCAATTTCTGCCACTTCTTTCTCTTCAACCTTTCTTAACTTTATCCATTTTTTTTAAGTCTACTGCTAAAGTTCATGTTATGTCCTTAGTTTTTCATTTTGATTATTTCAGCCTTTTCCTTAGAGGCCTCTATGACACCATATCACCTTCCCTTTCCCATATGAAATGCTAAGTTCATATTCCTTGTCTGTTTTGACTATGTCATCCCCTCTTCTACTTGCTCCTCTGGCATCACTTCCTCTGCCATTTCTTCTCACACCTCTGCTTAACTCCACTTCTCCCTACTGATCTGCCCTTGTCTCATTTCATATTGTTGCAATGCCACTATTGTCTGTCCTGTTCACTGTTTCACACAAGTATCTAGTCTTCCTCCACACCATCTTCATGCACGGACTTCTCTTCCTGAGCTCATCTGCAAGATCACTACCCCATCTACTTTTAAATCCTTCCCAAATGCTGCTTTAACACCCATGGGAGAATTTGCTGACTGAAAATGACACTTTTGAGGTGTATTGGGAATACTTTATGTATCATATTTTTAATTAATTTTTTGTACTCTTCTTATATGTTATTCCCCTTCCACCTAGCCTATGCCCAGTTTAGAAGGTTAATCTTCAAATGGGGAGCTTTTCAAGACTCTCTTCTTTTCTGTTTGGAAAGTACCTAGCATACTCTGATACTATAAATAAATACATCATTCATAAGAAGAACATTCTATTGAGCAGATCCCACTCTGTGGCACTTTATAGAATTTCCAAGTCTGCATCTGCATCAGAAAGTGTCAGCACCTATGGAACAAAATTATCAAAGTGACTTAGGCACCTAAGTTCCATTGACTTTCACTTTTCAAGATGGAGCACTGGCTCCTGAGTCACTTAGGGGTGTGTCTGTATTGTTTGAAAATGTTGCCAATAGCATCTAGAGATAAATAACTGGAGTTAATAGTATATTGTCCCAGGTGGCATTTAGTCTCCCAAACTAAGCACACCCAATGATCAAAAATAATGTATGGGTATGCAGAGCTCAGAAAACTTTTGAATGGTCTTGATAATTTAAAGATCAAGGCAGGCCAGAAGCTACTTGTATTGATATAGTAAAGATCTAAACTAGATGGCCAGTTACTCCATCCTTGTTTCTACACATTCCTTTTCCCATTGACACCCCTTCCTTTAAATTTAGGGCAGCCCAACTGTGTCTAGAAAGCCAAATATGTACATGTATCTCACCTAGATGTTTACCATTAGTGTTCCAGCCAGCCTCTCCCTACAGACAATAAGGTGTTCAGGGAAATATAATCCCACTTGCAACAGGAACTGTAGAATAAAAACTGCCCCAAAGCTTTCTGGCTGGAATAGATTTGGGGTCTAACTGCCAGAGCAATAAGAATCTTCCTCTTCTGGAAGTAGCTAAAGGAGGCTGAGAAAGGCAACCTGGCCTTTTGAGTAAATCAGAAGCAAGAACTTTTATCAAATAATAAATAATCATCAGAAGAGAAAGTTGGGAAAGGGAGCTCTGAAACTGAAGTCAGACAGAGAATGGAGGGCTCAGCTAATCTTTTACAAACTCCAGTATTTGCTTCTCACACAAAATGGACTTATCTATCCCCTCTGTGAGGACTTCAAGGAAAATGTCAGAGACCAAGAAAGAAGAGACTCCTATCAGGGTCCCTGCCCTAGTGAGTAGCAAGGAATCCATGAGTGATCTGGACAATGTTCAACAATGAATTAACTTGGGAAGGCTGCATAGAGCCTCAGTGGTCACTGAGATCGGACTTTGAAAGGAGATATTGTGCACAGTCCTTTGCCCATGGCAACAGGTCCCACCTTCCTCAAACTGGCCAACATTTGTGTTGATAAGATCTTATTTTTTAAAAAAAAAATGCTTAGTAGTCTTAGCTAACACAAGATGAGTCCAGTTCTGACCTATGCCTCTCACCTCTGCACCTCTTAGATTCTGGTCGAGCTGGGTATTGGTCGAGCCCCTAATGTGAACCAGAGTAGTCCCAGAGGCTGTAAGGATCTCTAAGGGAGCATCCAGCTAACCAGAATAGTCTGAGAAAGTGTTCGGCACACCCTACACTGAGGCCTGCAAAGAGCAAAATATAGTGTCATTATGCTAACCACACGCTGCCTACTAGGGCTGCCACCTGGCTAGTTTTTAATTGCTCTGGCCAGATTTTGTACTTCCTTACCAAGTAAAAGATTTAGTCTGCTGGATTTCCTTTGGGACACATCAGAACACTCTAGAATTCATTCTCCCGTAGTCGAGACTGCTGTGCCACATTAGGATAAGGAAAGACAAATGAGAAATAATGTAAAAATACACATTGTGATGTTGCTGTTATTGTTAAAATAGTTCCCCTGAATGTTTAGTAACAAATATGTGTAGTTAGCACTAAAGCCTTTTTTTTTGGGGGGGGGGGGGTGTTGTTGAGGGGATGAGGTTAGTGGCCAGTTTTTCTATGTTTCAAAAGGTGACAACACTACCACCCAGGGAACTCCCCTGTATTAAAGGAATTCCTGGGTGAGAAGATTCATCTGCTTTCAAGCAGAGTGGTGTAAGGGACTGGAATGCAGGCCAGAATTGGAGCCAGTATGTTTTGGGAGTTAACCTTTGCCTAAGTGGGAACTCTTCCTTGGGGATAATTGGGGAAGGGTTGGATTGTGGGGGTAATATTTGTCCATCTACAATAAAGTTGTTTTAGCCATCCTTATTGCAGTTTTCTATTTGCAGTTTCTCTAAATAAAATCATCCTGGGTATACTGGCCAGCTTCTGTGCTTTACTGTTCACAGGTTTGTTACATCAGTCCTAAGACTGTAAACATTGCTCCTGTTAGCGTAAATGGGTTATTCTGGGGTTCCATGTAAAGCTTACAGGAGATCACACTCAGAGTGTGCAAAATATTTCCTTGGGAGGAGGTAGACTGCACATTCCCCAAGCTGTTCTGACTTACCTTCCTGGAGAACCTCCACAAGGTTCCAATTGCCCCATGTCTCTTGCTTAAAGCCTTAAGCCTGCTGCTGAGAAGAAGATGCCCTATCAAGAGGTGAGTGAGTGTAGTCCCTGTAAGGAGTACTCTCCCCTTCTCTCTTTTTTCCCCTTGCATATTCCGTTTTTCTACTCCCGTTGCTCTCTCAGGGTTTCTGATAAACACACTGGCGAGATGGGATGAGCTATACCATCTCTTTACACAGGACTCAACACTGGAAAAAGCTATAGGCATGATATCACAGACTGCTGCTTTTACTCTGGGGAAGAGGACACAGGTCAGGGCTGCTCATAATATACATTTGAAAAATACACACCAATGCAAAGTGATGGCAGTGCAGCGCCAAATATCTGAAAACTAGGATGACACAAAAGTGCACTATGTAATTCAAAGCACCTAAGAGGTATGCGAACACACAAAGATTTGTTCAGTTCTACCTAAATCCAGCCTTCTTGGACAGTTGGATTTGCTTTGACATTTTCCTGCCAAAATTTTGTTGCTATACCTCAGCACCTGGCCCTTCTTCAAAGACAATACGTGTGCCTCTCCTATTCTCTCCTAAACCAGTCCAGAATACGAGTTCAACAGAGGTTAAAGGGACTTTCTTTAATGATAAACTAACATTTATTTCTTCTTTCATTTGTTTCTAATACCTCCTTAAAGGCTCTGAAAATAAAGTCTTGTTGTCCCCCTAAGAATCTCATCCTCTGCCATAGTGCTATTCACAGATAGCTTTTTTCCTTCCTTGTTTCTGGTGGAGTTTGAAACTAACATTGCCTTTTGTCTACTTCCTAGTTTGAGTAATAGCGCCATCCATGACATCAAGCTCTACAAACACATTTGCTAATTAACTATTACTGCACAGCCTGCAGAAGGAGTCCAGGATCGCAAAACATTACTCGCAAGTCTATCTTATACAAACATTTTTTTAAAAAATCAGTGGTAGATTGATTTCCAGCATTTTACACCTAACCATTTAAAATATAGCCATTACCTAGCAGATTTTCAGCAATTTTAAAATATTGTCAAAGAAAAACAACGTTTTTCCCTTTATCCCTCCTCTATGATCACTGAAAGGTGTTTGGCCTTTGTCCCAATTGACCAAAAAAACCCACCCTTTATTTATTTTACTTTAGATTGTCTTGTGTACCCCTGAAGACTCTATGGACCACAGGTGAACTAGAAAGTTTCCCATCTCTCAGAGATCTCAAAGAAATGATCCTTGAGTGAGTGGGAAAGGATTTTTCTTCAGTCTGTTTAAAGCTCCTTGTTTCTTTTGTTTATGCCTAATTAACTACAAGATTAGGGAGAAAACAAATCTCTTTGCTAAAGTTTCATCTCCACCATTCCGATCCACATCTCTCATCCAATAACATGGGGAAGTGAAGGCTGGACATTCCTGATATTTCAAAGGTAAAAGTCAAGTGGTGGGTAAAGGTGGAAGGGAGGTGACAGGGATAAAGACCACCATTCAGGGCTTTTTCATATACATAGTAAAGTACCAAAATAAAATTCCAGCTTAGGCTTTGACCTCATAAAGCCATTAATAATTCCACATGTGGATGGTCCCATTGAATTCATGTGAAATTACTCACATTTATAAATGATTGCAGCATCAAGTCTTTATTTTTCTTCTCCATGAAGTTCATCTCTAAAATGGATCAAAGTTTGAACTTAATTACTTCTGAGTGTCCCTTTAGATTTTATTACAAATTGGAGGAGCTTAAACCATGCCACAAGCCATGATCACTTTTGTCCATGCTATTTTCACGCCTTTATAGTCACGACATGTCATGCTTTGAGATTCTGCAGAGGTGAAAACATCTGTAGAGGTGGGTGAGGAGGAGCACAGAGATATCTGCCTGCTGGAGCCATGATGGCCAAGGGGTGGCCTTTAATTGTTCAGCACAGAAGGAAAGAAATGGCTGAGGAGAATGGGAAAAATGTCAGTTCAGAGAGGGGTGGAAAACAAACAAACAATGTTCTAGAAAACAAAAGCCACCAGTTTCAGGTTGGTTGGGTTTTATGAAGCTAAACTGACAGGTGAGTTGTAAGCTCTACAACCCTTTAGTTTTACTTGGGAGTTTCAGCTGGGAGTAATCTCCACAAGATGATGAGTAAAACTTCTAGCAAACTTTGAAAGTCAGAGGCTACTTTAAGTTACACAGGCCACATATGGGACCCCTTACACATTTTAGAAGTTAAGAATTCCTATAACCACTGGGAAAGCCAAGTCATGGTCCTTTTTTAAAATGTACCACACCCTTCCCCCACTTACATGCCAGATATTCTGACAAATCTGCACAACACTAATTACGCAGGTATGAAGTTGGTTAAAAATTCATCTTTAATTTATTTTCTGGGTAAGCCTCTTTAAGTCACTTTTGTTTTGGGTCAATCTTTTTTCAAGCCCCGAGCAGCTAATCAAATGTTGGGGCCTGGGGATATTCCAGCTGGAAACGAATTTGTATTAACAAGAAATCTACAAAGCACTGCTTCTCTGAACACAGGGGGAACCAAGAACAAACGGAGAAATTTCTCGCCCTCAACCCTCCTTAGCCAACCGACCCAAAAAGTGCTCTCTCTAACACTTCCCAAGGCTTTCTTGCCTTTTGCTTCTGCCACTCTGTTCTTGTCTGTTCTCAGTTTGTGTGTGTTTTGCCTTCATGAGCGTGTACGCTGGGGTGACCAGATGTCCCGATTTTATAGGGACAGTCCCAATATTTGAGTCTTTTTCTTATATAGGCTCCATTATCCTCCACTCCCTGTACCAATTTTTCACACTTGCTGTCTGGTCATCCTGGTGTGTGCACACACACATGTACACAGAGAGAGTGACAATATCCAGTGGAACTCTATACACATGGTATTCGTTTCAGGGCAGACTCTAGAAGACTTTGTTTTAGGTGTAGGTGTCCCCAGAAGTATTTCTTACCACTATCTTAAAATGAAGGGTTCATCAGTTTGAATGAGGTTTTAAAACCCATAACAAGGTTACACTCAGCTCATAAGAACACTATTTGAGACTATGGCCTACTGGGCCGAGTTCTACTTGGAGTTACACTGATGTTAGTCTGGAGTAACCCGCTGGAAACAAAAATTAATCACTGGTTTGGAAATGTAGAGATGATGAACTTATCTGGTTAACAAACTTTAAGAAAATGTATCAATCTGTATTAAACCAATAGACAGGAACTGTTGACAATCTTTGAAAAAAATACACTTGCAAACAGATCCATCAATTATCTCAAGATCAAATAATGCAGCAATAACACAGATATGACCAAATTAAATTTAAATCTTTTCACAGAATCCACCGAAGTCCTACGCACACTAATTCACTTCAGTCATACACAACACATCTCCTTGTGAGCAAGAGAGAAGACACAGGACTTGCAGCATGGTATGAAGATTAACAACACTTGAATTGTTATGGACCAAAGGGGTGAAGATTGTTCCAAAGGCTAAGGAACCTACAGACACTTCATGGCAAACATCCTCTATCTTATGCCAGAAAAGTTTCAGCTCAGGTGCCTCATCCAATTACAACTGTGACGGTATTTCACAGAGAGAGTGCATTTGAAAAAAGCTAGACTACAAATCAATGAAAAAACCAGTAATGTTCTTTCTGTACTACAGATCTTTCCTGACCCTGTTTATTCCAGATAAATATATCTTTCAAATTGTCCTGTATTGTGTAAAAACATAATTTTTTGAGGGGGGGGGTGGGGTAATAATTCAAACAAATTTTTATTTAATATGTTTATTCACATCATGTGTCTTTAGTTTACGTGTACATGGGCCACACTATTTCATTTTACTGAACCATCATAATCTAAGAACACATTTAGCCTTTGTTTCTGTTTTCAAATCTCCATGGAATGTTTGATTAGGTAGGAGGGTTTGTTTTATGCATTACTTGTTCATCATTGCACAAGGGCACAGGCTAAACAAAGTTGGCATGCTTCATACTGATTGGTGGAAACACCGTAGTTAATACAAGAGAATGACTAATTTCCCACCATAGCTAATCAGCTGCACAATAGCTAACAATTTGTTTTAAATGATGCTATGTATCACTGAATGCAGTTATATATCAAAAATGCATTTTAAAGCAGCTTGTAGTGCACATGATATTTAGTATCTGTTACTGTTATTTTATATTAAAGTTTTTTTAAAAAGTAATGAGAGTCTGCATGTCAGACTATATGCATAATTAGTCAGAACGTTAGCAATGATCAAGTGAACAGCATAGACTAAGAAAGCTCTGGCTGGTGTATAATAGAAAGTAAGTTCCATGTTGTTCCAAATTCATTTTAACAGTGTCAAGTATAAGAGAAAAAAATGAAGATGACAAAACAGCTGTTGGTGAATTGAAAGACTTAAATCAATTTAATACTGTAATTATTTATGTAGAAAACTACACTTCTATGTCTAGGAAATATCAAGATAAATACATTATAAGATTATTTATCAGAAGTCTTCCATATTAATGCTTTCTCATCATTTCTTGATGAGCTGCACTTTATTATGACTTGCAAACCTGTTTTCCAGGAGTGACATATTTTTACAAGTTCAGAATGTTACCTCTGGGATAGAAAACAAAGTTGGATTCAGTAGGAGTTAACATTAGCAATTCAAGAGCTTGAAGAAGAAATTAGAAACATGAGTCCTTGATAGTGATGATATAATCAAAGTGGTAAATAAGCATACTCTCAAATGCCATATAAAATGGAGAACTAGATCCTACTAAAATGGTCTCTTATATTTCAGGTGCATGGTCCAGAATCTCAGAAACTTGCTCCTAACCTAAGGAAGCTGAATTTGAAAATTAACAAAATATTATAACTTCATAGCTATACACTTAGTTCAAACTAATACCAGGAGTTCTTTAGCCATTGACTCCATTGGGGCCAGAATTTCATTCCTGGGTATGTCTACAGTGCAGTAAAAACCCAACAGCAGCGAGTCTCAGAGGCCAGGTCAACTGCCCTAGACTCAAAAGGGTCATGCTGTGGGGTTAAAAGTAGCAGTGCTCGGGACGGACTCCAGGCTCTGAGACTCTCCCTCCTCGCGGGGTTTCAGAGCCTGGGCTCCGGCCTGAGCCCAAATATTTATACTGCTATTTCAAGCCTCATGAGCCCGAGTCAGTTGGACTCGGGCTCACTGCTGCAGGTCTTCTATGGCAGTGTTCATACCCCTTGAATCTATTCCAAAACCCACCAAAGTCAATGGGAATCATTCCACTGAATTCTAGAAGTTTTGGATTAGGCCTTTTAAAGGAAAGACCTGGGCTGAAAACAAAATGGTGCCATAGAACAGGATGGGTGGTATGAAATGTAATTTTCAATAATATAATATGCTAAATTTTTTTTAAAAATTGATTTGTCATGCATAAACAGTTCAAAGAAAAATACATGGTATTAATATTATTGAGGAAAGAGGGAAAGGAGGGTATTTCATTTTTTAAAATATAGAATGTATTTTCATATTCTTACTAAAGAAAAAGAAACTTTGTAAAAGAAAAGTAGAAATTAAAATATTATAATATTCCTTATATCTTTAGCATACATAACTAAATACAGCAATAAAAGATTTAATGAGTTAAAATGAAAAGCCAGGGTCTGAATTAGCCAAGTAAATTGGATAAGAGTGATTTATTGTACATATTTATTTACCCCTTTAATGTGTCATAATGTCTAAATTTAAACTATGCAGATTAGTTTTGATTGGACACATAGGTCACATGGTACAGTATGTTACAGTTCCCTGATTAGAAGAGAATAATTCTCAAAATTGGCTCCCAATGCAGGTAATAGCACTTACAAAATTAAAATTAATTTTCCATTAATATTGTATAATATTCTTTTAAAATTCACAAATTCTCCAAAGATGACTTGCAGAAATCTCATTTTTTTTTGAAAGTTCATGGAAAATGAATACATGAGGCACCAAAGTAAAAATTGTTTAAAAATTCAGTCATATTCATAGAACATTTTTGTTTTCAGTAATCACTCAGATCTCTAGAAAATACTCATGATAGATATGTGCAAAGAATATCCAACCTCAGACAATATCCAGAGTCTCCATCCAAAAGTGTGCTGAATTCTTTCCTCAGATAAATACATGTACATGTATATCTCCAAGATGCATAGTATCTAAGGGGCTGGACTGTTGATCTGCTATGCTCTAAAAAGAGATTGTGCACCTTGCAGGAAGTGCTCAGCATGTTATAAGATTAGGCTTTTAGAGAGCCTAAATTACTGCCAAACCTTGATTGGAATAGCTATTACGTAAAAGCTAACATAGATGTATAGCCCATAGGGAGTTGTCTGACTGTATGAGTTTTCACATCTTTCATATAAATCAGTGATCCAAATGCTAAATCTAGCACCTAGGGACATCGAGGGAATTTGTGACACTCCTTGGAGGACTTTAGTATCCATAAACTAATGAATGAATTAAATTGATCCCAAAATGTAGTTTCTCATCTGTCACAAGTAAAATATTATCAGTGTTGTATCTAACTTTTTCACAGCATCATGGGTCAAAAAACAATAAAAATTACTTACACAAAAACATTGTTTCTCCTATTTGTTAGGCCATTTTTGATTTTGGGTTATGACATACTTATTAAACAGATATTACATTATTAGGTGTGATTCAAAGCCTAGTGAAGTCAACTGAAAGACTCTCACTGGCTTTCATGTTGTAGATCAAGCCCAAAAAGAAAAAAACACAGTCATAGTGCAGAGCTGCTCTGAGTTTCTTCTAGTGAAGGGAAAAAATGTAAAGCTCATTCTGAACCAAACAACCATTAAAAGGCATGTGGCAAACACAAACATGGGAAAGGAGAAAACTATACATGTAGATCCTTAGCTGAAAATTGACCATCCTTGGCAGTAGCATAGACCTGCAGGACATTAATAAGAGAACATCATGAGATTCAGTTCAGCTAAGCACCAGAAAATGCTTATCTAACTCTTTCAAGAAGCACTCACCTATAGCTTTCCCTTCATGCACCCTATCTTTGTTGTAAGGTATCAACCCTCCATTCTCTCTTCAAAGCAAGCTTAGCAGCTCTTCACCACCATCTGCAGAAACCTTTGTGGTGAGTCACTAGATCCTTCCTCCCTCTCAACTTCCTGTCTTTTAGGGGAGCAATTCTCCACTCATGTCCCTATCAGCAAGTGCCAATGCTGCCCCCTCTTCACCTAGCAGCATCTGGCAGTGGCAAGAGTAGGCCTGCTACTTACCATTTTGATTTTGGCAACCTTTTCCACTAGCGATGTCCCAGAATGCACAGCATGCCTGTGAGATGCAAGAATATTTAAGATTTAGGGTTTCCAGGTGCATTACTGGCATATGCTCTGAGGTGTCCGCTGTCCTGTCAGAACAAGGCATTGGGGAGGACATGATGAGTGAGAAAAGGATATTAATTATACCAGTCCCAAACCTTAAAAGCACATAGTTTGATTCAAAAGCAAAAGTTTGGTTCAAAAGATGGATGAAAGTTCAGATTGGCTGTTACTTTAGCTGAACCTGTTTCTAGGTTAGTTGGGCACACAGAG
Organism: Dermatemys mawii; assembly: GCA_007922305.1. Lineage (NCBI taxonomy): Eukaryota > Metazoa > Chordata > Testudines > Dermatemydidae > Dermatemys > Dermatemys mawii. The sequence continues at coordinate 16,614,430 of ML677343.1, read as the reverse complement.
ATCTGCAAATATTAAAGGCTAAGACTTGGGAACATTTCTGCTGTTCTTTCAACATGCAGAGAACTGCCAAAATACCTCTCACATACTTCCCACACCACTGCCCTTTTCAACAGGACTGAACTGGAATCAGAAAGCTGCTAATACAGTATCTTGCTGATGAACAGTGGTAACTGTCAAGATATGCAGTTTCCAAAGTGTGAATTTGGAATTCCTTTGTTATTCTCTACTCAGTATTTTTCCTGTCCAATATATGGTTTTGTACTGTGGTTCTTTTGATTAGAGCACAACATAGCTCAAACAGAGATCCTTCATTAAAAGGAGAAAAATATTTTAAATGAAATATGTCTTCTAACAACATGATTGCACAGGGAGGATGTTGGAATATCAGATCTAGAAACGGACATTTCCTGTTGTACACAGCAGAGACAGAGGCAGAGCAATCTTTCTCAGGCTGCCACATGCCTCAGCTGACTAGGTGGGAGCACTGCAGGTGCCTGACTCCATGTTGGTTCAATAACTGGGCTCTCTGCAGAGGCACTCAAACAAGGGTGTTACCTAGACCTAATTATCATGGCGCTGTTTGTAAGGCATTTGGTTCACCAGGCAATGGGTTTGGAACAGTCAGCCATTGGAACTATCAGTCCCAAGCGATCAGTCCTGAAGATCTTATGATGATATTTATAACACAAGAATCTCTCTTACAGGTAAAATTCCTCTTTTCAACTCTTCTTTGGCACTTTTGAAAAGAATCCCTGTTATTTGTGTATCTGCAAGTTATCTGGTTTAATCTAATGCTTTGCATCCTCAAAGCCTGAACACCGCACCAATTAGATTGGAGTTATTCAATATTATTAAAATACCCAAGTGTAAATCTATTGTCTAAAATATCCTAACTATGCATACATTGTCCCAAGACTTCCTCCTCCCTGTCCAATGGATGATGACAGTGACATTTTGGTATCTGTTTGCTACATAATTATTAGTAAACACAGAGTGCTTGAGAAATATCTCTTAATGAGCCAATATCAAAATGTTAATAAATATGAAGTAGCATTTGAAATACAGCAGGGGCATGTGCATTTAATATTATAAACAACTAATCCTCAAGATTCAAAAGAGTTAAAGCAAAATTTATACATTGGAGAGCATGGAATATAGGAAATGTTGGCCATACAAATTAAGAGTGAGATTTCTCCTGTCAATTTGTACACAGTTTCCATTAATGCTGATGGGAATTACACACATATATTGGTGGGAGGAATAATCCTTAAGGATCTGAGATTAAGCCTTTTACATTGTATGATGCTAGACAAATATGATGAGTCACATAATGTTAATTTCACTATCATTGTTTTTTCAAAGCAATGAATTGACTTTATTTGTTTACAGATCTGAACTATAGGAAATAATAATAGGCCATGGGGAAAAGACAAGACATAAGTGGGGAAGAGACAGCCTTCAAAACTTCATGTATCACAAATCTGTTAGCTATATATGAGACAACATAAGGGTATCAAGTTTTAGAAGCATAGAATCAATAAAAAGTCATTAAAAATAAATGTATGAACTGGTTTGCATGCCCTCAGCCACCACTCCTAAGCACTAATGCTCTAATAATTCTAAACTGATATGCACAGAATATGCCAATTTAAATTTATTGGAGTACTTCAAATTTTTAAGTGCTTAAATTTGGAAAAGATTAGCTTATAGGGCCAAAGCAGTGTAGAAAGATCAGAAATGTTTAGATTGCCTTATGTTTTCAGTAATTTGGGAAAGATTAAAGGGCCAGACTTATGAAATTAAGAATGATTTTAAAAAAATCATTGAAACACTTTAAATTGATAGAAATGCTTGAATCACAAACATTACTGGAATTTAGTACGTATGCAATGAAAGGGATCTATTCTCACATCAATGCACAAATGAAACCTTCAACAGCATTAAGCAGAGTTATATATATAAACCAAAGAGAAAATCAACTAATTGAACTGTGTACACAATATGCAGTGATTTTAAGTACAGGAGGAAAATCTTTATCATCATGTATCCCTCAGCCTTTCAAATTAAAACTAATTTAAAAATGTAAAGTGATTTTAAATTGGCTTTCTCTACTTGCTTTGAACTCTTATTTCAGCTTCTATATTTTTTTTGTTTGCTTTGCCCCCATCATTTAAAAGTTTCACATGTAAGATTATAGCAACCCACACTAAGAGCCAAATCCCGCTCACCTTACTCCCGAATGCCCAAAGTGTACAGAGTCCTTTCCATGAGGATTTGGCACCATGGATATAATCCTGGCCCCATTGAAGTTAGTGGGAGTTTTACCATTGCTTCAAATTCCCATTGACCTCAGTGGGGCCAGGATTTTATCCCTTGATTTTAGGACTCTTCACCTTTGTAAACACTAATGCAGTTTCAGGATACTCATTCCAGATAGATTCTTTGTGTAGGCCTCCCTTGTTACCATAACATTGCCTCTCCATATCTGTTTTTACTACAACATTCATTCTTTAAATATAAAGTTATATAGGAAAAGTTATGTCAACTGCTAAGGCACAAGATGAAAGCTAGGATCACACAAGACATTAAAGAAGAGGTAAAGAATAAACCACTATTACATCTATTAACAATTTAAAAACATCTTTGTTTATGTCATGGAGCTCGGCTTTTTATATGCATTTTGCACATATGTTTTCCTCATTCTAGCTGTTACTATTAACAATGCAATGACATTTTGATTTAATATCATTATTAAAGCATTGATACTATAGTCCAAACTTGCTAACATTATCTTTAAAATAATGAGCAATGTAACAGAGAACAACACTTCTTAACTTCAAATTGCAAAGTTAAAATGCTACAGTCTTATGAGGGTTCTCAAAAATAAAAGTTATTTAATAAACATAAGATGTACAAATTTAAATTCACCTCTCAATTCAGTGTGTGTTGGGTTTTTCCCATTTAAACTTTTCCCCATTTTCCCAGTAGCTGCCATGATTCAGATTTTTGGCTCCACATCTGATACAATCTCTAGGCTGTGTGAAAGGATGTTCTATGCTGTACTGATGGGAACTTTTTTTCACAGGTACTCATCAACACAGCCCCTTAAGTCCATTCCTGGATTCAATAAAATGAGCTGCACCCCTGAATAGCCAAGACAGAATAGGGGAATCGTATGAATGTTACAAAAATTTTGGCAGGAGCAAGCACTTAAAATCTATTGTAGGGAATTTCATTTTTAGTTTATCTTCTTTCACTAGGCTTTTACTTACAGTTGCTTCTTTGCCATTCTTGTTCTATGTATTTTCTTGTATTTGCTAAATCTTAGATAAGGAAAAAGAGGTGGGGGAGCGGGGAAGAGAATTTCATCCAGTGAGACACTTTATCAAGAAAATTCCACAAGAAATTGGTTGTTACCTGCCGATAACAACTGGTTTGTTAGTTAATGGCTAGAGGCAACGCCAAGGCCAGTTAATGCTCCAGCTGTCCAGTCATTAACTGCAGTAAAGACTGATTTTGAGGAGGTTATTGCTGTGATAAAATATCCTCAAAAGATTATAACAGCAATAGTGTACAGGAAAAAAAAGTATTAGTGGCTATAGTGTGACTGAATGGCTGCATTTGAAAAATTGGTCATTCCCTTGTGGTTCATAACTGATTTTCCACTAGTCAAAAAGCAAGTTGTGCTCTGTTAGGTTTATTGTACAAGGCAATAAAAATATTGGCCAGGTTAAATTGTCAGTGTGTTATGACATTAACCATTCTTTTACTGTGCTTAATTTAAGTATTACTATGATTCATTATGGAAAGAAAAAAATGTCCTTTGCAAATAAACTGGCATTTTGGCATGGAGAACAGATAGTAATAATAAAAAAACTGAATGCAAAATGAAATTTCACTTCATGGCTTTGTTTCCCCTCCCCCATCTAAAATGTTACCCAATTTTTTTTTTTAGAAGTACTACAGAATTCTTGGGTATTCATTTTCAAGGTTGACTTCCAAAATATGGATTATTAATATGGTGTCTGACAGCCCCTCTACAGTTAAGGGTTTCTCAATATTTCCATTTAAAAACTCTTTATGGGCCAATTTGGTCATTAAAATTGTTTGTGCTTAAATTGGCATTCAGATGCCCAGACAATCGTGTGAACTTGTCCCTTTTGCATTCCCATCTTCAAATAGTACATTGTGCACTTTTGAGTCATATAAATTGTTAGTCCATGACATAGCATACTTTGAGATTTATAACTGCACACACAAAAATGTACACAATTTTATAAATCTTGGCCTGTTTCTATTAAATTATTACAAAGATATGCAAAGTTCTACAGAAGTATATGTTAATTTGCATACTTTTATCAAACAGGCAATATGCTATCATAGTAATCTTAATATATATTGACAAAATACACCATAACTACTCCAAAAAAACATTAAAGTGTATTGTATAAATACATAATATGAATATTAGGCAGGTTCTGTAATGCATAATTCAAACTATTTTTTACTGTTCACTCACACCTATAAAACAGAACTGGAACCATTGCATTTCACATGGCTAAAGCATAAGCCTGAGACTTTCAAAGAAGCCTACAGCTGATAAGGTGGATGACTTCCATTGAAATTCCATGGGAGCCAGGGACTTGATTCACTGAAGTTCTTTTGAAAACCTCAACCTATATTTCTAAAAGATCCAATAAAGGAATATGACCATGATCCATTTATCCTGGATGTAATCTTAGCCCTCCTGAAGTTAATGGCAAAATTCGTATTAACTTCAATGATGCCAAGATTTTACCTCATGATTAAACTTTACCCATCATGCCAAAGGGCCTCACTATCATCAGATCAAGTTATGCTTTTGCTACCTGGGATGCTACAGGCATAAATGGTGCCATGTGTTTAGGTTTTGCAGGATATTAAAAAAATATTAACCTGTGTGGGAATGAGTGGACTGACTTCTTTGTGTACAGAATGGGTAACGTCATATATCTGGGGGACTCAAACTAACCTCCTTTGTAAAGTTTGAACATACCCACATCTGGGCATGAACCTTAGTGCACTAACAGTAGCATCTTTCAGTAATATGTACAAGTACTAGTGCACCAAAATGACCGTGTAGATATGAACAGGCACTATTGGAGGCTGGGTTTTGAATAGTAAGCCCTCAGAGTTAATAGGTACTGAGCAACAGATACCCTATATAACATTAAAAATATAGCTTTAATTGTGCAAATGTATGTGTTGACATGATATACATCATGACCGACTGGTATGATGGTATACCACAATAGTGACAACAATTAGCACTTATGTACTATAGAATTTGCACAGGAGGATCTCAAAGTATTTCAGAAATATTAATTGAGATCTAACAGCTCTGACAGGCAGGTCTTATTACTTTCACATTAATAACAGGCAAACTAAAGGACCAAGAGGTTAATTGGCTTGTCAGATAACCACAGAACCTGTCAAAGAAAAAGCCAGGAACAGATTCTATGAGTCCTGACTCAATCTTCTGATCTAATCACTGATGACATTCCCTATCATGACACAGGTATGCACCCAGTCATATTATTTCTTTAAGATGTAGCCAGTAATGATTCAGATTCAATATAAGTGGGGCTACCATTCATAATCAGATAGTTTATGGATGAAAACCATGTCTTATGCGTGGTTCACACACATTCTGAAACTTCAAAAAATGCTTTATAAGGACTTCCAGTATATCTGAAGCCACCGGCAACAGAAGGCTTTGCCTATACAGCTGTCAGTGCACTAAGGTTCTTGTCCAGATGTGTGTATGTCCAGATTTTACAAAGGAAGTTGGTTTGAGTCCCCCGCATAGATAACGTTACCCATTCTGTACACAAAGAAGTCAGTCCACATAGGTTACCAGCTGCTGCTTCAAGCTAGGCCAACTGTTGTTGCCAGAGGAGATTCTGATCATCTACAAAACTGGAAAATGAAGAGATCTTAGACACTAGAACTTCAAGGGAAGTGTGGGCATTTGTGTGCAGCAATCAGCTATCTCAGACACCATATCTATCCACCTTGTAGTTTGGCCTCCTCCTTCAAAGCTCTATGGTTTTGTTTTACTCTGGGTTTTAGTAGGTTTAACTTCAGTGAGGGTTATAGAAATGGCACCCTAATTACTACCCAAAATTATGAATGGACTATGATGGGATAGGGTCTCACCACCACAGCGCCTCCCACTGGCACATCTGCGAATTAGCTCAGTCCTCTGTGGGATGCCCTCCACCAGTGGTGTCTTGTCCTCGCATTGGCCATGCTGTTCTTCGGACCTGTGTTGCTCCCTGCTCGGCGGTGTCTGTTTCTGAACAGTCACTGTCTGCTTCAGTACCTAGTCCAATCTCATCCCCTTCTGGGGCGGGGAGGAGGCAGCTTTAATCACTACTGCTGCAGTGGCCAACCGCAAGCCCTCAGTCTAGCCTCTCGGCTCAAGGGCTGGTTGCTGTGCTCCAGCCACTCCTCCACCACCAAGTGCAGTACAAAGGGGGGACCCAGACCTGCCCACTACACTGAGTCCCAACCCAGGGACCCTATAGTGGCTGCCTCCCTGCCCTTCTTCTCTTCCCTTGTAAGACTACTGTCCCTGGGTCACTTCCCCTTTGGCTGCTTGCAACCTTCTAGGCCCTTTCTCTCAGGGCCAACAGCCTGGCAGATATTGGGCTGGAGCTCTCCTATGCTCCCCGCCAAGCCTGCTCAGCACTGCGCTGTCCGTGGTGCTGGTCTCCTTCTCTCCAAAGACAGACCTTTTCCCTTGAAGGCCTGGGAGTCACTGCCTTGCTCCTCTGCTGAGCAGCCTTTATATGGACCTAATTTGGCCCTGATTGGCCACCTCTTGCTTGGCCCTGATTAGCTCCCCACAGGCCCTTCCTGACTGGCTGCCAGCCTGCACAGCTGCTCTGACCTGTTCTAGTCCAATCACTCATAGGATGGGGCAGCTGCCCCACAACATGGACAAATTATCTTCAGGGTTCTGTTTTCTACTGAGATTCTGACACCATCAAGATGAAAATTCAGACTTCTAATGATATTTTTTACATTTCAACATAGCCTTTCATCACAATAGATCCCAGAGTTTCCCAAATTATATATTATATATATGCATCATCAATGAAATAGAGTAACCTTGGGTGGAGGGCAGCAGCCAGGTGACAGACACCAATCTGTTCAATGTTGTTGGAAGAACAGATTTCTCCCAATCAGTGCTATTGCTATGTATTGAGCAGACAAAACCTTGGTTCATAGGTCACATGAGAGAGTCATACAGAATAAACTGCCTGAGACTCAATTAAGCTCCCTTGGAAGGACGAAGAGTTGAGTCATCCCTTCAGGTATGCAAACCTGTGGCTCCAGGCAGGCCAGATCTTTCAAACCAGAGGCTTAGTCTGGTAAACCCTCTTGCCTAGGCTTAGTCAAGCAGCTGGACACATAAAGGCATAATTTGAGATAGAACTCACTGGTAACATGATGAAGTAATTCCTGGGGATTACTAAGTCGTTCCTGGGGATTTTTAAAACATGACTGGACAAAACACTAGAAAACGTACTGCGGGGAACAATCCTGCCTTTGCAGGGAGGTAGACTCGATGAATTCACAGGTTTTTCCATCTCTAACATCTATATCTCTGTTATAACTGGAATCTTTTTTCCTATGGCTCTTGTTCTGACAGTAGCTCCCTCTGTCCCTGTGACTCAACCCATCTGTGTCTCAGTTTCCCCCTCTGTAAAATGGGGATACTGATATTTCTTCACCTGCTTCATCTCAGGCTGACTGAGGCCCCAGAAATGAATGCACATGAACAGAGGCATATGGGCATGAACTAGTTCCTAGTTCACATTAATGTACTCCTGTTGAAAGAGGATTATATTAATAGGAATTAGGAACCTTTTAGCTTGTGCCTGCAGCATCCACATGGGGGATTTTCAACGCAGAACTTATGCACACTGCTATTCACAACCCCCTAGTCCACTCTGCAGGGCAGTGTAGACAAGCCCTGAGTGCCTAGATGCAGCATAAAAACATGAGCATCATCAGTGGCAGTGTAACATCAGGAAGAGATGACTCAGGAAAGGGACTGCCAAGGAAACTGCAGAGTGCAGCCCATATTACTGCTTGCCTTGTAGCCAAATGGGATATGTATGCATCTGGTGCAAGCCCTCAGAACCAAGCACATCATCAGGAGTCCTGAGTCATTGAACTGGAGGAACAGAGAAAGAGGGAGAGAATTATCTACAGAGCTAGTTTTTAGGGACATTGGACAAATGATTTAGGAGCCTGGGAAGGGCTCTGGGCAGCTCACAGGTTGATGAAAGGAAAAAGTCAGAAAAAAGCAGCTGAGGGGAGTGGGAGGAGAGAGTGCTCTGGGCAGTGGGAGATGGGAGATTGGAGAGAAGGAGAATGAGCTCCAAAAAACCCCTCTGCAGTGTTCCTGAGCTGCACAGGAGGCTGTAGTTGCCAGAGGGATCATGACCGTGGGTGGTAAGATTCACAAGCTTCCCTCTCGCATCAGGTGGGCCACACTTCAATAAAAAGCACCTCTATGCTAGAGAAAACTTGCTAGTTCTTTACTACCTCCCCTAATTCTGCAGGTGTACTATCTGAATTACAGTGGGGCCTCAACTCTTCTCCTGAAGCACCTCCTGTTTATTCAGTACACAGTGAAGGATCCTAGTGCGGGTGGCAGCATTCAAAGCTCCCTTACAATAGTAGCTTTGCTTTAAGGGGAGAAGGGGACATATTCACTGCGCCATACAAAGATCCAGAGTGCCTTCCATGTCCCACTCCCAAACGTGTGCACACTAGCACCTGCAGCTTTTTGAGCATCAGATGGATCAGCATGGGGCAGCACAACCCCACATATCCCCATGAATCAAGTCGTTCCTGTGCACTGCCAACTAATAAAGCCTGGCTCTTTGTCAAAATACTTTGTGAAATCTATATTGGACATAAAGTCTTGCCGTTCTTTTATTCTGTCAAAAGAAAGTAATAATCAGGCTCATATTCAAAATCACCTTGAGCCAAACCCCCTACTGCCAGGCAAGTGCATCATCATGGATTTTGGATTGATGAACTATGGAATACTTTTTTCTGCCAAAGCAACATGGGTCCCCAACAGCAGGAAGGGGGACAGAGTGAAACTGAAATGAAAGGCAGTGCAACAACATCACTGCAAGGGCTGCCAACACAGAAAAAGGGCACCCTCTGGAAGGGCAAAGACACAAATGTACAGGAAGGGCAGGGAAAGACATTAGGAAAAAGAGGAGAGGAGGTGGCTGCTGGAGGAGTGCATGAACAGTGAACTTTTTTTCAGCGTTTGTGGAGAGAAAATGGCAGAAGGGACTACAAAGTGAATGGCAAGTTTTACGGTGCTCACTCTAGTGGGAGCAGCGACTTTGATGAGTAGCTAAACTGGTCCAGAAACTGTTGAAATGATATCTTATGTAACCAGTCTCTAAACAGAAAGTATTGGATAAAGTTGATTCTCATACTAACGGCAGTACATCCTCTTCTTCACGAACATATTTGGGACATCTATGTATGCAGGGATCTCTTTTGGCAATATATTGATTCTCCCTATGTGTGTGTCTAGTTATGGTATTTTTTGCACTCCTTTAAGATGAGCTCAGTCCCCTGTTGTGGCTTTCTCACTCATGCTCCCATTAACATGGCTTCCTTTCCATCCCTCTACACAAATAGGAAGTTGTCACTATAGAATTCCATGGTAGATTTTTTCTCTCCTAGAATTTATATGAATTGTTAAAACAATGAGATGTCCAGTGGCACCTTAAAGACTAGCAGATTTATTTGGGCATAAGCGTCATGCATCTGAAGAAGTGGGGTTTTTACCCACGAAAGCTTATGCCCGAATAAATCAGTTAGTATTTAAGGTGCCGCCAGACTACTCATTGCTTTTGTGATTACAGACTAACACAGCAACCCCTGATATATGAATCATTGTCATCTTTCTAAGTGCACCAAGGTGTCAGGAGATTATCTAAAAGGGTGATCTAATGAATTCACCCCAATGAATCTATGTCTTAGGTTCTGTTCTAATTTACTCCACTTTGAAATACTCTCACTCTTCTTTCATTCTGTGTACTTTTCACCATGTATCAAGGGTCCTGCTGCAATTCTCACTGAAATCCATGGGAGCCTAATGGGAGTTGAGTCAGGATCCGAAAGTGCAGCAAACCTCACTTCTAAATAGGGGACTGTGCTTCAGAGTGTATTGGGCTAGGTATGGCGGGGGAGGAGAGGGGCGGGTGAAGTCCTTAGCTATGAGCTGCACAGATCTAAAAGTTGGTTTTGTTGCTTATGTCTACGATTGACACAAAGAAACAAAAAGGAAAATAATGTGACTATTGGTTTAAAATGAAAGAGATAAATATATGTTTTTCCCAAATTCAGTTCAAATATTGGGGGTGGAGGAGGATGCATACATACACAAAAAGCTCCCTTGGGTGCTTTGATTTGCATAAATTGCTTTTATTCGCCAGGTCACTGTAGGTTTAAACTGATTTTTGGCAACCTCCAAGGGGTCATATTTTCCTAGCTAACAAGTGACCAGCAAGAAGTTTATGACTTACCAGTCAAGCTTAGAGAAGGCTGTTTTGTTAGAGGGTAAATCTGTGGGAAAGAATTTTCTGCTTCTGTAGTACAATCTTAAGGGAAATCATACATATGTGTAACAGGCATTATCCTTTAAGGCACAGAAATGCAAGAGATGCAGAAAGAGTTTACATGCATTCTTGGAACCATTTTCAACCCTATCTAAAGAAGTAGCAAGAAGGCTCAAAAAGATAATTTCCATTGTGTTATTCATATGCACATCTGGCTGCATAAGGAGAACAAGAATCTGGAATCTGGATCTCAGAATTGGCCAGCCCCTAACCTTTCTCACAGAAAATTCTTTGATTATATTATTAAGGACCAGTCCTGTGGCTCTCCACTACCTTGTATTTTAATGTGTTTACACACTGTATATTATTCTGCACCATAGCTCGATTTCATCATTGTATTTTCTGAAACACACTGCATTATATCTTCATGCATTTTTCAAAGCTATTTTGCTAGCCATTGCAATATTATACTTGAAAATGTACTTTAATGCAATAGTTTAGTACGATTTACTTTTAGCACATACCATACATCCTATATATATATATCATTTGTGGGGAAACAGAGGTGAAGGTTTAAAGTAATTAGCTTAATTCACAAAAACAATGAGGAGTCCAATGGCACCTTAAAGATTAACAGATTTATTTGGGCATAAGCTTTCATAGGTAAAAAAAACCCCTACTTCTTCAGATGCAACATCGATGCATCTGAAGAAGTAGGTTTTTTGCCCATGAAAGCTTATGCCCAAATAAATCTGTTAGTCTTTAAGGTGACAACAGACTCCTCATTGTTTTTGTGGATAGAGACTAACACGACTACCTTTCTGGTATCTTAATTTAAAAAATTCAGTTTAAGACTTAATTAAATATTTTTAGCCAGATTTCTTTTTGGGTCATTAGTATTTGCTGGAACTGAGGGGACAAAAATCTCTTCTGTATTTAGCACCATCTCCTCCTTTTTGGTTCTCTTTCACACATCCTGCATTTAAATAATTTATAGATATTTTAAATAACAAATCAATGGAATTTTCAGGATTAACTCATCAGAGCACCTTTAGAGTTTGAATAGCCATGGTGTAGAAATGGCACAAATAACTGAGGCCATAAGGATCATCCTTGGTGATTCATTTTCAAGTTTACAGGTTTTTTAGTGTTTGAAAAATTCAATATTTTTGTAGAATCATTACATTTTGTACAGTTCTGAAATACCCATTTTGCAACTGAATTTGTTAAAATTATAATAAATGAGGAGGCTGTCACTTGACGGAGGAAAAAACTAGCTGTTTTTTCTCATATATGCTTTGCTGTAAGGTAAATTCATTCTATTTTATATTTAGATTAATCTGTATTTCTTTCATAATAGGAAGCGTATGACATTATAAGAAGTAATAACAAAGAGGGGAAGCGTATGGGAGGGGACAGGGTATGAAGAGATCAATTACATAATTTTTTGTCAAAAATCAGATAGGCACATATTTTAGTTTAGAGAGCATATGCTGCTCTTGATGTGGATCCAAAAATGAGCCACTGCATTGAGCAAAATAAAGCCAGCTCTGTAATTATTAGCAGAGATATACTCATGAGGGCCATTTCCTGTAGAAAATACCACTTTTGTTTTCTTTCCTGTAGCCTAATAGAATCCCCTTAGAAAAAGAAGGAAAGGAATAGGCAAAAGTTTGTATTTAAGTAATAAGCCATGACAGACACTGCATTTTTTGGCCAATAACTGCACACCTTAGAAAGGGGGTGTGTAGGAGGCATATGATCTTGTAGACATACTGAAGAGCTCCTATCATCACAGTGAATTAGTTCATCTGTTTCAAAGACAAGGAGAAAAGGAGAGAAATTGCTGGTGGACACAATCCACCAGCAATTTGATCTAAAGTACAACAAAGCAGTGAGAAGTCAGCCAGAAACATCATGTATGGCATCAGAAATGGTAAAAACTATAAGTATACTGTGGTAAGATTTCATCTCCCATGCTTGGCTCAGAAATCAGCCTGCTTCTGTCAACAACAACCTGAAAGACATTACACCCATTTGGAACAAATAAGGTGTAGTATGCATAGTCAGCAATAAGGCTTGCATTTCTTCCATACAGTGCCAAGGAAATGATAATCCATTGGCCAAGTAGATCAGTTCAGGTTTGAGAATTGTTAGAGTATTCATCTACAGAGAATTTTGCATCAGGGCCAAACAGAAAAAAAAGCTCTTTTGCACACTTGAAGAATAAGGGAGAAGGAGGAAAATCAGTTGGTAAATCAGTTGGTACTTGCAGGATAGCAAAGTGGCAGCAAAATTGCCATTTGGCACATTCTTTCATAAAAGGGAGCAAGAAAATTTACTCTTAACTAGAATAAGAAAGGAGACGTTTATTTTGGTAACCAATGGACAGACACTGGCCAAATTCTGTTTTCAAGGTTGGAAGTATTGGGTTTGTGTCAGTATGTGGTAGGCCATTTTCCAACCCTGCACTCATTACACAGTTTGTTATTTTCTTTTTACAAATCATATGAATGGGAATACATAAGCAGGTACACAGTCAGCTATTGCAACAGTGTTTTTATGCCAGACACTATTTAAATGCTGCACCAAAAAAATCAGTTTTCCCTGCTAATACTTTTATCTTCCCTGCTACCATTTGCCTCTTCTGTTGTTCAAGGCCGTGCTGGGGCAAAGGAAAAAAATTAAAACTTTTCACAACCTTGAGTCAGATTGTACTCGTTCAGTTCATCCCTTATAGCTGAGCAGAACCTCCGTGAGCTTGTATTTACAGAGTTCCCCCAGGTCAGCGCTGACTTTCTGGTAAAAAAAAAAATCCCATGGATTTTGAGGGTACCATCCCATATCCACGGCCACTCACTTCAAGCCTGCCTCATTCCCCTTTCCCTTGTCCACATGGATCCTGCACCCACTGGAACACCCATGGAGAGGTTTGCAAAGGATTAGGTTAAGGGAACAATGCCATTAATGTGATCCCAGTCCCCTCCAGTACCTGGCAAAACATCATCCAAATTTGGGAATCAGATTGGTCAATTACATCCACTCCATACACACAGTTGGGTCACTGTAGAGAAAGATCTCATTATGATGAATGGGGAAAGTGTCCACCTTTTGAGGTGCTTTTGCTTCAGACACTTTGGCTGCAGATTCAGCAAGATAATCCACACACACCTTTTTATGTTTCCAGCACTCAAAACAACCAGAAGAGTCATAAACATTTGTATTTCACATGATGGCTTAGATGCGATGCAGAAATCAGCAAGAATCATGCTAAAACCAGGATTATATTTCTGTGAATATGGAGGAAAAGTGTCCCTGCTGAAGGGCCGTTTAGGAAAGTAAAAAAACAAAAACAACAACAAAAAAAACCATCCAAAAATCACCAGCACTTTTATGATCTTCAAATTGCTCCAGCTACTGGGGAAATAATTAGCTACTAAAAATTAAGGATGTGAAAATTTAGCTTCAATCACTTTTCTCCATATTTTTATTTTTAGCTATTATTTAATATTGTATTGCAGTTGTGTCCAAAAGCCCCAATAGGCTGAGGGGCATCATGGTAGAAACAAATACAAAGACATGGCCCTGCCCCAGAGATCTTTTTATCTGCCCCTAATTAACCTCTTCCCAATCCTTCAAACCAGAGTAATCTGAGGGTCTCTACAATGAATCTAAATCCAGTCATCTGGGGGAGAAGGTCTAAGGAAAAAATATTCAGAAATATGACAAGTAGGAAATATGAGTACTATGTCAGATAGTTCTCTAACAATCCAGACTAATCTGCTGCATTTCTCTCCATCTCTCCATAACTAACTCTGATTTGACAGTGTCTGCTGTGGACAAGAGCTTTCACTTGTTCTCAGTATTATCTAGAATGCAATATCACATGAATTAGAAACTTCTAGAAAACTCACACATTTCATTATTAATCGATTAGTGTCTGACAGTTGCGCTCTAATACAAGAAGGAACACTCAAGTTGGATTTTCTACACTGTTACTAAAAAAAAACACTTGACAATGCTATTGTAAGTGTGCAAGAGAGAGAAGATATCTTCCCCACTCTAAAGAGATAGTGAGCAAATATATACAGAAATAATAATTACCACTAGGATTTACAAAGGGGTCTCAAGGAATTAAGCATCCATTCCCATTGATTTTCAATGTAAACTGGGCACCCCACAATTCTCAGACACTTTTGAGAAATCACACCCAAAAATGAAAATTCCAAAGTCATCTCTATACAAATAGCTTATCTCAATGCAGATTTTAACTGCTCCTTAGGCAGTTAAACCGAAAAAGCAACCCTGCCCCATCTCTCCCCAGCCTATGTTGCAATCTGAAGATTGCTTTTGTTTGAGTACAAAAGGGCTGGGAACACTTTTTATGAGCACTCTCAGCTGTTTAACAGGGATAGAGCTGGCCGTGTGTATCACAGGATGAGTACATTGGAAGCTTAGCACAGGAGAAATAGGATGACAATGACAGCACAGTAGGTAAGTGTATGAGCAGGTAAGAAGAGAATGAGATGGTGTAATTAAAGGATGAAATCATGTAGTGGTGCCCAATGGGTAATAGATAATAGATGTAATTCAGGGTGATTCAGAAGATGGCATTGTACGACATAACTCAGTGTGGAAGCTGCAAAACAAACCTAGGATAGAGAAGTGTCAGTTCTCTGCACCTAGTATAGAGAAGTATTGGTATGTTTTGTGTACTGCCATCTCTGTAAAAAGGGACTTAGCTAACAAGAGAGATGATTAGTTTTCTAGTGGCAAAGGTTAAGGATGTTAGTGAGAGGGTTGATATGTTATAGTCAAGAGAACTGGAAATGAGTTCTATATTTGTGCATGTGGAAATTATACAATAACAGAAAGGCAAAAATGCTTTACAGGAGGCTGGGGCTTGAGAGAAAGAGGAGAGGGGAGAAAAGTATAGTTTTGGTACAGTTCTAGTTGTTCAGAGAAGTAAGAAATTCCTAACCAAATCTTGTATTTAGCAGGTGAATGAATGGGTAGTGAACTGGCACCATTCCACAAAATTAAGAGTTTGAGACAA
>ML677343.1:16533725-16593725 GCA_007922305.1 Dermatemys mawii | reverse complement strand
TTGACCTTGACAGTATTGTGGAGTAGCATTTTCTGAAAGGATAAACTAGGCATGCACAGATTCTCTAACATAACATGCACATGTACAAACATGTTTACTGTGGTCCGTGCAAAGGAAACCTCCCTTCTATGAATACAGGGAAGTCCGACATAACCTTTTTTCTCTGAATTAATTGCATTGTCTTTCAGTTTCAGTTTCCGTATCATTAGTGCCACACATGACCTACACATACAAGACATGTAGTAAAAATAATCCTCTAGCATAACTTGCTGCATGCAATATTAAGCTGGCTATGGAGTACAAAACTCTCCACCACAAAATCTACAAAGAACAATGTTAAGTACCTAAATAAAAATGCTCCCATGTGCGGTGGCTGAAGGCAAGACCTCCATACTAAAGTCACTCTTACAAACAGCTGCCCTTACCTTCAATGAGCTCAGCATGGATGGACTCCCGGGCCTGCGTGGAACTTCTGCCAGGCTTGGGATCAAGGGACCTGAACATGGAGGGATTAAGAATATAAGGAATTTCCCAGTTCTGATTAACCTCTGCTGAGAGTATAGCAAGGAGCACCCAAAATCTACACTTGCATGAGACTCTCTCCCAGAGACTGGCAGAGGTGGGGAGGAACAACTGGACTCAACTCTCTAAAGACCCTATATTGCATGGTGAAGGATGGCACAGAAGGTCCAGCAACCTCCCCCTCTCCCCACCTGCCCCATTACGAGGACTTGACCAGATGTTCACCACTGTCATGAGTACAGAGTCAACAGGCCTGCATGAAATACTTCTGAGCAGGGATGGTTTTAATGCTTAGACCTTAAGAAGAAGGGATGTGGATGGCCCTGGAGGAGACTGTGGAGTGGAGGAAAGGTGTAGCTCAGTGGTTTGAGCATTGGCCTGCTAAACCCAGGGTTGTGAGCTCAATCGTTGAGGGGACCATGTAGGAATCTGTTGGATGATTTATGCAGGGATTAGCCCTGCTTTGAGCAGGGAGTTGGACTAGTTGAGGGGTCTCAAACTCAAATGACCACAAGGGCCACATGACGACCAGTGCACTAGCCCAAGGGCTGCATCACTGACACCCCAGCCCCACCTGCACTCCACTCCTTCTGTGAGGTCCTGTCCCTGCCCTGCCGCCACCTCCTCCTCTAAGGACACAGCTCCCCACTCCCTCCTGGAAAGCACTAGGCAGCACCAACAGCTGCTTGGCAAACAAAGCAAGAGCAATATAGGAAGTCTAGAGCTGGAAACACAAGCAAACAAATCTAATTTAACAAGAAATTACCAGCCTCAGATGATTCAAGCTTTTTTCAAATGTAATATGCTGATAAATCTGACAGAAATTTCAGCCCATCTCAGCCTAATATCAATTTTAATTTTATAAAGTCTCTCTCTCCAAACTGATCCTCATAACCCTGTTCCCCACCCCCACTTACCCCATAACCCAGCTCCCTGTGCCCCATCCCCAAATCTCCACCTCATCCCTATTACCCAGCTCCCTGTTCTCCAAATCTCCCCCCACTCATTCTTGTAGCCAGCTCTGTGTTCCATCCCCAAATCTCACCTCACTCACCTCCCATAACCCTGTTCTCTGTCTCCAAATGTCCCCCATTCATCCTCGTAACCCAGAACCCTGGCCCCAAATCTCCCCTCCAACTCTGTTCCCTGTTCCCCAAATCTCCCCCGACACCCCTAGCTTCAATACCATCCCACCCCTAAACTGCCCCTCCCTGTCCCCCTGTCTCCTCTCTCCATCTCCTTTCAGCCTTCCCAGACTCTCCTCCCCGCCACCCCTTGCCTGAGCCCCGCTTTCTCTGCAGGGGATACCGGTAGTGGGGCATGGCGGGCAGGAGGCGGCACAGCAAGCCAGGCAGCCGCAGCCAGCCAGACAGCCGTGGAACGACGCTCACCTCTGGCTGCTCGCAGGACAGCGGCGCCCACCCCAGGTGGGGAGTCTTCTCTGCTGCCTGGCTGGGCTGCTACCGAGTCCCGGCTTCCAGTCGCTGCTGCTGTGGCTTCAAAGAAAGAGCTGGGGTGGTGCTTCCCAGGAGCCCTCTGCAGCGGCAGCCAGGAGCGGTAAGCCAGGCTCCCTGACACCCTTCCGCCTCCCTCTGTGGGAGGCTCACCACTCCTGGCCGCTGCTGCAGAGGGCTCCTGCGAAGCGCTGCCCCAGCTTGTTGATTGAGGCCGCAGCAGCAGCGCCTGGAAGCCAGAGTTCGGCAGCGGCCCAGCCAGGGCGCTTCGCAGGAGCCCTCTGCAGCGGCAGCCAGGAGAGGTAAGCCTCCTGCAGAGGGAGGTGGGAGGGCAGCGGGGAGCCTGGCTTACCGCTCCTGGCTTCTGCTGTAGAGGGCTCCTGGGAAGCGCGGCCCCAGCTCATTCGTTGAAGCCACAGCAGCAGCACCTGGAAGCCGGGGCTTGGCAGCGGCCCGGCCAAGTAGCAGAGAAGCCTCCGCTTCTGGCCCTTCCCTCTCAGAAACTGCTATGGTGACAGGGGGCACCAGGAAGCTTGGCAGGCCGCAGGGAAGGGCTTCGCGGGCCGCATGTTTGAGACCCCTGGACTAGATGACCTCCTAAGGTCCCTTCCAACTCTGATATTCTAGGATGCAGTTCCAGGAAGGGACCAAAATGCTGGAAGCTCAGGATCCCACACTGGTGTCCACAACCTGCTGTTGTGGCTGACCAGAGCTTACCAAGCAATAGAGTAGTACCCTTTGTGGTTCACCAGCCATAGGCCTGAGAGCCATTGCTGGCTCCAATGCAGTTTGGGAAGCCCATTCTCTAAAAGACAGCCATGATTTCTGACATTTTAGTTATTCCCGCCACCTGTGGGTAAGCCATAGTATTAATTGCCGCACAAACCTTCACCACAACACTGACAGTTGATTTGCCATCACCAAACTGCTTAGCCACTAATCTGCAGCTGTCCAGGGTGCCCAGCTTTCAGAAGCGTGTCCTGGCACTGGAGGGTCAGTGCAAGTGTAACCCACACACCTTCTGGGTGTGGTGTTCTGTCCTATCTAGTGGCACTGAGATCACATAGAGAGCAATTAATGAGCCTGCTCTACAGCCTTAGCTAACAGCCAGCTGGCTTTTAGCTCATGCACTAAGCTCCAGAGGTCCCAGATTCGATCCCATCTGTCAATGACCAGGGTCTGTTGGCGTTACATAAGCTCTTCACACAGTTCCATGAAGCTTTGCTTCCTTGTGTGGAGGTTCTGGAGTCACTAGTTGTCTAGTGGTCTCTGTGCTGTGCTAGTTATCTCTAGTGTTCTCTGGTAGTCTCTAGTGGTCTCTATGCTGTGCTAGTTGTCCTCTAGAGACTACTAGAGACTACTAATGGTCTCTAGTAGTATCTGTGCTAGTAGTCTCTAGTGGTCTCTATGCTGTGCTAGTTGTCCTCCACAAAATCACTGATCTACAAATAGGCTATCCACAGCAAGGGATTGGTGTCTCCAGTCTGCCATGAATGAACTCCCTTGTGACTCCTGCCATCTTCCATGGTTCAGATGTTCAGCTGAAATGTTGCTCATCATCTCACAGAACCCTTCTGGACAAACAGTTCAGCCGCAGGCAGGAGCGCATTAAGACCAGGGAAGACTGGCCAAACTGCATTAGCGTGAAAGGAAGATTTTTAAAAACCAGGTCAATTGAATGTTTTTAAATCTCCACTCTGCAACTTATGCCACACACCATCCTCCCTGACCAAACAACTGCTCTTTCCCCTAACAGTATGACCTGCAAAGCTGACTGCTACACAGAATGTCAAATTTACATTGGGGCCTCATTATCAGGATTGCCTTTCATATCATTCTCTAAGCAGTGACTCTGTAAGGGGATTAACTGCATTATATGCCATGCATTAAACAAATTCCCACATATACAGCACATCATTCAGGGAATCTCTCTTTCCCCCAGGGTTGTCCTTCCTATCACTGAGAATCCCTGTAAATTTATTCCCGGAGCTCTTGAAGCTCTGATTCACCATGACCAAACAAGGAGGACAGTAGATAGAGCAACCTTCAATGCTCAGCCACGCTGCTAATTTAAAAAGTTCAGGGCTTGCTTTTGATTATTATTTATTCTTTGTATTGCTGTAGCACATTGGAGCCCAGTCAAGAACCAGGACCCCTGTGATGTACAAACACAGAACACAAAGATGGTCGCTGCCCCAAAGAGCTTACAATCTAAGTCAAAGGCATGAAACAAGAGGTGGGTACAGGTAACAAGAGGCACTATCTCCCCAGCATAGGCATCATTTAGGAAAAACGGTGGTATGGAAAATGATTAAGAACCTTATTGTGTTTGTTACTGAACCTTACTGGGTTTGGTTTTGGTTTGTGTGTGCACACACACTCATTCTTAAAAGATTTCCCCCCAGTAGTTTATAGAATGTATGATAGTGGACACCAAGCTTCCCAAATCAGTGTCAACACTTCAAAAAATATACCAATATCACTGGATACTTATCATCCATTCAATGACATAAATTGGATCTGGTGCAAAACTTTTGCAGGGGAATATTTGGAGAGGGTTCCAATAAATTCCATATTTTAAAATTCTGAGTTCAGGAATGTACATGACAGACCTTATCAGAATAGAGATACAAAGGCTGTGGTCATTTGCCTGATGTGATGGTGAACAAAACAGGCTTCCGTTGCTACATATTCACCTTTAGCCACATATTTCACTGTTTTTTTCCATGTTACTAATTAATGCAAAAGCTCATTAATGCAAAATCTACTTTAATTCTGGCATTTCCTAATTTTTGAGTACTTGGCTTTGCAACCTTAATAATTTTCTTTGAGTATGTACATTTCCTAGGCTTTTAAAAACACAAACTGAAAAAACAGAATTTCCATCATGTGTTATTATATTTATACCATAAGGTCATCAGGAGGGTTGGAACCTTCAGATCATCACACATACTTCTTAACTTGAGTGAATGGAACAAGTGATAGCAGTAGTAGGTTATCATCTATGTAGACCAGTACAAGAAGGGGATGGAACACTTCTTTGTCCACAGTGCCATCGTTGATCTAGAGAAGCTTCTTTATCTTTATGTAGGACTCGGTTTTGCCCTTATTTTAACTGTATCAGTGATTTGCAATTAGCTGAAACTACAAACGCTCTTTCACTCTGAACTAAAATTTGCCTGGTAGTACTCATGGATGGTTAATATTGTAATCACTGAAAAAAACCAGGAGGTGGGTGGGAAGACTACAGGCATTTTGATAGTTTTGATGAGCAGCTCATCTGGATTTTTGTAAAACTAAAAATTCTTAGATAAGGCCAGCCAATAAAAAGCATAGATCAGATATTTTTTTAAATCATACACTAGAAATAATGACTCAGGGCCTGGGCCCTGTGCTTTTCATGTGGCATGGAGACCAGTGAAATTGAAATTCCAAACTGGTAAAGACTAGACTAGTGCACAGGGAATTGAGGGAACTAAAAATGCATTCCACCCCTCCCTCTGAAAGAGACACTGAAGAGTCTGGAATCTCACACAAAACCCCTATGTTTAGCAGTTTCAACTTTGGAGCACCTACTCCTTTCTGAGCAAAATAATGGGGGTTAATATGCATTAGTGGGAAAAGGCAATGACATACTTAGCGAAATATGCAGTACATGGTGTGCAAGTCCAAAAGGAAGGAAAAACCTGGACAAATGCAGGACACTGGCATGACCAAGCAAGTATTTCCAGTTACCAAATACAGTACTTGGAATGTTTGCACAAGGGTTGAGTTACCAGCAGTGGATGTAACTGAAACAGCTTCAGAAACAACAAATTGAGGAATATCTACATGGTTGACTGAGTCGGTGCAATCATCTGCCATGAGTTCGGCCCAGTGTTTGGCTCCTATACAATGGAGAAGTCTTTGCTTTTTAATTGCTAGAGAGCATGATTATAGTTCCTGGGGCATCACTTTCTGCACTTTTACCCATACTCAGGTTTCAGCCTGATAGCCGTGTTAGTCTGTATCATTCAAAAGAACAAGGAGTACTTGTGGCACCTTAGAGACTAACAAATGTATTTGGGCATACGCTTGTTAGTCTCTCAGGTGCCACAAGTAATCCTCGTTCTTTTTACCCATACTCAGGTTTGTTAACATATATACTTACATATCCCCACATACTTTGGATTTCTTTGTTTGTCTCAATATTGTATAAGCAGAAACTAATCTATCCTCCTGCAGTGAATCACCACTTTACAATGACTATATACCTTCATTATTGCTTTGATACTGATGTATAGAACCATTAGTGTAAAAAAAGGGAAGCGGGTGATAAAAATGATGTTATCACTTCCATACAATACAAAACAAGAACCAAACTACTGTAACAAACATTAATACTGAGACAAATACGTTAGCTGATTATTCAGGGAATAAATAAGGTGGTAAAATATACATATATAATGTAAGCATTGCTACTTGTACTCTGCCTAAAACAGTAAATTGTATCTTACTGCATATATGCACAATCAGTGCAATAATATGTATGGATATTTAAGCCACAGAGACTAGGCTATGACCATGACACTATAACAGTTGCCTTTTATGGAAGTCAGTGTACCAGCAAATTTCACCCATATTAATTTTGCTTTTTTATACATGCTACTAATTAAAATCCCTATCATAAAAGTTGTTCTCCCAGATGCTATGTAAACTGTAAATGTGCTGTGGGGACCCAGCATAACAGCACATTTGCTGGTTTGTTGCTAGCTAGACAATACAGTAAGTTTTGTTTATTTAAACTCTGACTCTGAAAAAAAATAATCAGTTTTTTAGTAAGAAATACAATATATCTGTGGACCTGGGAAATACTCTTGGTACATTTTCAAGACTTCAACCAAATCATCTCTTAAGGAGAATATATAGACAGTCCATCTTCAGAATCCAGACCTAAAACATGAGGCAACTTTCAAAGTAGGCTGTTTATTTGACATAATTGTAAGAGCATCCTTTTGAACTGTGCAAACCGGAGAGATCATTTCAAAATATTAACTTATTTCTTGCTATCAACAACAATGCAATTAATTCCCCTCAATAAAGATTGTTTTTGCAAAAGAGCAATAAGGTGCCTCTGCAGGGGGCATCATTATCATTAAATAATCACACCCCGGGAGATGAGAGGCACTCTGCTGCACCATATACATTTTAGCACTCCAGAGTATGATTAGTTCATGTGAACCACACCCCAGCATATTCTAATTGTCAAAGGGGTCTACGGACAGAGAAGATTTCTGCATATTTTTTTTGTATGCTCCAGAATCTCAGTGAAACAATGACGTTTCTACCCATTCTTGTTGCAAAGGTAGCCATAACAATATTAATCTGTGGCACTGTTGTCTTAAATCTGCAATCTTGGTGTAGCAAAACAATAGTACCTACTTACATTGGCAATGAATATTAACATCCACATTTTCAGAAAATAATGTGAATGACTTCCCGTGCATAATGAGGAGTTATGACTTTCCTATGCCATTGTTTTATATAAATGCCAAAACAGGCCCAGCTGTCCTGTGGCAGCACAGTGGATACAGGCAAGAAAAGAGAGACAGTATTTTTATGGAATTGCTGCTTTTAGCCCTTAGCCAATTTGGCCAACTTGCCTCAATTCATAATGAACTTTTAGGAATGACTGTCTTTTCTGCAGAGAATGAAAGTGGATATTTTAACATATTCCCATTACTTTTATTAAATACATTTTTAAAAATGCAATGGTCTATTTTCCTACAGATCTAAGACACGTAGAATGTGTTTTGCAAATTGTGACATACATAACAATTAAGTTCCGGATCTGTTAACTTTTCTTACACATTGTGTTTGCTAAGTGAAGCTATGAAAGATTCATGTTTTTAAATATAATTCTATAGTGAATAAAGCAGAAACTGATTCACCAACTGGAGATGAAATTCATGCCTGCTTTGATAACAGTGGACAAACGTTTAAGATAATCATGCAGGAAAAGGACCAGCAGCTGTATATCCAGATCCCTTTGTAAAATCTAAATATCCTGTAATGCTGAACAGCACAAAGCTGGAAATACTCATGTTTTAGTTTCACTGAAGGTTTGAATTTGCTTTTATATTTAAATAACTGTAAATTTATTATATTTTAAATGCATAGACATTTGGGACTTGTGAGACTTCTGATCATCGACTGCCCATGTCATAGCCCCTCCTCCTTATGCAACAAATCACTTAGGCACGTGCTTAACTTTAAAAACAAGAGTAGGCCCCTTGAAGTCATGACCTTAAATGCTGTGCTTGAAAAGGGCCTTATATCTGTAGGCTAGGAGATCCATTTGCCTACCAAGGAGGGTAGATCTAGATCCCTAATCCAGAGACCTAGTTGCCCCTTCTCATGAGATCAGCAGTGCCCTGTTAATTTCTATAGATCAAATGAAATGGCAGGGCCAGGAAGGAGTATGAAGGTCCCTCAAAGACAGTCTTAGTGGTGCCATCTCAATATACATTATGTGGGAGCCATGGGTACAGTATGCTTTGGCATATTATGGGAATGTGGATATTTAAGTTATATCAAACTTAAAAAGACTACAGAAAAATGGCAAACAGGATCTAAATCAAGAGCTGGATGTATAATAAGTGAAGATTTCTTTAAATTACCAATAGGCAAGCTTTCAAGCTACACAGGTCTTATTCAGGTCTGTGAAGGATACTCAGAGCTGGTCTCTTTCACTCATAGAGGTTGGTCTAATAAAAAAAAAAAGTTACCCCCATGCACTTTACCTCTCTAATATAAAACCAGGACAGTTTTGTGGGAACATTTTTAGGATGATGAAATAATCATCTGATACACTCATGAACAATTTATTTTAAAACACATACTCAGATTGCTACTGCCAGCCATTGATTCAACAGGGAAATCTGCATAGGTCTTAAAATGAAGGATTTTTTCCCAATAGTTTATTTTTCTAAATGCGTTTATCATAAAACCCTGAAAAAGTATCATTAACATTCACTTTGAGCAAAAGAACAGCTTTGATAGCATCTATGCTCATTTGACTTTTCTCTTCACTCCAAACAATATTCATCACACTGAACACTCACTCTAGTGAGTCAATTGTTCCTGATCACCACAGATTATGTTCTACTTTGTATAGTAATATGTCGAACAAATATTTTGTAGTTATAAAAAAGAAACATATTGGTTGGTTAAATGAAAAAAACAGGTCATTTCACATGTCACAAAAACAGAAGTCCCCAGGACATCATATGGAAACACCAGATCAAGAAAAATGAGAGCATGTGCTCTCTTTACCCTTTCCAGCTACACTTTGTCCATCTCCTTTGTTCTTGCTCTCATGTGCCAGGTTGTGTCTGAATTCAGGGCAAAGCTCTTGTTTGATTATTTTCAGAAAAAAAGTGACAAGCTTGAGAGAGGTCCAACTAACAACACAATGAATGTAAACAAACACAGATATATGTCCTGCGATTTAAATGGGAGGATTTCAACAAAATTCTCCAGTAGAGTACAGCCAAAAAAATAAGGGAAAACATTCTATGAATATTTGAATTTGAAAACAAATCTCATTGTGACTTGTTGTGGGACCCTTTTGGGTTTGCTTTCCCCAAGTATCTGAGTATCTCAGCTTTACTAACAGGAAAACTTGTAAAAAGCAAATTTTAAATGTAAACACCTAAAACAAATTCTGAATTATAGGCTTGATTTTAAATATTTGAAATTCATATTATGCTGGCTAGTTATCCAGAGAAAGAATGGAAACTATGCCACGTGAAATGCCACTAGTAAGCAGGTCATGCAACTATTTGAATATCCAATATTTTCAATGAATCATTTCCAGGCTAATCACATAGAAGTAAAAATTCAGTAAGAAATTCAAGAAAAACTTTGGTATATCAAATGAATTGGAGAATTTCACAAACATTTGTCATTCAGAAAAAGAAGAAACACGTGACAACTAAATTAGTCACTGAGAATGATTTGCTCATCTCTATTGTTTTAATACTTGGATTTGGTAAATGCTTCTGAAGAGGTTATATATATCCATGAAACTGTCTGGACCCAGATATAGCCACTGTAAGACATGTCTTTGTTATGTATAATACAAATATGCAACTCCTTCAAAATAGGCTCGACCCAAGAAAGAGATAACCTAAATTGGACTAAAAGGAATTTTTTTAAAAAAACAAAGTAGATGGGAATCATTTTTTAAAATATCAGTTCTTGGAAAATCACTACCAGCAAGTTATCTGTCTCTTCTTCAAATTATAAGACTTGTAATCAATATGCAAAAAAAATCAATTGCATCTCGTTTTTTATCCTTCTTTGTTTTTCCCTCATATTTTATGTACAGTAACTCACACTTTTCAGCCTACTATGTAGCTATGAACTGAAATCAAACATTCAGACAGTAAATGAAGCTGCAGTTTGTATTTGTGTGTGTGTGTGCGTGTGTATGTATATATATTATACAATCTCAATCTCTGTTAAAAAAAGGAGGCAGTTCAATAGAAAGAGATCATTTTATTAAAAAATCATGAATGCAACTGCACCCATTCAACCTTAGAAATGTTTTGATAGCTTTTCAGCACTGCAATATATTTAGATGGGAATATGTCATTAATATAAACAGCAGAATAGAAACTATTAAACTAACACAATTTAAAACTGAGCAAACCTGAGTATTTGATTAAAGTTTTTGTACATTCTATACACTTGAACAGGTAACATAGAAGCATAATATTTTTGTTGATTTTTAATTTGTTAGAAGTATTACAATTGAAATGCTAAAATTTTCTATAGTTTATATTTAGAAATTAGAAGTCTGGTCCTGTAAGAGCTCCTTTAGTCTGATTTTACAAGCAACATTCAGGATTTGGAGGGAAGTCTAAAACAAAAAACAGTAATGAAGTTCATTGTAAGAACAATTTCCTTTGTTTCTATGCAATATTAAATTTGAAGGGTTTGAGTCAAATGTAAATACATATGGCGACTTTTAGTGATGAGGAATCAATCTAATTTCATATGTGTTTTAATGGATTCAATTATTTCTGGAAGGTTTACAAATACAATCAAAGGTTGCAAAGGTCATGCATTAATATGTAGTCTAGCCTTTAATGGATGTGTTTATTTTTCTAGGCTGAACAATTAGCTAAGCATTTTTTCCAAAAATAACAACATTGCATTATACAAATGTAGTTTACTGCTTACTAAAAAACCATTTAAATTATACCTTATATGCAATATGTGCAATAACTGTGTTCCTATTGTTAGGATATTCGGGGTAAATTTTTGGAGCAGTGCACAGAATGTAATCTTGTTATTTGCTAAGTGGATTTGTGTGCTTAAGACTCTTACACTGCTTTGAAAAATTACCCCTTCCGAAGACTGACCTGTGCAAAGAACTGAAGTTTAAAACCTGGACTGAAACCTAGATTGTATCCTAGCTTGGTAGCAAAGACTGTCTCCATAAAATGACTTACAATAGTAATGTTACCATTTGAATGGCCAAATTAAAGAAACTAATTCTTATTCTA
The DNA here is from genome assembly GCA_007922305.1 of Dermatemys mawii. NCBI lineage: Eukaryota > Metazoa > Chordata > Testudines > Dermatemydidae > Dermatemys > Dermatemys mawii. The sequence continues at coordinate 16,582,195 of ML677343.1, read as the reverse complement.
ATCACATCCGTTGGAATTCTGATATGCTGACACCCAAAATTATGGCTCTGTCATTAAAGAGAGAATGAGTGGGAATGTTTTGAAATTTTTTCTGTAAAATATGAAATAGACAGTGGCCTAAATGACAAGATATGACATTTTTGTTTTTCTGATTATACAGTTAAAAGTTTTTAGAACTAGGCTTAATTTCAAGGGTGAATTGCATGAAAGGGGGTATAATCCAAATGAAATACCTTTAAGAGCCTTACTTCTTAAACTATTAGAGATCTATCATGTGTGCTACATGAAGCCTCATTTTCATGTTAGAACAGATGGGCAAAATTGTCATTAACAGAAACTGACAACTCTAAAACTGAAATATAGATTTAGAAAGGAATCTAATGAATTAAATCAATGTTATTGCAATGAAAGCCAAAGAAATTAATAGTGATTTGTAAAGTTACCCTGTATTTTAACCTCAGTATATTTTAGTCACTGCAATTTTAACATTCACAATACCTTTTTCAGTTTCATTGTTAATGTCTAACCATGTAATATGGTCTTGTCTTAATATATCATCCATTCTTGGGAGTCAAGCATTTTGGGCTCTGTCCAACAAAAACTAGTCTCTGCAGTCTTCTGAGTCTCAGCAAGCTAATCCTCATTCAATCATACCACTTCCACTATTTCTAGTGACACTCTGGTTCAACTTGATGGCACTTCCGGGCTAGACCCAGTTTCAGATTGTAAACTTCTAAACAAAGTTACTCATGGGGATAGATCTCTTCATGACTGATGTTGACCCAGAACTGTAATAGTTTGAAAAGTGTCGTCAGTGTATGGTTGACTCAGGGCATAGCCATGATCCCACGATGATCACTGTCAGGATTGCCTCCCCACTCTTCACACTTATGACAATCACTAAGCATCCAGACCCACTCAAATCTGAGCAGGGGCATAGTGCTGCCACAGCAGCCCGGAACATCACCCGGGCACCTGAAATCCAAGACAGAGCTATGAGCCCACCCTCCAGAAAGCTACCCTCTGGCAGCTCTGCCTTGCCATTTTCTGAGGTGCCCCATGCATGTGCCCTGTGTCTGGGGGCTCCAGGGCTAAGGAAGGAGGCCTTGCATCAGGAGAGAAGCTGAGCTAGCACAGTCTGTCATTGTCCATCCACCCAAAAGTCAGAGCTCACCAAAATTTCCACCTCTAGCTATGCCACTGGGTTGACTCCTTTTAATTTACCTGGCTATGTAAGGAAAATGTTCTCAACAGAGAAATCTTATGGGTGTTTTTTTCTTGCTTGGATGACTCAAAAAAAGAGAGTTGGTTTTAGAACTTTTAACTTTACATCTACATAGTCATAAGAACAGCTATCCTGGGTCAGATCAAAAGTCCATCTACCCCAGCGTCCTGTCTTTCCACAGTGGTCAATGACAAGTGCCCCAGAGGGAATGAACAGAACAAGTAATTATCAAGTGATCCATCAGTCTTCACTGAGGACTAATGCCTTTACTTTGATTGAAGAAGAAATCTGGTTGTGAAGACTTGAAAGCCATGTGCCAAACTGGGATGTATTAATGAGGGGAATCATAATACTCGCCAAAAGGTGAAACTGAAGGAGGAAAAGCTGCAGAGCTGAAAGAGGTTTGGCATCCCCATCGGAATAGGTTCAATGTGTGCTGATTCTAAACGTTAAATAGGATCATCCTGGAAAGGTGCTCTAGTTTTGGTGACAATGCCTCACATTTCCTCATATAGTCTTCATCATCTTTTTTACTGGGCTCACTTGAATCCTTTAGTCCCTTTAACCTTCACTTTTTCAAGAGAAGGGCTAAAGCAGCTGTTTAAAGCCTTTGGTTAAAACCTTTTGCTTATAGGCCTCACAGGATTCATTCTTACAGGATTAATAAAAGAACAAGCAGTTTCAATAGGTAGCCCTGCTACTTTTGGATGTAAAAGTCTCCAATTAAATTCCTGAGTACTGTAAGTATTTGCTCATATTAAGGTGAATTACAGAGCTAAAAGTGAAACAGAATTAAACCCACAGATTGGTGCTGAAAACCCCTGTTAATCAGGCTGAGGAGAGAAACATGGAACTAGTGTTATCAGTGATGTCAGAGAACGATGTACTCTGGGTTTCTTTAGCAAATCTGGATGTGCCAAATGATTACAGAAGGGGGCAGAGGTGGGAGAGGGGAATATAAAATGTGTGCCAAATCCCCTATACTTAGCTTAATACCACAAGTATTAGGCCCATGGTTCTAGACTTAAACATAACCTGCAAAGTTAAAATTATTATAGAGTTAAGCAGACACCATTTAAAATGCCTTGCAAAGCCTAATGATCAATCATCATTTTCATATGATCAAATGTTATTGACTTGTGTAGTGTCCCCGACACAATATTTACCATAGCTTATCTCAGAACTGGTTTGAATCAGGACATCATCTTCCATTCCTCTTCCCTTCTTTGTCTCCTTTCTTGGCTCCCTTGCTCTTGACTTTGCAAACCCCGAGGCAGTTCGTCTGTCTTCCTTTAAAGTTTTTTCTTGCCACTGCACAGAAACAAAAACACAGAAAACCTTGCCATAATATACCATCACGTGTCATCTTCTAGACTTCTGAAGGGACAAAATGGCCTTTCCCCAGCCAGATCTCTTATGCATTGTCTGACATTGTGAGAACACCACAAAAAAAGGAAGGGAGAGCCGCCTCCATGTCTAACTTCTCTCATGAGCACAGTAAAAAGTACGAAATTTCTTTTCAGTTCAAGCCATGGCAGAATTTGGTTCAGATACGCAAGTTCCATGGGAGCTGCATCCACTTATACTAGATATGGAGTTTGCCTGATCACCAAATCTGAGGGTCTGATAGAGCATCTAATTAACTCAATAGAAAGTCATCCACTGACTCTGATGGGCTCGGGCCCTAAATGCATAGGACGGACAAACAGAACATGAGTATCAAACATTTTGAAAATAAGGTCTGTGGACTAGAGAGATTCTCAAAATTATTTCCAAAGCTCATGGACATAATAGTGAAAGCAACACTGAAAAGACACTTAAAGAGCAGTACAGACGGAATAAGGGTTTAAAGAGTTATATTTAGTAATGTTTTATTAAACATGCATCTGCTACATGTTTCTGATTCTATGAAAAAGCCTTTTCCTCATGACACTATAGCAGGTATATCAGACTTAAATCCTGTTGTTTGCACTAAAAAGTGCAAAGAACTCAATCACCTCTGCAAACCTTTTTTGTTTTTAAATTGCCATTTGGATTTTACAGACAGAAGAACTAACAAAGTAAAGGTATCAGGCAAAGAACATTGTGCTAAAATATGGTTTGAAATGGAAACATTTTATTATGAGATGCCACTTGCTGGCAATATCAGCTATTCTCTCCACATGCAGCAAACCTGCACATATTTTAAAATGCAGCTAACCTTTATTTATTAAACAAATCAATCTGTCATAAGTGTGAAGTAGCCTAGAATTAGTGTTTACCTGTAAGGGGTTAAGCTAAAGGTAACCTGAGAGGTGGACAACTTGTCTACATAGGAAATTCACAGGGAAGTTAATGCAAAATAGGTAGCGTATACATTTAAAAGGCAATAGCTATTTCACAGTAGACTCCTGTGTAGACACTCTTATTATTCTTTATAAAGGGTATGTCTACATAGGAGATTTAATGCAAAACTGTTTGAGCATCTGGTATGCTGCTGCTGCAGCGCTGTTCTGGGCCTGGTGAACCAGAGTAAATTGGCAGTAAAGTAGAGAGAGAATTTCAGGCTGGAAGGGCTATCTTTTTTGAGGTGTGTGCAGAACTGAACCTGGAGCTGCAGCAGCAGTGTACCAACAAGCGGTGCCCCATACCTTGAGAGAAGCAGGTCACCATCGCCTTCTCTAATCTGTTTCCCTAAGAACGTTACCAGTCTGTAGACAACCAGGTCAGCCCGGGGAGATCAACTGTTGGGTTCATTGTCATGAATATCTGTTATGTCATTGCTAAGATACAGCCCAGCCAGATTATAAAGCTGGATCATGCTCAGGAGACTACTGAACACCTTGCACCCAGAGGGTTCTCAAACTGTGGACCCGCGTGTCTATCATTTGTGCCACCCTTCCCCATCTCTCACCCGGGTACAGAATTTATAAATAGAATGGTGTATTTCTCTACGGTGCTCTGAGGGCTGATTGACCACCATGACAGGTTTACAAACTTAACTACTGGGTGATGTGGAAGAGGCCATGATGTGAGGCTCTTTTGGAACTCAGTTCTATTTAAATTAATGGAGAAAGGACTATTTTCCCCCAGGGACTATATGAACATTAATGGTGTGGAAGCTTATCTGCTTATGCCCTGGTTAATGAAGTCATGCACAGGCCATTTGGACAAAAGAAAGGAACACTTTAACTGTTGCCTTAGTGTTTGTCTACACATAAAATGCTATAGCAGGAGAGCTGAGCTGCTGCAGCTGTGCCACTGTAGCACTTCAGTGTAGCCACTGTCTGCCCCAACAGGATGAATTCTCCCATCGGCATAGATAATCCTCCTCCCCAAGAAGTGGTAGGTAGATTGACTGAAGAGTTTATCATCGACCTTGTGCTGTCTGCATTGGGGTCTTAGACTGGCTTAACTACATCATTCAAGGGTGCGGATTATTCACACCCCCGAGAGACATAGTTATACTGACCTAATTTTCCACTGAGGCCAGGCTGAAGCAGTTGCAGAATGGTGGCCAAGCATGCATTTGGATGTCTGAAAAGTGGATGGTGCTGTTTATGGAATTGTTTCAAAGTTGCAGAAAAATATGTCCCCACCATTATAGCTGTGTGCTCTGTTCTGCACAATATTTGTGAGACCAAGGAAAAAGCCTTTATAATGGGTAGGGGGCTGAGGTGCAGAAGCTTTCTTGGCAGTTTGAGCATCCAGAAAGTCACAGAGAACACTAATACCCAGGGGAACTTTGTCAGGATTGCCTCCCCACTCTGAACTCTAGGGTACAGATGAGGGGACCCACATGAAAAAGAAATAACACCCCCCAAGCTTATTTTACCAGCTTGGGTTAAAATGTTTTTCCCCAGAACACAAATTCTTCTGTGTCTGGACTTAGTAGCTGCCACCACCAAACTAAGGCTAGGGTAGTTTGGGACCTTTCTTTCCCTTTCCACTAAACCCCCAAACTTCTTCCTTCCCTGGGAAGCTTGAGAGAGAAAAAAACAAACCTCGCCTGCTCCTGCGAGACGTGCCCGATCCAAAACCAGGATCTTACACAATGGAAAACAAGCAGTCAGCTTCTTAAAAGAAAGATTTTAATAAAAGAAAAAAAGAAAGGAATAAATCCCTTATAACCATCAACAGAACAGCATCTACCATAATCAACAAAAGGATTCAGAAACCAAACCTCTCCCCCGAGGCAACTTTCTCCCACAGTTGATATCTCTGCTGAAGCTTACAATATCAAGAAGCACCCAGCCAACACTCACTACTGAGAACCCTCCAAGTGATAAAAAGAAGGTAAACTTACTGACTACAGTACTTGACAGAAACTTATAGTTACAGTGAAAAAAATAGCTGTGTTCATCCCATAGCCGAGGTGAACAGAGAAGAAGCCAGAGAGAAACTGAAACTCAAAATCCTTTGTCTCCTGAGGAATTTCTCATTGGTCAGTTGTCCACCTCTCAGGTTACCTTTAGCTTAACCCCTTACAGGTAAACACTAATTCTAGGCTACTTCATACTTATGACACAACCTAAAATAGGAACTGTGACTTTAATTGTAGTTCTGCCTTTAACAAGGCAGAATGAAGGTGTCACTGGGGAGATAACAGGCACCTCTCTGGGGCTAAGCACATCAGGTCCTGCTAAATTCTGAGTAGAATTTCTCTGCTCTCATCTCCTCCTTCTTGCACCTCAATAATACCACTTTAAAGGTATGCCTTTCACCTTGACTTGCTCTCTCATTCCTGTTACCTCATATTTACATACACACATCCACACACAATATGGTCCCAATCATACACTTTCCCAGGCTGTACTGCCCAGCTTTCAACCGTTGCTTCATCTTCTGGGAGAATGTTCCTGCTTCAGATGTCATGTATGGCACTACACCTGTGCCAGAAACGCTTGTTCAAGCAAAGAGAATGAGTATGTTTAATCTTTATGATCCTGTCCAGTTTGGAACATTGTAGAATAGCGACTGTGTCTTATAAAGTGTATTCAACATGGTGATCTATTTTACTGTGTATGATTAGTGCTAGACTAGCTGTTCGAAGGGGAACCAATGCTACTTTACTAAATTAGTAGCATACAATATTAGGTCTTTGAAATATGCCTTATGTACAATCTGCATTACCTTTTACAGACAAATGTGAAAACATGGTCAACATTTGCAGTAAAATTACCATAGAAATGCCATCTTGAACCTTATTTCCTTCTTCCAATGTGTATTTCACAAATAACTTGTATTAAAATTATGTTTTACAGGGTAGAAATGGAAAACAAATATCCCATGTAATTTAAACATGCATTTGCATAACATGACTCAAAACGCTTTAGAGAAAGATCTGCACCTGAAAATGAGTCAAAAAACACTTACATACAAGTGATTTTAACTTCTAATGCAAAAACATGCTTTTTAGCTATCTTAATTAGGGAATTAAAATGTGTTTCCATCAGAATAATTACTGATAACTATTATTGTTGTTAGTTATTGTTTGCTGTTTGTTAAGCAGCATAACAACCGTAATAGGTAACTTCACAGATTTCTGAAAAGATTCTTATAACTGCAGTGTTATCCAGGATGCATTGTACATTCAACTCTCCTTTCTATGGAGACTGCCTATGATGATGCCACATACAGGTTTTTATTTATATAGACTCACCACTGTACAAAGTGCTTTACAATTAAATAGGCTTTAATATATAGATATAGTTTTAAAAGACATAAGTCTCTACCTGGAACAGTTTCCATGAACAGGCACAATGCAGGGGTCAAGAACTGCCAGCTGACATTGCTAAGGAAATCTATGTGGAACTGATGGTTTAAAGGAGAGAAATCTGGGCATATACTCATTGGGGGAGTGTTTTCAGCATAAGGAATGGTATGAAAGAAGGTGAAATTAAGAAGAGAAAGAGGAGGACAGTGCAGAAGGTGCAGAAAGTAAGACTTGAAAAGAGGACGTGTGAATGGGAAAAGAAATGAGAGAGCTTTGACTGTAAGTAGGGATATCTTTAACTCTTTGTGGAAGAAGTAGAGAAGCCAGTTCAGAGATATGAAATGCTAGGAAGTGGTTGCTAAGAAGTGGACTAAAACCACCAATTAATTTCACAGAGCCACCATTAGCCTCAACCTGGTCTTAAACAGGTAGATAATGTTCTATAGACCATTAAGGTTATTTCTGGCCAGAAAGCGCTAGAGGTAAATACCTGCAGAAGTTTTTATACTGTAAAGCATATAGAACATATTGTTTTACGTGACTATAAGAAAGCTTAAATATTTAAGAATCTCTTCCACTGGTTATTCATCAAAACTGGTTATGATGTACATTTGTTTCAGCAGTTTGCCTAAAAACTGCTCATGACAAAGTCAATGACTGAGATTGTCTCTTTGCCCTGCACTGTATCCACATTCTTTCACTTGAATCCCAAAATACCAAATTCCCTGAAGAAAATCATCTGCCAACTCCCCTCCCCACCCCCTGCAAAAGATAAAGCAGAAAATATTTTGTTTCATTGTGTGAGAAGCATGTGCTGCACAGTAACCAAGACCACTTTGCTGAGTTCCCTGGCAGGTCTCATTTTGTTCATTAGCTAGGAAGTGCAGGAATAAAAACCAGTAACCTGTGCAAATCTCAGAATCTTCTGGAGTTCCCACAAAACATTTTCATTGAATCTCATAAGGTTGGGGGCCCTGAGTTTCATGGCTAGCTCCAGTTTGTGCTGAGATCTTCTTTTTGTCTGAGATGATGGGCATGGTTTTGTCACAAAAAATTAATTTGCCCAGATTTGCTGAAAACTGTGCTCTTTTTGGCTGGAAACGTTCATGAACCTGAGAGAACTTTTCAGTTAAAATTATTTGGGTTTCATATTTATAACAAATTCCCCAAACCATGCAATTTTGTGCAATTTTGACTTTTGAGGTTTGGTTCTAATACCTATAGCTGTACAAATAAAACAGTTATCTGTCACCTTTCAGGCAGAGATTCTCCTGTTTGTACTATTTTCCATTCTAAACTATCCTGAGTACTAGTTTCATAAAAAACCCTTGCACCACTAATTGGACAAGTTTCTGTTGATACTGTGGTGACTAAAAATAAATTAAATGCATTTTTGACATTGCATACTCCAGGATAGAGTTGTCATCAAAAACAATATTATACCTCAATTCAGAAGCTGAGTTTAGGAAATTCAAACCTACTTAGCTGGAAATCAATTTACTACAAAAGTCAATGTATTTTCTTCCCTATGGCCTCACTTTTTTTCCCCCTCTCTAAGATAAAACCTTTATTCATAAAAAGCCTTCTAGATGTTTTTGTTTTTTCCAGTGGTGAAAGTATCTCACCATAATAGTTCTTGTTTTGTTTTTATGCAGGCTCAGAATCAGGGAACAAAAATAGGTTCATAAAACTCTATTGGGATTAAATGTTTAAAGAGAAAGGTAAAGGTGGTGGAACTGTCAACAGGATTATGGCTGCTCTTAAAATAAAACAGATTAATTATGGATCACCTAATGGTGAGCCTTCAGTTGGAAAAGTGAAAATGTTTTTCTGTGCCAAAAGCTACCAATGGTTAAAGCTGTTGTGTGAACAGGATGCATGCAAGTCTTTTTAACCACCATATTGCCTAATCCTGGTAAAAAAGCTTGTGCCCTACCCACATGATCGTTTCTAATGGTGGTATCATTGGCACAGCTGCTCTTGTGTTGAAGAAAAACACACGCTTTCGCACAATAGATAAGAGCTGAGAAAGGACATCATACCAATACAACATCTATTTTAGGTATTTACATTGCCCCTTTCACCACAGTATCCAAGAGCCTCATAATCTGATGTATTTATCCTCACAATACCCCTGTGAGATGTGTTTTGCAGATGGGAAACTGAGGCAAAGAAAGGACAAGTGACTTGCCCAAGGTCACACAGGAAGCCTGTGGCACAGCAAGGAACTGAACCCATGTCTCCTAAATTCTAAAATAGAATGTTTACTTCTAGACCACTCTTTCCTCTTGGTTCTGAGCAATTCATTCATGGATATATTTAATGATCAAAGGCAGGGTATCCTGACATGCAATCAGAGGACAATGGTTTAGAGCAAAAACACAAAAAAGGTAAGATTCTTCAAGAGGTTACATTCTCTTTGCCAGCCCAAGACAAAAGATTTTCTACTGAATAAATACCTCAGAAAGAAGGATGAAAACACATGGAAGTATGAAATTTGCTTTTTGGAACATATGTCAATGTTATACATTATTTCTAATGCACTCACCCTGGGCACTAGTTTTAATAAAGGAACACTTACTAGATAATGATGTCATGACACAACTCCAAATCAGTTTATAAGGACATGTTATATTCCTATTTGCCTCCCCCATTATAACATGCTACAAACACAAGCTATTTTATGGCTATTTGTCTCAGACCACAGATCATCAGCTCTAGAATTTTCTCATCCACTTCTATGTTTTCTATTTAATATGTCCATCATTGATGGTGCTGGCAATCTGATGACTGCAAACTTGCATTCCTCTTTAGGAGCAGTTTTCTACCAAAAAACTTATTTGGTTCAAAGAATTTCACAATCCATTATAAAAATGGGCTTTCTTCTAAAATTAACACCTTCCCAGAATGCAAGTTAGGTAAGAATACTATTTTGCAACAGCTTTGAACATTTTGTATCCATTTTGTAAGACTTGAAGTTCATCATATTTGATATATTTGGAAAGTTCATTTAAAGTTTCTAATGATCATGACATTGCTTTCTTTCCTTAGATATTTCCTTTATTTCTTTCATTAATTACTGTTGTGAGGGATAATCAAATTTTATCAAGTCAAAAGAAGTCTTGGGTATGCCTCTTTAGCCATGCAACAGAAACCCCACAATTTCACAAGATTACAGGTATGGCCATTTTATACTCCATTGTTCTTTCATTAACATGGATTAAATACTTCACATGATGCTTAGCAATAAAGAAGCACTTGGCTGCATGGGATACAATAGAAAGGAAGTCTGAACAAATACTTCTGTTTTGCTCTTTCTAAATGCTTAAAAATCTCACTCAGTACTTTCACCTCCGCTGTTAAACATAAAGCCATGTTCCACCCTAAACCATTCATTTGGTTCTCATTGAAATGGAGGCATATGCTTGTTTCCAGAGCCTTATGTGGTCCTTGAATCTTCTTGTGCTAAGATAGGGAAATAAACTGCTATTCACAACAATTGAATTGCTGTTGCAGAGACCACCAACATACCATGGCACAGCAGTGCTCCAATACCCCAACTACTGTAAAATGGGCATAGTTATTTCATGAAGTAGTAGCATTTGGAGTCTTCATTGCACTGGCCTCAAACTTTTTTTTTTCCAAGTTACAAAGTAGCCGTAAAAAGACGACTTTACATTCCTAATGTTTACAGGAAGCTGGTTTGTGAGAGTCAGACAATAAGGAAAACACTGAAGAACAAAACACTAATCTACAATAGGCCATAAGCCATTTGAGAATAAAGGCTAAGTCTGGAGTTAATCATCATTTTTAATAGCTCACATTTCCACTGATCACATTTGAGAAATAGGATAGTTTACTGAACACATTGCATGAGTAAACTGATCTCCTGCATAGCGATGTTTCTGGAGCCAGAGTGACGTAACTGTGAAAATGTGCACTAAGTGCTGCAATGTAAATAATGTGGTAAAAATGCTGTAAATAAATAAATAGACTACATATTGTTAAGAAGGATGCTGTCAACTTAACATGTCAGTGCACGTTTGCTATGACATCTCGGGAGGTGATCCATCACTCAACGGAATGCGCCTGGTGTCCCATGAAGGACAACAGGCAGCAGATAAATCTGGTTTAGTCCATATGGCGTGGAATAAGCCTTTTCTCCAGGACTAAAGATTAACTGCAATTGTCAGAAACCTTAACAAGAGCCAATGTAAAGATAATTTCAAACTTACAAAAATTCTTAACCACTTCATCAAGTCTTGTCACAAACCAATAATCACATGCAAAGGCTGGTTTTACTGTTCGAGGGTCTGTGCTAAAAGGAAAACACAAGGACGCCTTACACTTAAAGTCGAATAGGCTGGCATTTCCCAGCCAGACAAAGTAGCAGCACTAACACTGCCCATCCGTAAATACAATTTACAAAGACAAAACCAGGCAGAACTGGGGACGTTTGGCATTTCCTTAGAGCCAAAACATTTCACACATAGACTTTTGCTTCCCCAGAAAACAATACAACAAAAAATTAGACTGGCCATGTTTAACTGGAGATTTTCTTTCTGTAGAAGCTGTCCCTTTGGCACCTCTTGTTTTAGCCAGATCTTTCAGTATTTCTTCTTCCCCTTGATCTGCCCTAATCCTTCCATCTTTGCCCTTTTCTTATTACTCTTCTCTCCTGACTTCCTTTTCTTCTCTCACATATGGGCTGCTCTGTGACATCACACAACAACAAACAGCACAGTGTCAAGATGGGTTCACCTGCTAGTGTAACCAAATGACTACATAAACGAACACATATGTCTCCACTAAGACAATGTAGACTGCATGCACCTGTATAATGTATGAAAGAGAAAATTATAGTAAACAAAAAATCTGTTGGACAGATTATACTGTATGAACATTAAATAACAACCAATTTTTGCTTGCTTTCCATTTCTCTATACATAGCGCTGCCTCAGTGTAGCATGAGTTACTCACTGCTGCAGCACCTCCTGCTGGTCAGTCCGGGAATTAGCTCAGTCCAGTCTCGGAGCGCCTCCTGCTGGCTGGTATCTTCTTACCAGTGCCTGCTTCCTCGTCAATCTCCACCTTTGTACTTCAGGCCGCACATCTCTCGCAGAACTCTGTACCCTTTACCTTCCCCTAAGCCCACCTTGCCTCAGTGGCTACTGCCAGTCATCATCTAGACCCCTTTCTCTGTAGCAGACTGCAGTCTGTAATGGCCACTCATCATTGGCAAGGGGGTTGGACCTGCTGCCTTTCTAGCCCGAGCTGTCTCCCTGCAGCCCCAGTACCTCCACAGGCCTTCCTGCCAGGCCTCAGCTTGGGAGATAGCCAGGCCTGAGCTCCCCAGCTCAGCGTGCCCCTTCCCCAGCACTGATCTGTTGAAGGTACCCTGTCTCTCCCAGGCAGCTAGGTCCTTCTCACTCCAGGGCTGGAGACAGACTCACATGGCTTCTTACTCACAGCTCTTTATCAGGCCAGGTGTGCTCAGATTGAGCTGACCATACCTGTGGCCAGCTACCCAGCCAGCATCCCTTAGCTGCTCTCAATCCTCTTAATCACTTAACTAGCTGGATTTAGAAAGAGAGCACCTTCCAACTGTACACTGTTATTTACCAAACTGTTTTAATACAGGCACTGGTTGACAAATTCTAGACAAAGCTTGATTTGTTATCAAGGTGAATCTTTCCTATGTAGTCAGTATATTTACAAGTCTAGCACTCAGCAGATTGGCTCAGACATGATCTTTGATGCTTTAATGCGAACCCCTGACTCTCAATGTAGGTTTCTGTCTTACATAAAGAAATCCCCACACGAGCAGTTTGAATCTGGTATCCCATTCCTATATGCCACACAAAACATGATCAGACTTGAAAAGTGATCAGATTTTCTTCAACTAAGACATGTCCTCCTTGATATTTAAAGAATGTAATATCTTCTATTCATAATTCTGAAAACTGAAACAAAATGGTGGGGTAAGGATGTCTGGTTTTATATGTAGTTTTAAGCTGACTTTGGAAACGGAATCCAGAGGAATCCTGATTGCCACTTTGGTCTCAGGAAACAGCACTGATCCTTGACGGAAAAAATGTAGTGATCCCTTATTTATCATTAAACATATAGCAATAATGAAGATGGTTTAAGAAATAAATAAAGTAGTGATGCTTCACCTGGGTGCTCAAATGGCGATTATACCAAAGTTTGTAAAACAATGCTACATTTCTGTGATGGAAGGATTTTCCTGGCTTTGGGCTTTAAAACGCCAGCCACCTAGAAAAATTTTACATCTTTTAAAGGTAAAGTCAGCTGACCAGAAACAGGAATTAGCATTAGCATCTTGGAAAAATGAAGTTATCAGTATTCACAGCCTTTTAATTTGGGGGTTGCTTTCCCTTATAGGCATGATTACATAGGCCTGACAATTTTAGTGCTTTTATCTGCTGAAGAATGTTTCAAAGAAATGGCCAGGTACAGTCCTTCAGTCTATATCTGTTGACAAGGAAGATAACCAGAATCTTCTGATGTATGGCTTGTGACCTGCACAAACAATGAATTAGATGTTGAATAAGTGATGCAGTTATTACCACAACAACATCATCATCAAAAAAAAAAAATCTGGAGACATCAAGCACATCCATCCACCAGCACGATGATAAAGAAGGCAGTCCTTAAGCTCCAAAGGGGCAAGATGGGGAGCTCAAGAAGCCTCATTATTAAAGGTGCAAGTTAGATATCTGGTTTGCACTAATGATGATAGGAAAGGCAGATTCCAACTTGCCACAAAGACCACTAAAGCCCCTCATGCTGCTGAGCAGGTACAATCATTAAGGTATTGGTAGATGTGCATAAGGTTGCTGTGCTAGTGCCCCATGATTTGCCAGCAAGCCTGTGGAGGAGTGAGACTTGATTTCAGCCCATCTTCTCAATGTGTTGTTGAAAAGACAAAGAGCAGCTAAGCATTATCCCCAAAGAAGCCTGGTACGGTTCAAAAAACAATTGGCTAGTTGTCCTAAATGACCTGCAGCTGTTGGTGAGCCATTTGGTGAGATAGAAACAAGCCGACAGCATCTTTGATGCATTTAGGTGCATCTTTTGCCAGCCAGGACTCCAGCTCCTCAAAGCTCCTTCTGGCTGTTGTCAAGTAGAAGTCATCAGTGTATACAAACTTCACTGGCAAGATGAGCGGTAGGTCAGCTGTGTGCTTTTTGTTCTATAAAAAGAGCAAGTACAAAGCCCTGGGAAAGCCCATTGTTCATATGACGTAATCAACTTGAACCATCTCCACACTTGGCGATCACTGTTCTGTAAGAAATCATCAGCATAATTAACTTTACAAGTTTCTTGTCTGGGGCAAGAAGTATAATGTTAGGACTAGTCCACAGTGCCGAACTGTGTCGTAAGCTGACAAAAGGTGTACAAAAGCAGCACTGACCTTCTGTCCTGCCTCAAAGACATCCTCAATAAAAGGTGTTGTCTAATCACTTGATCCTCAGCAATACAGCCTGGTCAGAATGCTGTGTGGTAATGAGGTAACTAAGGATCAATTAAGGCAACATTCCTTTAAGTACCAGTCTCTTGAGCAGCTTAAAAGTGATACTAATCGGAGCAACTGGGCAATAGATCTTCAGCTCATCCACCTTCCCTCCAGGCTTAAGAAGTGCCATTACATGCGATCTTCACCAGACTTTTGGAACTGTACAGCATTGTAGACAAGTATCATAGTCTTAGCAGCAAGCCACAACAGGATGAGCTCATGTGATTCAGGAACTCCTCAGGGATGGTGTCAAACACAGGAACTTTGTAAGGTTTTACGAAAAAAATCGCTTATTCCAGTTCCAGCCTAGCGAATGGCTGGGCTAAGCTGGAGTCAGCTGAGGGGGCTGATCAAATCTTCTGAGAGCAGACAATTTCTTCCAGTCATGATCTCTGTGATTACTGGTCAGCTGCTGATCAGAAGGTGGGCTGCCACAGCATTTGCTGAGAAATGTAAGGTTAGAGGTTTCCTCTATCCAAAGAGGATGAAGGCAGCCCCAAAGTGGGCTTGAGGGTGGGAAGTCCGGACTTTCAAAACATTCATGTCACCTTTCCTGCCTCTTAATACTAAGTGTCAGGTGCTGCCTCCCCATAGTCAGACCTAATGATTGGAGCGGAGGTCAGCGTCAGGTGTAGGGTCAGGACTGGGCCAAGGTTGGCACTGGAATTGAGATCCAGGGACAGGCCAGGGTCAGAACCAAGATCAGAGTCCATAGACAAGCCAGAAACAGTACCACAGCCAGAGTCTGGCTGCAAGCCAGGAGTCAACAACGGGTGATCAGAGTCTAGGGCAGGGGTAGGCAACCTATGGCATGGGTGCCAAAGGCAGCACACAAGCTGATTTTCAGTGGCACTCTCACTACCTGGGTCCTGGTCACTGGTCTGGGGGACTCTGCATTTTAATTTAATTTTAAATGAAGCTTCTTAAACATTTAAAAACCCTTATTTACTTTATATATAACAATAGTTTAGTTCTATATTATAGACTTCTAGAAAGAGACCTTTTAAAAACAATAAAATGTATTACTGACACGCGAATTCTTAAATTAGAGTGAATAAATGAAGACTCGGCACACCACTTGTGAAAGGTTGCCGACCCCTGGTCTAGGGACAAGCCCAGTCAGTACTGTAGTCAGAGTCTAGGTACAGGCCAAAGTTTGAAGCTGGGTACTCAGAGCCCAGGGGTCCAGGAAGGGTCAGTGGTAGGCCAAGGGCAATAACAAGGCTGCAGAAGGTCAGACTAAGGCAAAGATGAGACTGGAACAGGGCTTGGGCAAAGCTGAGGCAGGAACAGAGGCAATAGCAGGCTGGGAGTTGAGAGTCTGAAACACTGCAAGGCTTTAGGAGATTTCCTGGCTGGTTAGTGTTGTTTCACAGGCTGATCTAGAGCTGTGGTGGGGTTGGGAAAATACCTGGGCCTGGGGATCATCTGACCCAGGCTCTATCCTGAGAGAGGCTGCTGCCCCACACCTGAAGGCTGAGTCATTCTTCCCACAGAGCCACCAGTAGGTTAAAGAATAGCAGCTGTGTTAGTCTGTATCCGTAAAGAAAACGAGGAATACTTGTAGCACCTTAGAGACTAACCAGTTTATTTCAGCACAAGCTTTTGTGGGCTATAGAAAGCTTATGCTGAAATAAACTGGTTAGTCTCTAAGGTGCTACAAATATTCCTCGTTTTCTCTCCAGTAAGTTAGGCATGCAGCAACGACCCAGCTGCACTGAGAGGAGACTCCCCTTAGCCCCACATTAGAGGGGCAGAGGAACAAGCAGCCCTGGTTTGCCTCACACTAAGAAGTCCATTAACGTACTAGTGGCTTGTTTTGTCCCCTCAGGCAAAGACGACTGATTTTTTGGTAAACAGCCCAATGCTGATCCAATGCAGAATTTGAAATGGCTCATGGGGAGACCACAATAAAGTATTCTGTAGGACGTTTTCAGTCAAGTTCATATAAGATTCCTCCAGTGCTGAAGACAAAGGGCTTCACAATGACAGCTGAAGAGGAACCAGGGCCAGGAAAACTAGGCTAGTTTCCATTATAAAAAGAGACATTGAGTGGAAATATAATAGTTGGTAAAAATGTTCTTAAAGTCAGTGAGCGAACCAAGACTAAAGAGGATCATACATTGAAGTAATTTAGGAAATACATGTTACACTGGGTAATCAAGGACACCACCACCTGTACTCTGCAGCGTTTATGTAACTTCTGTGCAAAGGCCTGGATTCTGCAGCAATCCATAGTGAGTTTGGGGCTGAGGGCACACAGATTATTTGGATGTTCCTACTACAATGATTAGCATTGAAATAGTTAAGAGTGCTGCTATTTAAACTGTTGCTGATCAGTCTTGTGATTAATAACCTGCTGAGCTGAATGGAGAGGTTCTTACCTTCCTTTCGGGTTTCTTATAGTCTAAAGCATTGGTTTGGTTTTGGTTTATATTCTCAACCATAAGGGAATATGCCATGGCTGCAGAATCAAGGAATAGATGAGCCTGTGAACACAGTGCAGAACAGAACAACAAAAGTCAGCTACACAACTGTGAGTGTACACCACAAGGAGTTAGATGGAAGTGTAACAATGGAATCACGGGATGCACACTGTAGCTAGAAAGGGAAATAACCTTCCACCCCAAAATGTTACTATACATGTCTCCCACTGCACAGTGTTGTGGGGTAGGTCACCCTGTTTTTGTCAGCACACTATGCACACACTAGTCTTTGCCTTTCAACACGTATGTGCTTCACACTCATTGTCCTTCCAGACAGCTCTCTGAAAAGAAAAATAAGCAACAGTAAAGCACAATTTCTGTAATACAACAGCTATTATTATTGATTTCACTGGTTTGTTTATTCACATGTTTAATTGGTTATGTTAATGGAATTTTAATCCACATTTCACTTGTATGTGGCTGATAACACAACACTTTTGTGTGGCTGCAGTGACATTTTCCTACCATTACCATTCATCACCAAAGGTTCAGGACAATCCAGTCAATCCATTATAACATTCCCAGCAATCTAATGCTAACTGGCAATTCTAAATGTTTTATTTAGTTAGGTTTCAATTGAACTTTATTGTATAGAATGATGAGGCAACTCCAGGGCCATGTATGCTAGATAATCTTTAAAAAAATGAGTAAACCAAAGAAATTATTTGATTGGTTAACAAAGATTTCAGTCATTTTAAGATAAAGATTTAACACTGTAAACATTCAGATTTAACATTACTGGGAATTGTGCATCCAGACCAAAAGTTTGGAAGCTTTGAAAATCTCATATAAAGTATAAGTAGAGAGGATCCAAGCAATGTGGTTGGCTAATGCGTCAGCTACAGGAATAGCCTGTCTATCCCAACTGAAACTGTATCATCTACAAAATAAAGGCATATATCGTTGCCTGGAGAGACATAGTGAGCTGGGGACCAGTGGTCTTTGGCTAATCCTTGGGCCATCAGTTCTTCCCAACCAACCTTTACATCCCAAGGAACAGATGTTATTTAAGCAGAAAATATTTAAATTAGGGCTGTCAATTAATCCCAGTTAACTCACACGAGTAACTCAAAAAAACTAATCACAATTAAAAAAATTAAGTTTAATTAATCAGTTTTAATTGCACTGTTAAACAATAGAACACCAATGGAAATTTATTAAATATTTTTGATGTTTTTCTATATTTTTATATATATTGTATTCTGTGTTGTAATTGATATCAAAGTGTATATTATTTTTTATTATACATATTTGTACCGTAAAAATTATAAAGAAATTGTATTTTTAATTCATCTTATACAAATATTGTAGTGCAATCTCTTTGTTGTGAAAGTGCAACTTATAAATATAGATTTTTTTTGTTACATAACTGCATTCAAAAATGGTATAAAACTTTAGAGTCTACACGTCCACTCAGTCCTACTTCTTGTTCAGCCAATTGCTAAGACAAACAAATTTGTTTACATTTACAGGATATAACACTGCCCTCTTCTTATTTACAATGTCATCAGTAACTGAGAACAGGCATTTGCATGGCACTTTTGTAGCTGGCATTGCAAGATATTTACTTGTCAGATATACTAAACATGCAATGGCCATATGGACTGGTGGAAGGAGAGCCTGGCCTCAGGGACTGAGCAGCCCCTGGGCTGTAGGAGGAACTTCTGTTCCAAGAGCTAGGGGCACTAGCTAGACAGGGAAAGGGCCTGCTGGGGCTATCTGCCAAAAACCCTCTCCAGAGCTGTACAGCCACAGTGATGGCAGATGAATGCTTTTTACAGCCTGAATTTTTACAGCCTTGATCCCCAAGCCATCTCCCGTCAACTCCAGAACTCCACCACCACAAGAGGCACAGGCGGAGTCAACGGGGGAGCATCAGCAGTCAACTCAGCGCTGTGAAGTCACCGAGGTAAGTTGACCTAAATACGTCGACTTCGGTTACACTATTAGCATAGCTGGAGTTGTGTATGTTAGGTTGAACCCCACTCATTGTAGACCAGGGCTAAGAGAAAAGCTGCTCTAGTGGATTTTGAAGGGATAGAAGGCAGTAAGTACTTCAAAGGGCTTGTCTACACTTACTAGAGAATCGATGGTGCAGCGATCAATGCATCGGTGGTTGATTTAGTGGGTCTAGTGAACACCTGCTGATCGCTCTCCCATCGACTCCTGTACTCCACCTGATCGAGAACAGTAAGAGGAGTTACGCTATTCATGCAACTCAAATTGCGTAGCTTAGATCACTTATTCCCTTTAGTGTAGACAAGGCCTAAGAATGAGCATGACCCACAGCCATTTCCAGATATGAGAGAGGAGACAAGCTGCAGCATTGTGCACAACAGGGCAGAATGTTGGAAATCAACTGTAAATCATGAGTTTGGGATTCTTCGAGATGAAGTGTAATCTGATTTACAATGTTACAAAAAGAAATTAAAATTAATTCCAACATGATTGTGGGTATACCGCAATTTAATATAACCATGCTGTGGCCTTTAAATCTCTGAATCGCAACATGCCAACTATCATTACTTCTTTAAATTTCACATTTTATTTTAAAATGTAAATTGGAAATATCAGATGGCTTGTTATTTACATTTTAGAATTATGATCCTTGCTTAAAAACATAGCATTCCGTGGTGTAATAAAGTTATTGTGCAACTATTGCATAGTTAGGGTGGTTAAAGGCACTCCACTTCACCTCATCATTTCTTTTTGCTTAAATATTATGCCACATACTGATTAATACCAGACCAATAAAATCATTTTAGCAATCTGGTTAGAGTCTTTTGTCTACCCAGATGGCCTGCAATGTTAATGTGTGACAATTTCAACAATGAACCAGGACTGTTTTATGGAACCAACATTTGTTCCACTGCTTTTTCTTTTTAGGCTCAGAATTTTGACACAGATGGTACAAATTACTCAAAAAACAGAAATGTTCATTTAGAAGGCTTAAATATGTGGTTTTACTCAGGCCATCCGAATCTTTTACATTTGCAATTCAGTAAATTTACTATCAACCTTGCTGTAATTAAGGTCTATAAAAAAATATTTTGCCCTTTTCTGCTGGCTTCCCCCATCCCCTTAAATGTATAGAGCATTTCATTATGCTTCCAAATAATTATTTAATATTTATTCCCATTTTGTAATGCTTTGAACTTTTCAGAACTTACACTGTTCAATCTTGCATCCATACCTTTTTAATTATTGCAAAGGGGGAAAAAAAGCATTTAGTCTGTAACAATTTATTAATCCCTGTTAGAACCTAAACATTGCTAGATCATCAAAAAAAAATCAATGGGTGTTCGGCTGCAAGCTGCAGAGCATCTTTATTTAAAGAGCAAGATGTGCAACCCAGAGGTTGAGTACAGAATTGTGAAGGTGAGAAAGTGTTAGATTTGTACCACAGTGAAATTACTGCAGCTAAGGGGAAACTGACCGCATGGGGTAAAAAGGGAAGCAGTGTCTAAGTAGAGGTGCACTAACCCTTTGATTCTGAGCCTGTGAACAGCAATCTGCTAGTGTTCTATTGTAGCTAACAAGAGAAATAAGTATGCATAATCCCAGGAAGGCAAAGGTGTTAATTTATAGCAATTTAGTGTTGCCCTAGAACCATATACAGTAGACTCTCGATTATCCAGGATTGGGTTAACCAAGTTGTGGATTAACCAGGATGTTAAAAAAATACATGTAACTTGCAGGGCCGGCTCTGGCTTTGTTGCTGCCCCAAGCACAAAAAAACCCGACAACCCACCAGGGTGCAGGGCAGCCAGTGAACCAACACCCCCTTCCCGCATTATTTCTTATGGATGGTGTTTATCCAGGATTTTATTAACCAGGATTAATTTTTTCCCTATCATCCTGGATAATCAAGAGTCTACTGTGTATATATATATATAGCAGGAATTCTTAGCTTTAAATCCAGATGGGTTTGAGTCCTAAACTGGGATTTGGGATATAATCAGTATTGAGACTACAACTCAATTCTGGATGGAGGAGCTCCACTGCTTGAGCATCATCCTTCAATGGGATTTTACAGTCAAAGTTCCCTTTATGCCCATTTCTGGTAGCTAAGGATACCACAGAACTTTCTGAAGAAGCCTCCTGGATACCATTCCCTCTCTTTACAGAGCAAATATCCAGGTCTCAGACTACATCTTGGTTATTGAGTGCACAGTGGCTGTTCTATGCCATTGCATCCTACTAGCTGCTAACAAACTGGATGATCAGGTAGAGCCAATGGGGATAGGCTGATATTCAGATGGCCTATTATTCTAGAAATAGATTCAGAAAAACTAATTCTGGAAATAGTGGGGGAAAATATTAACTCGGAGGCAGTGGTAGCATAGGTGCTGGAGCTAGGGGTGCTGCCGGCTTGAAGTGATCATCATATACAGGGTTTACAGTTTGGTTCAATGGCGCTCAGCATCTCCACTGTACAAATTGTTCCAGCACCCCTAAGTGGTAGCATCAAAAAGGGATGTGACAGAAAAATGAACCTCATTTTGAAATAATTTTCCATGGTGTTGGATGTCCACATCTTCCATGAATTAGTCATGACCACAAAGATGGTACGAGGTAGCATTACATGGTGCTACCCTTTGGATCTACCTGTTGTCTCTGATCTATACCTAGATCAAAGTTCTTTGGAGCAGGGAATATCTCTGTTATGTGTTCATGCAGTGCCAAGCACAATAGTACAAGGACCTCTAGGTGCTATCATAATAATAATAATAATAAAAAACATAAGAAGCTGACAACCCTGGATGAGCAAAGCACTACAACAGAGAATCAAAATAACCAGAAGATAAGCAGCAGTGTAGGGTTTCACTGGTCACAAAGAGCTGGGTGAGCCCAGGTCAGCCTGCCCAGAGGCCATATGGGGCTTACCAGCCCTCAGTGTTACCATCACACCCTCTCTCCATTCAGGGTAGTCTGCTTGGATCTAGATGCTGCCGTATGAGCACAGTAAGGCAGCTGCTTCCTGAGGATCTTTTTTAGTTTTAAGATGGCTTAACTGAAAGCGACTTGTTGGGTTTACTGAAACTGTGCAAGTTGGGTTCCACACTGTTCACCACACAACCTGCTGGCTCTCTTTCCAAACTCTAGAACTACATTAAGGGGGTGCTCCATTGGATGTATTTCATTATCTGAAGATCCATGTCATCATACCAGTCAGGCCGCCAGAGAAATACAAGGTAATTTCAAGGCATTACTATTGCATACAGCAGAGAAGCGTGGCTATTTCAGCACCCTCAAGGAATTTACCTGAATTTGTTGTTTCAGTTATCATCATCATGATGTACTGGTTTAAACTGATTATGTTCTTCTGTTTATTCTTGGTTGGAATATTATTGAAAACAAATCAGTTAATTCAACTGTGGAGTCAAATTAAAAAAAATAAAAACTTCACAAAACATTGCTGTCCTTTACTAGTCCGTTCAGAAAGTGGAACGTATTTGTGTACGAAGCTTCAATTCATTACGGTATTCTATTAGGTCTGACAACAGAAAGTGCATTTTGAGTTTTTAAATGTTGTTTCCATTAGAATCAATCACACCATGCAATTAAGTCAATAGTCTCACCATTTTTGCTGTTATGAGCTAAACCATCGTAAATATATTGACAGCTGTCTCCTATAAGATGACACAAATTAGGTTGAGAGGGCATAAGCTTAAATGTCACCAGTGGGAGGATATCAGTTATTCTTTCAGAAATCTACCTAATTTTCAAATCCCATAAGGCATGCAGCAAACTCTCTTTGCATTGGCAGCATGCAGTAATCAATGTTTTGCATATTACGATCAATAACATGCTTAAATGTTTAAGTTTTGCATTCTTTTGCAATAAATATTGATATATTACAAACTATGTTCATTGGACTTTTTGTTTGCAGTATGTACTGTATCATTCAGCAAATAAGTGAGCTAAATATTGTTTGTTACAAAACAGATGTCAAATGAAATTATGCCATATGTGCTATTAAACACTTTTCTTATTTTTTTTTGTACAGTGAAAACCAAGATTTAGTTTCAGAAGTGAATGTATTTAGCTTTTCAATGATTTGAAGCATGAAAGCAACATCTTTGAAATATTTTTTAAACCTGCTGTGCATCATGTAATCCAGTTTTGTAAAATAAATCTAAGTGTTTTTAGAATATCTTCAAAATAAATAAATACATCATAAAATCTCTGATGGTAATACCACCACTCCACAGGTCCCAGATCATTATGAAAGAAACAGGCAAGCATTAAGTTCCTAGGGATGTTGTCCTGTCAGTTGTACATTAAATTGCTGATGCTCTAAGGACAAAGAATTTTACAAGCAGAGAAATTATGTTAATTTGAAAATTTTGAGACATTTTAATCCATAGAAACTAAATTCACATACAGGCTGTATAGATCCTTGTATTTTTCACACTGGAGTCTGGGTATATACCGTATACAGGATTAGTGAAAAAAATCAATGTGAACACAGACTACCTTGTAAATGAGACACTCCATATAACGAATTCAAAGGTTCAGTCTGTGCCTTGTCTTATTGAGAAAGCTTAAAGAACAAGTATGTAGCGTGATCTATATCTCTAGACTCTGAAAGTGTGAACTCTAAAACAGAATGAGCAGAATGCAAGAAACATGTTGCTAAGAGCCATACAGTAAAACAAAATCTGGCTGCCACAAGAATAGTGACATCGGCATCAGAGGCAAAGACACATACACCCACAAATGGAAATACAGTGCATAAGAAAAACTAGAGGAAGAGAAGCAATTGCTGCAGCAGCAGCAGCAAAAGGAGGAAGAAACCCAAAGTCAAGCTCTTTAGCCTTCATACGTAGTTTCCTTTCTCCTAGTTATTAAAAAATGGAAAGTTTAGGCAGGGGAGGAGAGGAGATGGAAGGGTCAAGGGAACATGTCTTTGGTTTAGGCAAGGAACAAAGTACAGTGCCATACCCAGAACAGAGCTCCCCAAGCAGCACTGCAAGCAAAATACAAGATGATTGGGATTATTATTGTTTTCATTTTCTAAAAACATTATTTATTAAGATTTCCCTGTGAGGCAAATAACTATTTCCTTGTCAAATGAGCACTGAGACTGGGAAGAATGTTCTTGGTCCCTTGGCAGGATGGACTAAGGATATGTCTACACTACAAAATTAGGTTGAATTTATAGAAGTTGATTTTTCTGAACAGATTGTATACATTCGATTGTGTGTGGCCTCACCAAACACACTAAGTCAGCGGAGTGCATTCACAGTACAGGCTAGCATTGACTCTCAGAGCGGTGCACTGTGGGTACCTATCCCACAGTTCTGCAGTCTCCGCCGCCCATTGAAATTCTGGGTTGAGCTCCCAGTGCATGATGGGGCAAAAACATTCTTGCATGTTTTCATGGGCTCATCTCCTCAGTTGCCCCTCCCTCTGTGAAAGCAATGGCAGACAATCATTTCACACCCTTTTCCCTGGATTGCCCATGCAGATGCCATAACACCGCAGGAATGGAGCCCGCTCAGATCACCGCGGCAGTCATGAGCATTGTAAACACTTTGCGCATTATCATGCAATTTGTGCAGAACCAGAACCTGCAAAAGAAGGCAAGGAGGCGATGGTAGCATGGTGACAAGAGTGAAGAGGACATGAATACACACTTCTCTCAAAGCCCAGGCCCCGGCAGTTCGGACATCCTGGTGGCAATGGGGCTGGCTCATGCCATGGAACGCCGATTCTGGGCCCGGGAAACAAGCACAGACTGGTGGGACTGCATAGTGTCGCGAGTCTGGGATGATTCCCAGTGGCTCTGAAACTTACGGATGCATAAGGCCACTTTCCTGGAACTTTGTGACTTGCTTTTCCCTGCCCTGAAGCACAAGAATACCAAGATGAGAGCAGACCTCACAATTCAGAAGTGATTGGTGATAGTCCTCTGGAAGCTTGCAGCGCCAGACAGCTACCGGTCAGTCGGGAATCAATTTGGAGTGGGTAAATCTACTGTGGGGGCTGCTGTGATGCAAGTAGCCAACACAATCACTGAGCTGCTGCTATCAAGGGTAGTGAATCTGGGAAATGCACTGGTCATAGTAGATGAATTCCCTAACTGTGGTGGGGCAATAGATGGAATGCATAGCTTATCTTGGGACTGGACCACCTTCGCAGCCAGTATATAAACTGCAAGGCGTACTTTTCAATGGTGCTGCAAGCACTGCTGGATCACAAGGGACATTTCTCCGACCTCAACGTGGGTTGGCCGGGAAAGGTACATGATGCTCACATCTTCAGGAACTCTGGTCTGTTTGAACAGCTGCAGGAAGGGATTTACTTCCCAGACCAGAAAATTACTGTTGGGGATGTTGAAATGCCTATAGTTATCCATGGGGACCCAGCCTATCCCTTAATGCCATGGCTCATGAAGCCATACACAGGCACCCTGGACAGTAGTAAGGAGCAGTTCACTATAGGCTGAGTAGGTGCACAATGGTGGTAGAGTGTGCATTTGGATGTTTAAAGGTTCTCTGGCACGGTTTACTGACTCGTATAGACCTCAGCGAAAAAATATTCCCATTGTTATCGCTGTTTGCTGTGTGCTCCACAATATCTGTGAGAGTAAGGGGGAGACATTTATGGAGGGGTGGGAGGATGAGGCAAATCGCCTGTCCGCTGACACCAGCACAATTAGAAGAGCACAGCAGGATGCGCTGCGCATCAGAGAAGCCTTGAAAACCAGTTTCATGACTGGCCAGGCTACAGCATGACAGTTCTGTAAGAGGTCTATGGAAAGAGAAGAGACAGCAGAAGTTCAGCTTGGATTTGAAAACCCCTATTCAGGTGACGTGGAGAGAGGTGAGGCACAGAAGGGGTGACACACCCTTTCAGCAGTGTGCCATATCATCCCCTGCTTATGCCAAAAAGAAGGAGCAGGGCTTATGGTCTCCATTACACACCTGAGGCCATGGATTACAGGTATGAGGTGCCAAACCTTATGGATTTAAGTATTACACATGTAACTCCTCCATCTCTCACATCAGTGGCAGCATGACTAGTTTAACTGCCACATCATCCTTGGTCTCCCAGCAGCCACCACACACATACTGCAGCCAAAAAGGTGACCAAGCATGTAAAGAAAATTGGCACTGACTGAGTCAGAATTAACTTCCAGAGCAAACTGCAGTGAAAGTTATGCCCCCTTACCACAAAAGAATGCCCTGGAAACAAGCTGCCCCCCTTGCTAGTCTCTCTAAAGTCCGTTAGCTACACAGAACAACAAAGGAACAGATGTCCCATGCTGCTGCCTGGCTGTATCAAGCCATATAGTCATTGATTCCCTCTGGAGAGGACAACTGGCCCCTTCTGCATGAGTAGGATCATAAGACCCAAATATCATTATGGTTAGTGGAATATTATTGTACACAGCACCATCCTTTTCACCAACCAAATTTTGGTTCCCAGGTTACTAACATGAACAAAAAATATCAGCAGTTGACACAGCAAATACAACTTTTAAGTCCTATAACCAGTTTCAATTTAAATCTGTTTCCTTCAGACTGAGTACAGAACAAGTAGTACATATCCCAGGAATCAACGGCTCCCCTGGTTTCCCAGTGTGAGGGACTGGGGCTGAGTGTCATTCCCCATCCCTTGTACAAAGGCCAGTGACAGTAACAGTCTCTATGCTTTGAGGAGTCCAGGGGCTGCGTCCTTCCAGAGACCTCAAATTGCTCCCTGTAGAAATGGCTTATAAAATTTATCAGGAAATGACCCCAACTCCCTTTTCATAGGCATTCTATCCCTTTGAATGGTACAGCTCACTCCCCAAATTCTGAGAGCCTATGCAAGTAAAGAGTCAGGTAGGATCATGGCCATGTCTCCTCCTTTGGGGTCCTATGGGAACCGTTCTGGGTGCCATGCTTTAAGAAAGTTGTGGTCAAATTAGAAAGTCCAGAGGAGCACAACAGAAATGATAAAAGGTTCACTAACCCTGATCTACAGGGAAACGTTGTAAACCTGAGCATGTGTAGTCTTGAGAAAAGAAGAGTGAGGGGAGACCTGATAACAGTCTTCAAACATGTTAAGGGCTATTATAAAAAAAGGAGGGTGATGAGTTGTTCTCCATGTCCCCTGAAGGTAGGACAAGAACTAATGGACTTCATCTGCAGCAAGGGAGATGTAGGTTAGATATTAGGAAAATCTTTCTAACTAAAAATGACATTGAGCTCCGGAATAGGCTTCCAAGAGAGGTTGTGGAACCCCCATCACTGGAAGTTCTTAAAAAACAGTTGGACAAACATCTGTCTGGGCTGGTCTAGGTTTACTTGGTCCTGCCACAGTTCAAGGGACTGGATTTGAGGACTTCAAGGTCCCTTCCAGACCCACATTTCTATGATTCTGTTTAGAGCATGTGTAAAATATCTAGCTCTTTCAATAAAGTATTAGAAAAGAGGTTTTATAACATCTTTATTTCTTTTAAAAGGAAATGAAATGGGGTCAACTGAAGCTAGACTCCAGCTTAGAAATTGTGTTTAGGAACAAGCAGAGGTGTGGGGGGAGGGGAGAAACAAAGAGAATGATTACAAAAGTCAAATCTCAAAATGTTAATCAGATTCAGAAACATAAAACACGACAATTTAATGGTGTTTGGTTAAAACTGGAAAATTTTAAAGTTCTAAGTATCTTACATTGAATTCTAATATTTTTTTAATTATTAGATATAAAATGCTTACAATTTTCACTGAAAATTAGACTTGGTAATTTATATTTCTTGTTTATACAGTACAATTTGCTGATGAAAAAATGTGCTAAACTTATTGATTCATGACCATAATTGTTTAATTATTTATCATTGCAGAATTATATTAGCATTTATAATAATGCAGATGTGCACAAAGGCTAAGAAGTCATATACAGCTTTTGTTTTGTGTTTGCTATGCTGAAATTAGGTTGATCCAGGTTGTGTGTGCATACTGCATTTTGTAAGTGTTGCAGTTTTGTGTTCCTCAGTTTTATTGAAGTTCTAGGGGGTCTAACCAATAGGTGCTATGAAAATGCTCTGCCTTCTAATAAAATATATAAATCCAAAGCTAGACGCATTTCAAAAGAAGTCTCCTCTGAGACTGATTCTTTGTTATCATGATGTGCATTAATTTCAGTGCAACACATGGACAGCTGTTTGTTTCCTACCACTCACAGTAAAAGAACAGTCCTAGTGTGTTTTATACAAGGGAAACCAATAAGGCTGCACACCACAAATAATTACAGTAAGATAAGGAAGAAGACTTCAACCACCTTCAGGTTGACAATGATCAGAACTTTTGAAATGACAAACTCGTGCATTTCATTTTAATCTTAGGAGATCTTAAACACTGGAAGAGAACAACAGATGCCTCACTCCAGTCTCTCTTCCCCTTCTGTATGTGGAACCTATTTCCCCAAGGAACTACAATAAGACTGACATGCATCCCTTTCTCAAAAGCCACTAAAACAGCTTTGCCATGGAATTTGTAACACTAACTGAAGCTTTCCAGACTCACCCTCTAGAAGCATTGAGAGAGTCAAGGTTTGCCTTCCTCTTCCCTTTCTGCACTCTTTTCACCTAACGCTATTTACTGGGGCTACCTTTTCATAATTAGAGTGCATATCAAAGCAGTTGTAACACCCTTTAAGCAGCTTTTCTGAGGAATCAAATCTAAATGAAAAGGCAAAGTATGAAAATGCCCCTTCTTCTGCTATGCATAACTGATTTGCTCTGCACTTTATCCTCAGGGAGGTGTGGATTCCAAAAAGACAGTGAGCCATTCATAAAGGCCATATCACGCAAATAGAGAAAAGAACCGCATGTGTATTTTTAAATTCATGTATGTGAAGGGTCTCTAAAAGCAGCCTCCTGACTGCTCTGGCCATTTAGACTGGATTGTTTATCACTATTCACAGAAGTGAGTATTTAACCTAATGACTCCCGCATCACATCATACATCTTTCTGAAAGACACCATGGGCTAAGTGGGCAAGGTGTGTGTTTCTTTTGATAGATTAACGTTAGTGACAGAGTAACACACTCATTAATGGCAATAATGATTATACAGTGCGGTGGAATAACATTCTTCCAACTTGCTGTACAAAGGACCCTTCAATTTCATTAATTAATAAAATGTATTAAAGAATACAAGACAATTGACAAAAGCACATTTTTGTTAAGTAGCTTCTGAGATGCTGATCAGTGGCTCATTAACTTTAAACATATCAACCTGTTACAGTAACACTATTTATGCCATATAGAATAATGAGCAACAATAGGAAGCACAACATAGACCACAAAGATAGACAATTGTCTGTTATCCCCTCTACATAATAGTATGCACAAAATCCCTTTAGTTACACTGTAAGACATTTAGGAAAAGAAACACAGAGAGAGACAGACAACTGGATGAATAGCATACCACATACATACTAGTGCTGAGAAAGGGGAAAGAGATGCTGATAAGGATATACTGTTCCTGATATTGCAAGCACCGTTTCTAGTACTGTGCAGTCATCACACTGAACTGCATACTGTGGTTTTAAAGCATTCTACATATATTACTGTATTAATGCTCATAACACCCCAGGAGGTGGGGTAGGGTATGTGTCCTCCCCCACCTCCCGGGGTCTTATGAGCATTAATACAGTAATATATGTAGATGAAGAAACAGGCAGAAGAAAGTATCTTGTTTGAAGCCACAGGGTCAGGATTTAAAACTCAGGAGTTCCTGGCTCCTAGCATCATGCTCATTCCACTAAGGCACACTGTCTGTCCCTCTAACATTACTAGACCTAATTCCTGAATCTGACTAGCTAAAACCAAGAGATATTAATAAAAGAATTTAAATGAAATTGAATACAGTGAAACAAAAACTTGCACCTGTTGGGTAGATGTCTGCATTTCCCACTTTGCTGACTCACACCCAGTTTGGTGGTTACATCAGTCAGTGGCATCTGTGCAATTTAAGCTGTTACATAAAATGAGTAGGTATTATTATTAAATTTCTAGCATTTCCATCAGTAATTAAATCCTCACAATTTCCCTGTGAGGTAGGTAATTATGATGGCTGTTTTACACATGGGGAAACAAAGTCACAGAAAGGCCATATAATGTTCTCAGATTCACACAGGAAGTCTATGGAAGAGCAAAGAAGAGAACCATGGTCCCCTGACTCCCAGTATTATCCTTCCACAACCAGATTGTGCTTCCTCTTCAGATATCACACTGTTGTATGATCACTACTTATTTCCAAATTTGGGATACATTTTCGCTGACTTTTTGAATCTGAATCAGAGGTAGGGTGACTGGGTGTCCGAGTTTTGACCGGAACACCCAGTCAAAAACGGACCCTGGGGGCTCTGGTCAACCATGCTGTCTGGGCCGCTAAAAGTCTGGTCAGCAATGCTGGAGGGCTAAGGCAGGATAATCCCCACCTGTCTTGGCTCCATGCTGTGCCTCAGAAACAGACAGCAGGTCCGGTTCCTCAATGGGGTGGGGACAAGGGGTCCGCATGCTGCCCCTGCCTTGAGTACCAGCTCCACACTCCCGTTGGACAAGAACCATGGCCAATGGAAGCTGCAGAGGCAGTGCCTGCTGTGCCTCTGACTAGAAGACGGACCACTTCCAGGGGGCAATGCAGAGTCAGGACAGGCAGAAAGCCTTCCATAGCCCCCGCTACTGCACTGCTGGCCCAAAGCCACCAGAGGTAAGTCCACACCCCAACCTGAAGACCCTGTCTCAGCCCTGAGTCCCTCAATCCCAGATCCCCATCCTGCAGCACAAACCCCTCATCCTCAGGCCCACCCCATAGCCTGCACCCTCAGATGGAGCTTTCACTCCCCTGCACCCCAACCCCCTGCCCCAGCACAGAGCCCCCTCCCACATTCTGAACCCTTCTGCCCTACCCCCCCCAGCCTGGAGCCCCCTCCTGTATCCCAATCCCCGCACCCCTGGCCCCACCTCAGAGCCCACATCACCAGTCCAAAGCCCTCACCTCTCCAGCATCCCAGCCCCCTGCCTCGATCCGCAGTCCCCTTCTGCACTCATCCCCAGCCCACACCCAGAGTTGGAGCCCTCAACCCCTCCTGCACTCCAATACCCTGCCCAGCCCAGAGCCCCCACATGATGAATCCTCCTGCACCCCAAACCCCTCAGCCCTGTCCTTGTCCCATAGCCCACACCCCCAGATGGAGCCCTCACTTCACTCCCTCACCTCAACCTCTGCCCCAGGCCGGAGCCCCCTCCCATTCCCTGAACCGCTCATTTCTGGCTCCATCCCAGAGCCCACACTCACGGTTTGAGTCCTCGCCCCCTTCTGCACCCACCCTCCTGCCCCTGCTGAGTGGAAGTGAGTGAGGGTGGGGAGAGGGAGGGAGAATGTTGTGAGTGGTGGGCAGGGCGTCGGGAAGGGGCAGGGGGTGTGGTCTCATGGAAGGGGTGTAGCTAGGGTGTTCAGTTTTGTGCAATCAGAAAGTTGCCAACCCTACTCAGAGGTAATACAGGTGTGTTATACTGTGCATTCACTTCTTCAGTGATTTCTAATGGGAAACAAAAACAGAGAGTGAGGAAGAGAGAGGAAGGTTGGTCCAGTACTAAGGGTGGTTGGGAGACCCCAGTTCAAGTCTCTGCTCCACCCCAGACTTCCTGTGTGACTTTAGGCAAGTCAGATATCCTGAGAGTCTATGTCTATGCTGCAGTTAGACAGCGGTGGCTGGCCTGTGCCGGCTGACTCAGACTTACAAGGTATGGGCAAATGGGCTGTTTAATTGCAGTGTAGATATCCTGGCTCGGGCTGGAGCCCAGGCTCTATGACCCTGCAAGATGGGAGAGCCCCAGACCTCTGGTTGCAGCCTGAGCCAGAACATCTACATCACAATTAAACAGCCCCTTAGCCCACTCCTCGCAAGCCCGCATCAGCCAGCATCAGCCAGCCACAGGTTTCTAAATGCAAAGTAGACGTACTCTCAGTGCCTCTGTTCCCCAACTCCCAGAGACACTGTGAGAATGGATATGTTGAAGACTGCAAAGACACACAGGTGTTATTGTAATGGGGGCCATGGATAGATAGCATTGACTGGATGAGGAGAAAGAAAGGACAGGTCTCATTCTAGGCTCTGTTCTGTTTGGATATAACCACCTTTTGAGGAGTGCTTTTTGTTCAACTATGGGATGACACACCAAGATCATTTGAGCTATTTTGTACACCTTCGCAGTGTAAGGAACCCAAACCATAACCTTTTCCCCATCAATTCCAACCAAGACCTGCTCAGAGGATCAGACTGACAATAACCAAACCACCATTTCAAGTTTTAACTGATATTTTAGAGACCAAGATTTATCAATACATTGGATACAAACAATTGACCTCCTGAGGAGCAATGAAGTGAGCTGGGTAACAAGAACATGTTTTTCCAATGATGTTTGCCTATTGGAGTTTGCAAAAGTTGAAATATTTGGCTTTAGACTTGCTGGGGTCCAAGGCCAAAGGCAAAGCCCACGCCCCACCATCTGGGGCTGAAGCTGAAGCCTGAGTACTTCAGCCCAGGGCAGTGGGGCTCAGGTTACAGGCCCCTGCTTGAGGCTGAAGCCCTCAGGCTTCAGCTTTGGCCCCCACCCAGGGCGTCTGAGCTTAGGTGGGCTCCTGGGGTCATGTAGTAATCTTTGCTGTCAGAAGGGGGTCGTGGTGCAATGAAGTTTGAGAACCCCTGGGACAGACGTTGATAAAGTACAGGTAGGAACTGAAGAGAAAGAGTCAATTGAAAAAGAGTCCCATCCAATTACCTCACATGAAGGCAGCCAGCTAAAAAATGACAAATTTTATAAAAGCTTCTGTACAAATGCTAGAAGTGTAAATACTAAGATAGGTGAGGATATAGATAGAACAGGCATCACGGATACTTGGTAGAACAATAATAAAGGCTGTGATTTAGTCACGGACTCTGTGATTTACAAAGAACTCCATGACTTCAGCCAGCACCAGCTGGGAGCTGCAGAGGGGCAGGCGGGACTGGGCAACAGGGGGAATCTCCACTGCTCCCATCCACTGCGGAAAGCAGGAGGGATCCTTGGAGCTTCCGGCTACCGCAGCTTGGAGCCGCCAGCAGAGGGGGATCCTGGAGCCTCCCCCCTCACAGGCTACCCATTTTGTCATGAATATTTTTAGTAAATGTTTCAGACAGATCACAGACGTCCGTGAATTTTTCATGATTGCTCATGACCCGTCTGTGACTTTTACTAAAAATATCCATGACAGAAACTTAGCCAAAAGATAATCAATGGGGCAATGTAATACCAGGATACAAACTATATAGGAATGATATAGTTTGTGCTGGTGAGGGAATGGCATATATGTTAAACCACAGAGTCAAAAACATATTAGTCCATTTAAGATTTTTACTGTACCGTAGAATCTCTAAGGATAGAATTTCCATGCCTGAGTAATAAGAATATAGCAGTAGGAATATACTACCAACAATCTGACCAGAATGGCAATGGTGATTGTGAAATGCTCTGGGAAATTAGATGGGCTACAAAATAGAAAAATCAATAATCATGGAGGAAGTCTACTATCCCCAATAATTGACTGGGTACATGTTACCTCAGGACGGGATACAGAGATAAAGTTTCTATATACCATCAGTGACTACTTCTTGGAGCAACTAGTCGTGGAACCCACAAGGGGAGAAACAATTCTTGATTAAGTCCTAAATGGAGCATAGAATCTGGTCCAAGAGATGAATATAGCTGAACTACTCAGTAATAGCAACCATAATATAATTAAATTTAACATCCTCTGAGGTGGGAGGGGGGAAATCCCAAAGAAGCCCACCACAGTAGCATTTAACTTCAGAAAGGAGAGCTACACCAAAATGACAACACTAATTGAACCGAAATTAAAAGTACAGTCACAAAAATGAAATGCCGCCAAGCTGCATGAAGACTTTTTTTAAAACACCACAATAGAACTCTCAGAGTAAATATATATCCCAAATTAAAAACATAGTAAGAGGACCAAAAAAGTCAACATGGCTAAACAAGAAAGTGGTTAGAGGCAAAAAAATTAGACCTACGATGGTTGCTGCCACTGGAGTCATACAGCATCCCTATTGTCTACCCAGAGACTGTACAGCTTCAAAACATGTAATAAAAAAAGCAAGAGGGATTGAAATGAATTTTCACAGCAATCAGTTCAGGGCCTTGTTATTTTCTTCAGAAATTTTAGCATTTCTCTGCCCCAGGTTGTCCAAGTAACTATCTTTTTTCTGTATTTTAGTTCATTTAAAACTTAAATCACCAAATCAAGTGTGTGACTTGAAAAAGCCTGAAATGTGTGAGCATGAAAATACATTTTGTGTGTTACAATGTAGAGCCACGAAACATTTGTTTAATGAAGAGATTGAAGTCTTATCTGTTCTGTAACTTGCTTGTGTGGTGATATGCTTTTGGGGTTCATTTTAATGGGGGAAGGGGAGGTTGTCATCCTCACTATACTCCCATAACTGTTAAATGGCTAATTAAGAAGTACAGCTGGGGAACAATAGATGGTTATTGTCCCTCATTTGAGTCCCATATTTCTTTCATCATATTGTATTTCCAGTTTACTCCTCTTCAAACAATGGTTCTCTGAGCTGAAGTCTGATGCCCCAGTAACTCTGCACTGAGTAACAGATGCACAAATCTTGCGATATTCGGCATATTTCCTAAAGCTCCAGCCCCTGGAGTCAAGTGATTATGTCACTATCTCAGCTTTCATTTAAAAGAGAAAAAAAGGAGTTTCTTGCCCTCATAACTGTGAAAAAAGCTCAAAAAATGACCCCAAGTGACCCCTAAATGCTGAAAACCAAAGGCAAACAAAAAGATACAAATTTTACCTTTTAAAGAAAATGGTATGTTTTAAGCTAATACTGTCATTTTGGGGCCCTTACAACTGCTGAAGGTTGGAAATGCTGCAAGAATAAATAATAATAAAAGTACTGTGGTAGCATGTAGAGGCCCCAGTCTAGGATTGGTACCCCACTGTGCTAGGTGCTGTACAGACAGATAGCAAAAAGAGGGTCAATGTCCAAACAGCTTACAATCTAGGAAAACCACTTTGGCACAAACAGGTGATGTGACTTGCCCAAGGTCGCACAGCAGATCAGTGACAGAGCTAGAAAAGGAACCCAGGGCCCCTGCCCCACTATACCACATGGATTCTCATACCGTGACATGGCTACTAATGCCACCAAAATAATTCTCTTCTCTCAGATGTTAGCAATACTGCACATCACTAAGTGCCATCCTGCATGAAGGCTTCCCCCTGAATTTTACAAGCCTTCGCTGTGAATCCTGGACTTTCTGCGTTTGTGCCCAGAACCTTCAGAGTGGCAAAGCTGTTCTCAGCAGAAGCCTAGGGACAAGGTTTTCCACAGCTTTCCATAGGTGAGGCCAACAGGCGCCATCCTGCAGCAGCCCATGGGAATTGTTATAGTAGCTGGGGATCAGCCAGGCACACTAGCTATGCCCCCTGCTGCCCAGCCATACCAATGTGATCTAATGATTAAAACACTATATTGGAGTTAGAAGACCTTGGTTCTATTCCTGGCTTTTCTATGGACTTCTATGTCTCAGTTTCCCCATCTGTAAAATGGAGATAATGATATTGATCTCCTTTGTAAAGTGCTTTGAGATCTATGGAGGATCAGGAAGTAATAGACTAGGGGGTAAGTGCTGAAGGATGTATTATAGCAGCCTTATGCAACTGGAGGATTCCTACCTATATCCAGTGCTTTTTTCTGCTAGGTACCAATCGACTGGCATTACACAGTCATACTTGATTAAAATTCTGCCCCATTAAGCTGGAGTAATTTATAGATCTAGATCCTCCCCCCCCCCCCCAGCCCAAGTTTTCCACTTATCTCCTACTGGGAACCCCACAAATTATTTGTGTCTTATTTTTTTAAAATGTATTTATTACCACGGTGTTTGTTCACACAGTTTATAGGCAGCTGCATGGTCCTCATCAAGCAAGTCACACAGTTTTCGTTACACTAGCCCAGACACTCAAACTTCAAAACATCTACAATTTTTGCATTCAATAGCACTAGGTTAAACTTTTATCCTTCTCCCCTACAACTTAAAGACTGAAATGTTTTCACTGGGGCCACTGGTGAGAATCACAGAATGAAGCCTGGCCTGACCAGGAGAGATTGTCTGGAACCTTCATCCAGGTCAGCTCAATGACAAACAAGGACAACCCTCCATCCTCACCACTTTTACATGAAGTGCACTTGCTACATACAAAGCAACCTCTTAAAATAACCCCTTCATGAACTGGGAGGGGAGAAATTACCTACTCACACACAGCAGAGGAGACATCAACCTTCTCTATCTGCTTGTTAGCCCCACTAGGGTTTGAAAATCAATAAAGATGAGGGCAACATCCAGACCAGGAAGTGGTTTTTAACTCAGCCATAAACTGCATTAATCAAGTAAAAATAACCCATCAACACGGCTGCAAATAAAAACAAACAGATCAGGAATGTGTCTCCAACAGGGAAGGCCAAACGTTGACGACCTTACTCAGAGCCCTACACAGTCATTCACAGCAGTGCAAATCCCTCTGAAATTGGAATGGAAGCAATTTCTACTCACTTTGTACAGGGCAACAATGAATCAGGCCCTCGACTTTCATTCAACTGCTGCTTGGACAAGATTCCCAGTGGAATGTACAGGATTTAGCCCAGTAGTCCTGTCATCACTCCAAGCCTCAAGAAGAAGTGAAACTAAGGAGATGGGCGAAGAACCATTTAGTAGATCAAGCCTAGTTTTGTCTGAGAATAAAAAAGGGTAAAACAGGAGCTATCTTCATCTTTATCCAGTATTTCTACATTTAAAGCCAAAAAGCAAGTAACAATATCTGAAATGTTCAAAGAATACTACACCAGCACTTATCTGGTGTCACTTGAGATGAAGAAGATAATTGAAAGGATGATTGCATTGGGCTTGCTGTACTCCATTGATAACAAAGGTTTTAGAGAGCCCATTCAGTATGCTCAGCCATGATACAAGATGCTGGGAGAAAACAGTGTTGTTCCACAGTGACAGTACCTCAGATCTATGAAACATTAAAATGAAAGATAAAGAAGGCACTGAAAGCAGCAACACTGGGAACAGTTCACTTGACGACAAACATTTGAACATGTATCTAGACATTGGATTACCTCTCAATCACTGTCCACTGGCAGCCCTATGTTCCCATGCAAAAATTAGTAGCACTTGTTATTCCTTCCTTTGATAAAAGCCACTCAACAAACAATTTGGCAAGAGCCAAACAGTCAAATTTCTGCATGGTTTAATTCTCAGGATCTTCCACTGGGGCTGGGTCACCTCTGATCTCAGGGAAAACACAGAAAACGCCTGAAGTGATCACTTGTTTTGCTCTTGTATTGATTAAACAATTTTTCCTTCATAACTAAGCACTAAGTTTTTGCAATACTGGCAAAATCTGTAACCATTTGTATAGCTCTCATGGCATTCTAAGCTAACTTGAGAACCTGAGCAATTTACCAGAACTGCAGCTTAAACAAGTTTGAATTTCATGTGATCATATATATATATGAATGAATGCTCTTGCTGAACAAAAAGAAATACATGAGCACACATTAAAGCAGAGCTATGATTCTGAACTCTTTATCCTGAACTCTGAACAATGGATACTTATGAATCATTTGTGCTGCATACTGAAGCCTTTTGAACTAGTAACAAGAGAAATCAACTCTGCTAATGCATCTCTCATGCTGGATCTCTCATTCATCCAGATTTTAAAATTGAAGTTTAGAAGAATAAGACCATGTTTTTGGAGGCACAGGAAAAAAAATGGGATAATATGCTGGACAGTCAGGAATTGAATTTTAGACTCAAGAGGGTGGAGCAGTAAGAGGAAGATACATATACTCTGCCTTTCAAGACACGCTGTTTAAGAAATGAAACCGGGATAAATCTTGACAGAGCAGTTTGCATTGCTTCCATTCACTAGTGATCTGTTGTAGGGCAAGTCTATATTACAGTGCTACATATAGCTGTGCTCCAGTGGATCTGGTGAAGACGTGCTATGCTGAAAGGAGAGCCCTCTCCTGTCGGCATTATTACTCCACCTAGGCATGAAGGGCAACACTAGCATTAAATGGAACAGGCAGGGTAGAAGCAGCATTGTTATAGCTGAAGTTCTCATTTTTGGTGCCAAAACTCTCTTATGTGCTAAAGTGTCTATTCTCCAAAAGCAGGACAATTTTTTTAATGTAGATTGGGCACATACAGGTGGATTGATTCCTGCATTTAATACTTTTAAAAAACCATCTATATGTCCATTGATTTCAATTGTATTTTAGTGAATCAGGTCCTGATTCAATGCTAACCAAAAACCTTTGAAATAACTGAAAGCTTTCTCAGCCAATTCTGTATCACAGCTCTGAAATTAGTACTGAAATTAAATGGCTCAACAGTGCTAAGACGTTCCCAGCTACTCCAGCAAGCAGGCACTCACCTCTAAGGTTAACAGGATAAAGGCTGGATAAAGAAACTACTCATTACACCAGCTCTACAAAGAAGCAATTATGAGACTTTATAAAGTGGTTTCAAATATATTTTTCAAACTAGGACTCAGACAAATATTAGTGGCAGCAAATTATAGTACTTAGCAGAATTATCACCCAGTAAAGAGACTCTTTTAATCTATAAAAAATATCAACAAAAGATGTAAATATGGACTCCTCAATGGGTGGCATATCTTGAAAAAAATATACATCTAATCTCACAGTGTGTTACCTCCAGTACCTGGAGAGAAGGTTAACAATTCAGAGCTGTTTCCTACAGCTGTCGAATATATTTTGATGTAGATATCAGAGATTTAAAATCTGTTGTATAATCATAGGGTACATGCAAGGAACCTGGGGACATACTTTTCTATGGTAAAGTGCCAGAATGCTGTTTTTCATTTTAAATCACTATTACTCCCTATTTTTAACAAATTATATTTCATTCTGTGGCCTTTTGATTCTAATTTTTTCCATCATAAACAGCAACAGTGTTTTCACCACCATGAATACCATTTGCAGGCTGCACATTACCATTACACATTCATTTATCTCCACATATAATATGCGAGTGGGAGAAAACCAAGACTCACCCTTACGGTAACTGGAGACCAGTAGTCAGATTCTACTTTCTTATGCCCTGCTGTAAATTTGGAGTAAATCAACTGAAGTCAACAGATCAAATTCTGCTCCGCTCATACAGGTGTAAATCTGGAGTGAGTCCGTTGGTTTCTATGGCTTTATGGCCTGAAGTGCTGAGTACCCGGAGTTCCAGTTCAAGTCCGCGAAAGCTGCAGAAGCTCAGCACCTTTGAATGTCAGGCTGTTACTCCAGATTTATACTGGTGTAAATGAGGAAAGGTTTTGATCACTTTAGCAGATATACCACACACAAAAACAAGCCTGAGAAGGCAGTGGAAATGCAAGAGGTCAAAGTCCCTCATTGGTTTTGTCTCGCATTTGTTCCAAGTAGAGTGGTTCCTTACAGTCTCACTACTGGAGGCCATCACTCACTGAGCATAACAAACTGCTGTCACAGGCAAGAAACATGTCTGTGGTTACTTGACATTTCTCTCTCCACGTTCCTTGCTCTTTTCAGTTCCTCCTTTAGTCAAAGTAGCTCTGCACGTATTTTTTTAAGCTCCTTCCATTAAAATCTTATACAAACACTTCTCTGGATGACACCCCAGTGGATCTGGAACCCAGCATCTAATCATGTATTCTGGTATGCAAAGGAAGCATAGTTCCAAGATGATGTCAATTACTGCAGATGCTTTCTGCCAGCAATGCTACTGCCTTTGTATGGGAACCTAACTAATACCACATTCTCAATTATTTTTACCTATAGACAAACTTAAGTGTTCAAAATCCATCATATTAACTAAACAAACTTTCATAGATGGTTTAACTCTCCCTTCTTCAGTCATTTTAACTATTGAGGGGTGAACCCCAAAAGCTTCAGATTCAGTTTAAACACTGCAAAATCTGGATTCTTATGCAAAATGCTCAGAACATTTTAAGTGAAGAAAATTAAGAAGAAAATCGTAAGAGAACAATTTTTCTGGAGATTTCCAGTGCTTTCTGCTTCTAGCCAGACTGGAAATACAAAAACAATCTCTCTGGTTTTATTCCTTCTGGATTCCAGCAGGGATAGACCATAAGAACACACCGAAAAATGCCTTAATTCTGGTTGTACTATATTTGCAGTGTTAATAGTCCCAAATGTTTCCAATAGCACCTAGTTATTTTGCAGATCACGTAACTAGGAAAACTTCTTGGGCCAATGGGTGATATAATTCTACCCAGTAGGCTTTTCCAAGCATGTTGTATCCCTTTGTTTTTCCCACATTGTGTCTTCATTTTTAAAACCCGTCTTCCTGAACCTGGAAAACTGTTCTACCCTGTGACAAAGAGTCCTGTGGCACCTTAAAGACTAACTACCTCTACTAACTACTTCTGCAATTCCAGACTAATACAGCTACCCCTCTGATTCTGTTCTACCCCGATTCACCAGAGGGACGTAGATTACCCCTAGGTTCACAGATCCGATTATTGACTCCAAGGTGAAACAGCTATTGAAACTGGAGCATTTGAGTTCTCTTAAGACCCCACACCTTTGTTTACCATTGGAAGAGTGGATGTTTTACTAGCTCAATTCGAGACCTCAGATGAAGGAGACCAAAACAAGAACTATAACCTAAATCCAGGCCTTGCCCATGCTGAGGATACCAAGAGTTGTATGATTTAGTGACTTTTTGGTCTGCTTTTTGTCTATATGTACGTATCTCTCTATTGTGAACATCACACAGTAAAGCGAACAGATAACAAGTGCTGCTCACCTAACTCCACCAAGCAAGCAGATTCAGAGCTGGACTTCTACACATCTTATTTACTTTGTTGGTTAAATAATGATATCTGAACAGGGCTGATTTAACTGACTCTGGCAGTTCTCAGAGTAAATTTAATTATACTTTGCACTTATTACAGATTTCCTTTGTGTGACTCTTGCTTCCTAGCAATTCTGAAACACAGACTTAAGTCTGCTATATTATACATCTCCATATCCATAGTGGTGACGTGTTAACAGGTGGCATTGCGAGCACGTCACAGCAGATCAACACAAGTTGTCATTTTTGGTGGCTGCAGTTTTCCCTCCAGTGATCACAGTCCAACACAGAAAGGTGTGGACTAACCACAGGCCCTTTCCTGTTGACTGGGAAGAACATGACTAAGCACCGTAGCTTTTTATAGCACTCATCACTGAACTTTCTGGAAATGCCTTTATACGTATAGAGGGCATTTATTCTGTGAGTCTGTTAAGTAACCAGATGTGTTTTAGATGCACAACCATAGACATGGTGAAATCTTTTCCAAGCAGTGAAATTTCATTTCCTTTATGTGGGCTCTACAATAAACAGCACCCAGCATATGCAATAGACAAAGAATATGTATGTGTCTATTGTAAAATTGCGCTATAGAATTATATTAAATGCACAGTAAGGGCTGTAATACAAGACAATGACAGCTAATGATGTTCAGAAGAAGGAAAGAGAAAGATATACTGGAGACAGTAGGGGGCATTAATGAAGAATACTGTGCAGATCATATTTCTCTGGCAGTGCAAACCTCACTGGTTTTGGATTGCATGGATTATAGGAACTGAACCTGGCAGGGTTTTCTTCACAGGGCTTGGTTTGGTCAGCTCAGAGATACTGATTCATGTAG
Source organism: Dermatemys mawii (assembly GCA_007922305.1). NCBI lineage: Eukaryota > Metazoa > Chordata > Testudines > Dermatemydidae > Dermatemys > Dermatemys mawii. The sequence continues at coordinate 16,540,450 of ML677343.1, read as the reverse complement.
CACCTGAGTCTCTTTGAACCCATCTCCACTACTGCTCTGAGCTCCTCCTGGTCCCTTGGCAAAGTACATCAGGCTTTCTTCAAATGAAGATTATTTCTAAGATTAAGGAAGATGCTGCCCCTGCTTACAGACCTTAAGTGGTCTGCGGAAGGAAATAACAAGCTTTCTGACTCAAGACCAAGGGGATCTGCAGTCAGGGACACTAATCCCATCCCAAAGATTTGGGAGGTCAAATGAAAGAAAGTACTGGTTCTGGTACTGCCAATCTCAAGCATTCAAAAACTGTGAGTCAGACCTCCAAATAATCAGGGCTAGCATAAAAATCATGAATCAGAGGGGTAGCCGTGTTAGTCTGGAATTGCAGAAGTGACAAAGAGTCCTGTGGCACCTTAAAGACTAACTAAAATTTTAAAGCATAAGCTTTCGTGGGTTAATACCCACTTCGTCGGATGCATCATTCGTGGGCATTAACCCACGAAAGCTTATGCTCTAAAATGTTAGTTAGTCTTTAAGGTGCCACAGGACTCTTTGTCACTTCTGTAAAAATCATGAGATTTTTTAAAATAATAAATGTGAGGTTCTTTTTATTTGTTTCCGGGGGGTTGGCGGGGGGAGTTGTGCCTTTAGGGATCACGTTGTCAAGCTTCTCTCTGTAGTCATGAATGCTGGAAAGGTTTTTTTGGTTTAAATGGAAGCTGAAATTCTTACACAATCAAGTGACTACAGGAGCTGGGGCTTTAGGAAGACAACATTAAATAACATGAAACTCATAATGAAATCACAAGAGTTACCAACACTGAGTTCCATCCTTACCTCTCAGTGAGTTTGTTTCATGTCATATCTTTAGTGCTCTTTAAATAACTTTCTGGAGAGTCTGAGGAATTGAGTCTTGCTGGGAGACTCAGATATCTGAGTCTCTTCCTTTCTGTGTAGGAGAGTTGAAAAAGTATTACTCATGAGTTCAAAAGGCTACCCTTGACAAGCCCAGCTTGGCCTGCAAAAGGTGATAGAGACAAACTGATGGTTCAAAACTCCTCACAGCTGAACAGAGTCAGGAATCACTCTGAAAAACAACCAGGCACCTTCATCACAGGAAACCCAAATTTAAAGGGAAACCAGGGGGGCCAAGTTCTTTAGCAATAAAGAGCACAATGTCCTGTAGAAACACTGGACACAAGCATAAGCTGCAACATGTGTATCTAGATTCTAGTCAAGATTTCAAACATCCTGTCCCCACACCTCCAAAAAGGGCCAGGGTAGTTCTGATCTGGGGTTTTGGCCTAGCCCATTATTGTTATTTATTACAGCCCCAACCTGGGCTCAGCATTTATGGGTATTATAAAAACATGTGCCCACAAAATGTAAATCCTGATTGGGGGGGCTTATACTCTAACACATGCTGCTTTCCCTAAACTTTGGTGGCATTTGTTTCAGAGCCACTTATAATTAAATGGCTTTATGTTACTCACACCTGCAAGGCCCATTTTTGCAATACCAGTGGGTGCGTGCTGTGTTTGACATTGATAGGACTGTGTATGTTGTATCCAGTGAACTCACTTCAGCTGGGAGTTTGTTTGGGGAGATTCCATCTTTGCAGCTTCCTGCTGGTCTAGGGGAAGTGCCCCCTTGGGCAGGCTGACTTTAAAGCCAGTGTGTACCTAACTGAGGAAGACTCAAACAAAGAGTAGCCTAGGAAATGTAGGATACAGGAAACAGCTAGGCCCAGCTCTACAAACAGAGCCCTGGCACCACTAATCTTGGCAGTTCATAGCCCTGGCACCTCCGGGTTGCTGCATCAGTTATGAATGTAGAAAAATTGCTTGAACCCCAGCACCCAATTATTTGAGCTCTGTCACTTCTTTCATTAGAAATTAAGCCCTGTCTCCTAACTTCCATTGAAATTAAAGGCAATTAGGAGCCTAAAAACCTTTGTGGATCTGGGCCTTAGTAACTAAATTCCCCTTTGATCCCAATGGACCAGGATTTGGCACTTAGATTCAGTGAGAGAGAGAGCTCTGACAGAACAATTTATCAAACAAACAAATAGCCTGGTTCTCAGTAACTACTGATGGGAATGTTTACTGTCATTATGGCCCCTTACTCATGCAAAACTCCCATTGACCTTAAATGTAAGATCTGGGCTGATATTTCTTGTGGGATTTTTTCTTTTGATTGTTTTTTCGTTTTTACCACTGCTCAAGCACTGAATGTTCATGCTATTTTTTTAAAGAACTCATTGTCTTTATATTGATGCCTGAAATTAAGGTCATAAAGCAGTTCTTTTAAAATCCTCTACAGTGAGGATTTTTTTCTTTCCTTCTTTTTAGTCACGAGCTTATATAGAGAGATTCCCTAATTTGCAGCTTTAATGTGGACTACAGATTTGCAACTTTAAATATGGCTACTGTTCACTTGTATATTTTATTAGCTAGGATGTTACTGAACAGACAAAAAGTTAATGTAACTATGAAAATATAACTTGCATGAGAATATGTAGGTGGAAATTGTTCAGGATATTTTTGAAGATTCCAAACTTGGCTTCTGATTCCCATGATCCACCCATGCAAAGACTATGCTTGGACTAGAGTCCTATTGCAGAACCGGGGGCCTTGAGGTTCTGCTTTTATAGGTTAGTACAGTATATTGCAGCAAAACAACTTTAAAGGTTTATTTTCTTTCAAAATAGACAGAATATTAGTCTGAATTAAGAGTTTAAAGCTTAGAAAATATCACCCTAAATATATATAATTTTCTTCTTTCACTAAATTAGTTCTGCACAGATGGGCAGACCACAGCACCCACTCTGAGCACCATTGAGGTGTAGATATCTACAGACAGGTCTGCTTGTGAGGATTCAGTTACAGGATCAATGTCTTTGTCAGAAGTGTAACTGCTGTTATTTGGTCAAGTTCAGCCTGGATTTAGGAGCCTAAATGTTAGGCAGCCAGCTCTGAAAATTGATATCAATTGTTTTCTATATTAAGGTCCTTTATCAGATGACTTGATGTACTGCAAGGAATTGTATTTAATGCTCTAGCAGGCCCTTTTCCAATCTACATTTAATTTTAAAATTATCAAATTGTCTTCAGATTTTTTTTCAAAAATTGCTCCAAAGATAAAATTTTCAATGGTATCCTTCATCCAGGGCAAGGTTTTATTTCCCAGTTATACAGCCACAAATAGAGAAAGTTTCCAGAAAAGCTGGTCCAATTTTAACTGTATTATCACACAGATGACTCTGGTAAAACTCTGCAGAATAGACACCACTTACCATTTCCTTCTCAGAACCCTGGTAAAATACATGAAAGGTCATATACAAGATAGAATTTGACATAATAAGATTTCACTCCTATGTTAATGCACCTCAGATCAAGTCTGCAAAAGTGAAATAATAAATTTAGGAAAACAAGCAAAATGACCCTACTGGTTGGTTGGTTTTCTAGATACCATCTACATATTTTAGAAACGTACAACCTTCTAATCGAAATGAATAAACTACTCAACCATAAAGTTGCTATAGAAGATATGCTTGTTCTGATTGGAAAGGGCATCTGCTATCTGCAATATTGATAATACTTTTCAAATTTCATCTGCTTTTGTTTGCATTCTGTGTCGTCTGTTTAAACACACTGGGAATAATAATGAATCCCAGCATTATCTCCACTTTTTCAAGGCTGAACATATAACTTTATCACAAAAATAATTAAAATTCTTTGGCACTCTTGTATCTTTTCCATTAAACGTTATCAAGCAGTGACAATAAACTAACATCAGTCCAAGGCTGCCCATATGCTGCTTTTAAAAAGAATGCATTTGTCCCAGGGTGAGATACATGAATTTTGTGTTTACAGGGTCAAACAATTCTGAAGTTTTTTACAGTGTAAAGACTACAAATCTATACACACATGCAACCAAGAATCATTAGGTAGGGATGGGACACCTATGAATTGTCTTGCTAAAATGTTCTTTGATAGGCAAACCTTTGTGGCTTAATAATTTGGAAAGTTACAGATTATAAATATTTTTCATAATAGTATTACACATTCAAACCCAAAGATGGATGTTCCAAAATGTTTTCAGGATGCATGTTCAATTAATTTCACATGTATTAATGGATTTTCTGATAATTCATTAGTAAGTCAGTCGATATATAAGATTCATTAAAAAATAAAGTGGTAATAGTGTTTATTTTGGGTACATATTTTCCGTGTTGTCACTTTATTTTAAAATTAATCATTTTATGTCACCTTTTGTAAATCAGGTTTCTCTTTTTTATTTGGGGCACATCAGGTTTAAATATAATATTTTTATCTGTTCAGTTATTGTTCAGTATCAGTTAATAATCATCAGCTATTTTAGAAAGCAACCTCTGATAGCTGACTTTCCACCTACACTGAATAATTTTCCAGCTAAAAACAATGTAGGTTTTAAAACACATCACTGGAATACCTAACTCTGAAGTCTGTCTTTATAATTTTTATAACGTGCTAACTTCTGCTTAAAATGTAGTCAAGCAATGATGTTGATCTCATTTCAATACTACATACACAGTATTGCATAGTAATGCACTGGCTTTATAAGCCAGAAAACACTACCAACTCACTAAACAGATCCATCAGGATAATTGAAGAACTCATTTCAGAAGAACTCCCATATGAAGGCAGAAATGTTAAAAGATGTTAAATTTTCTTTTTGTGTACTGTTGGCTTGCCTGATAAGCAGAAGCAAGTTTATACAGTTCTGCAGCTAGTGTAGAATGCTTAAGCAAGAAATCCATAACTTTTAATATGATGAGATTGTTCTGCGAGGAGAGATGGATTTTTTCCAATATCACTGCTAACAAACAAGTAGAGTCTCCTGTATCAGCACATTTCTGTTTTCTACTCTGCAGCACACATGTGCTTCTTTAGGAAACAACACATAGCTCAACATTTTAGTTATATTAAAAACAAGTCATGTCTACCAGACTACTTGATAGACAAGTATCTTATCTTATTTCTTTAAGGAACAAACACACAACCTTATACAGCTATAAGGTTTAAAAAAAGATGAGAAAGTATGAGCTATCCAAGAATTAGTGGAAATGTTGCTTACAAGAGTTGCACAATGGGCAGATACTGTCACACAATGTCTTATTACATGATTTCAAACTTTTATTCACAGTCCCACTCACTGCAGAAAACTCAACTACATTTCAGATAGGTGCTAAATAAAAGACATTACTTTTCATCTGCTTTTTTGCTTAATGCTAATATAGTCACTTGTCAGTGGATGTAAAAATAAAGGAGACAAGAGTTTATTTTTATACCTCACAGAACAGCAACTGGTGATTTCCCTTAGATCATTGCTTTCGTGTATGCAGGCATTAAGCTTTTTTCTTTTTATATTTTAGACATACTTTATTTTTATTCAAAACAGTCATGCCATCTCTGACACACTAATATTACCACAAAGGTAGTTGGAGTTTTAGTTTTAAAACTTTTCTGCAAAAGCCATCATCATCTTATGAATTTAGATATTACATTATAATTAGTAATCACATGGATATTATGCACTGCTTCAAAAGTTGGACTGAGGACACAAATTTTCATGCACTTAAGAATTTACAGAAGATGCATTTTAATGAGCAGTCAATATGTACTAGGACCTAACTAAAGAGAAAATGTATGACTTTTTTGATGACTGTAAACTAAAGATCAAAAGGGAGTTTTTGTCTTAAAACTGCGCTAAGTTTGTTGCACCCAGTTCCAAATTCCTTACTCAGAGACAAACTAGGCCCTAGACTAGCAATAACAATTGTGGGGCCAGGGCGATATTATGGCAAGGAGAAAGAGCAAAATGGTACTTTCTTTCTGCGTGACTTTTATTTTTAGATACAGAGAAACAGCAACGGAATAAAAGGACAAAGTCTCCATGAACAAACACAAGTGTATTTGACTTGTTCAGCAGCAATCATCTTGAATTTACAAGGAACACCCCATCAGAATGGCTAGGAAGTCTACTTCACTCTTAAAGCGACAGTACACAGAATACACCCTTGTAGTTACAAAGCTAAGCTAGCCAGGAAACCCTGAAGGCCAGATTCTTGGCTGCTTTACAACCTTCTTTGTGCCAATTCAAAGAGACCGTGAAGCTGGTTTAACTGTCCAGCTGAGGGTTAATCAATAGAATTATTCTAGATTTACACCAGTGTAAATGAGAGTAAAGTTTAGCCTACAGGAATTTTTTGTTTGTTTTGAAGGCATAAATGAGACCCCCTTCAAAAGGAATTTACTGCAGAGATGTGTGATCAGAGTGGACCAACTCCAAGAAAGTGTCCTGGCACAGTATTAGCATAGACACATTACCAGTGGCAAAAGTTGAGCTTGCAAGAACAGTTACACTTAGTTATTAGACTTGCAGAACACAGCATGTGCTATGATCTAACAGACTGAGGCCCCAAACTGTGAATTCTTCAAGTATTATAAAAACGACAAAGAGTCCTGTGGCACCTTAAAGACTAAAAAACATATTGGAGCATAAGGTTCGTGAGCTAATACCCATTTTGTTGGATACATGCCCTCTCCATACGGCTAAACGCAGTGCCTTGCATAGTGTCAAGAATCAGAAGGGTAGCCATGTTAGTCTGGATCTGCAAAAGGGACAGAGTCCTGCGGCACCTTAACAAACGTATTGGAGCATAAGCTTCCGTGAGCTAATACAGTAGACTCTTGATTATCCGGGAT
>ML677343.1:16481383-16533325 GCA_007922305.1 Dermatemys mawii | reverse complement strand
TGGGCTGAGAGCCCAGCTGGCAAGGGGCCAGCGGGGGAAACCCCAAAGTAGCGGCAGGCTGAGCACTCAGCCCGCTGCCACTTTGGGGCTTCCCCCGACGACCCCTGTTTTAGACATCCTGGTTAATCTGCAGCCCGGTTAACCCGAGCCCAGATAATTGGGCGTCTACTGTACCTACTTCATCGGATGCATACCCACGAAAGCTTATGATCCGATAAGTTTGTTAGTCTTTAAGGTGCCTCAGTACTCTTTGTTGCTTTTGCAGATCCAGACTAACATGGCTACCCCTCTGATTCTCAAATATTACAGCTATTATAATAGGCTCATAGATAAGCCAAGTCAGATTTGTTTAATATTTGGAAGTGAGACCAAAACATGCTGCAAGAAGGAGTTGGTGGCTGCAGCTAGCAGTAGATAGGCAGCATTCTTCTCTTAGAGTGAGTACTGTACCAACACTCAGCATAATACTACCAAGAGCTAGTAGGATTATTATGGAGTCTTTATTTAGGTTAATTCTCAGAATGTTACACCTTCTCTACCATGCTTTCTTTTTCTTCTTCCTTTTCCTCCCCTAACCTCTCTCTGGTGTTCTAAAGTATGTATTCCTACTCTATTCAATTAGCCTTAGGCACAGCACAGAGGACTCCATTACTGGTAGTCATTATCCCAAGCACTTTTCATAAAAATAAGGGTATTATTCCCAGAGTCCTGGGAAAATTCTAGCTAAGCCAACATATTTACATTCTACCCTCTCTAAAGGTATCTTTTGAGTTTTAAATGGAGTAGTTATTCTTCATTTCCTCTCCTAAAATTTTTGTGTAGTATGGCTGGTGCTGATACGTTCATTCTCCATTTCCTTCCAGTAGCTGATTAAATAGTCTGCACTGTGTTGTCAACTCTCATGATTTTATCACAAGTCCCATGATATTTGGTGTTTTTTCTTAAAGTCCTGCTTCTGAAGTCATGGATTGTGTGAGAATCTCAGCTCTCATTTTTTAAAAAATGTTAAGTTTCTAATATAGTTGTGGAGAAACACTTGAAAATGTGACTCCAAAGAACCGAACATTGATTGTATTTGCTTGGGTTTTAATCCTATGACTTTTAAGACAATCTCCTAGTTTTGGGGGCCTGACTCATACTTTTTCAATGCATGAAGCTGGCAGTATTGTCAGTGGCACAGGATAAGTCAGGCTTATTAAGCAACTAAGGCATAGCTCTGGCCTGTGCCAGCCTGTCTAATCCTTCAAGGGCTGACTTCTGTCCTCAGTTATAGCAATAAAATGGAAGACTTCTGCGGGGTTCTGTGACTATAGCTGAGAGCAGAATTGGACCCATGTGTCCCAGAGTGAATGAAAACACCATGCCAAATGCTGTCCACGCTTACTCCCAGGCATCAGTCACTTGATTTCAATGGATTTGTATGGGTGAGAGGAGATATATATATACACATACACTCACAGACCCACACACACACACACACACACACACACACACAAACAAAGGCCTCTCTCTCTCTCTGTAAGGTGTGATGCTGGCAGACCAGGTGCCTGCTCTTGCCAAAGCTTTAGGCCTCAGCCCAGCACTGACAATTTCATTGCTGGAAACCAGTCCATTTCACCTGATTTCATGGTTAGGCTGGATATTGGGCTTATAACAATCTGTTATATGAAATGCTTGTAAATTGTTGCATACATCAATCTCACTTATAACATGTCTATCACATGCTATAATGTAATATTTAAGTTTTTGTTTTGTAACTGTAAAAATGTTTGTTCAAAAGCTTTGAACCCGGTCAGGAGGAGTCATCTCCTACTCATCAAGAAGGCCTAAACGGGCTATTGTGGGACATCACAATACAAAGACTTTGTTAATTGCCCCAACACACATGAGCAAAAGGGCTCATCCCATTCACTTGAATTCTGGAAGAAGGAAATAAAAATAGCTAACAAATTTTTCATCTTTTATTGTTCGGATTCTCACAGGGCTGGAGCTATGAAACAGCAAGAGAGATACCCAGGGTCAACCTGGATAAGCTCTAAAAGGCATTCAGAGTTGACAGATTACTACAATTCACCATTTGAAACCATAGGCTGTAACTCATTTGGGTATATATGCTTGACTGCTTTAACCTTGTATTTTCTTAGTTAATAAATCCCATTGACTGTAGAATTGGCTCCAAGCATTATCTGGTTTGAGATCTAATGTACAGTTTGGCATAGGGTACATGACTGATTTCTTGGAATTGGAAGCAACCTTAATGTTTTTGATCTTTAGTGTATACAGCCAACTATCACCAAGTCCAGCTTGCATGGATGGCAAGATAGACTGCAATGACCAAGGGAACTGACTGTGACTTTATAGTATTTTGCTGCAGGAGTTCACACTTTTTACTGGGTTGGTGAAATCTAACTGTAGAACATACAACCAGTTTGGGGTTTCTGCCCTGCTTTCTGAGTCTGCCCTGAGATTGGTACTCATGGTTGTGAGCCATGCCAGACAGTGAGACATGAGGCAGTAATGACCACCTCTGACAACCATTTTTAAATAGCCCCCTAAGGTTTCTGGTTTATTTTTTACCATCTAGTAAGGTGAGCAATTTTTTCTTATTCATAGAATAATTGCTCAAGAGAGAGAGACAGTTCAAAGAGTCTAGAGCTAAGTAGATAGATGCACACAGTGACCTGAATTCTTGGGTCCAGCTCAGCTTTGCTCAGCCCAGGATTCAAGTGGTGGAGGAAAAGACTTTGTGCTTCTCCAGTTCCCAAGGCTACTTATTTTTACCAGCTACTAATAAGCTCCAACAGGCCATTATGTTGGCGAGCCATGACTGCAGCACACAGCTCTTTGTTCACAGGCTTCACAAGGGCACAATCCCAATCTAAAAAAAAGGAGAGACTTTCCACAAAGATCAGCCTTTCAGACCATTTTAATATTTTTACCATTTTCAAGACAGTGAGTACAAGGGGCACCCAGTTGTGTTACTTGGGTGAAAGAAAACCTGGCCCATTCATGTCAATGTTGAGTTTTGCCATTGACTTCAATGAGGCCAGGATTTCACTCCTTGTGTGCATCCATTGAATCCAATGGGAATTACATGAACAGCACACATAAGAATCAGGTCCTTTAAAAGTTTTCGCCAGATCCTTGCCAAATTCTTTTGAACTAAATTAAAGAAATCACACATTTCAGAAGCGAGAACAGGCATATATTAACTTTGACACAACTCGATTCGTTTTATTCATCGTTAGTGCCAAATATTTCAGCTGGACATAGTAGCTCTGATTCTCCTCTCATTACACTGATCTCACGGAGGTGAAACTCCTAAATATGCTGATCAGCCTTTGCAGGACTATGTAGATCTGATGTATTCCATTTGCCGCATTGTTTGCTGGTGTCCATTTCATGGCATTCTCTCACACAGGTTTCACGATTCTCTCCCACCCCACACCCACCGAATATTGAAAGACAATCAGCAAATGAATGATTTCACATTTTCAGCCTATTAAAATATTTATTGCTGGTGTCAACTGAAAGTTTTTAAAAGATAAAATATATTTGTATATTGACTGCAAATCTTACATAGATGTAATGGCATCAGGCACTGTACCACATCATGAAATAAAAATTAAATTGTAGTTGGGCTTTTAAATCAACTCAATTAAAATAAAGAGATTCTTGGCTTGATACAGGGAAATATTTGTATTTCCAATTCTATTTGTTAATACATTGACATATGTGCTATTTTTTAAATGTAGCACTAAGTGCACTTTCTGTCAATGCCATAGATTTTTTAATAGACTGAGAAAATGCATTTCATTTCTTCTTATTTTCCTTCAATACATCATTTGGTTCTGCTTTTTTGCCTGCATGAAATTCATTTTCTAATGGAAATATTTGTTTTGTAAATCAAATATGTATTATGCACAAAATGCAAAGCACAAATTAAATTATGTTAATGAAATGAAAGAGATATGAAATGCATATTTCATGGACAAAACATAACCTCAGCAAACAACCATTTCTTGATAAAATCTTTAAACACAATCTCATTCTGTGACAGACATATTGTTAAAGCAGATAGCACCTCATTTAAATGGTTTCCTTTAATATTAGTGCTTAGTATATAATTGTAAATAACTTTTGGGATGAAAAACCAATAATGAAATATTGTCTTTAATAGTTTGCTATTGATGTCAGCATAAAATTCGTAGTAGTTGAATATTGGAAATTGGGAGGGCGCACACATATAGTCAAAAGCTGTAAATGATTGCATATTTAAATAGAGCTGACTAAGGCAAAGATGTTATAGATATTAGTAATAGGCAGAAAATTATGCTGACCTAACATTATTTGACAAAACCCACTGTTTTAAATTATATATTGGTTACACTTAATGAATAATAGATTCCGTAGGTGTTGTTTCTCTAATCATAATGCTGATGACACTATATGTAGGAGACTTCTGAGACATCCTTCTGACAATAAAAACAGGTAGAGATCACAAAGGACAGAGCAATATGAAATCACATTATGGGTCTTGGTATTAGCCTCGTCTTCAGCAGGACAAATACTTCCAAAGAGCAAAACACCCCTTCTTGGTTCATTGAATATAACCACAAGAAAATATGAATTTAAACAAAACTGAGAATTTCATGTGGGTGTTTGTTTTCCTAAGCAAAAGAGGCATTATATGGATTCCATCTATTTGTTGGGTTTTATCATTGCTCCATAATTGATTGGATTCTACCTGCTGGGTCTTATCTGATCTCTCTCTCTGTCTCAAGTATGCAGTAAATCAAAACAGAGCTCTTGAAACATGAGACAATCATAACTGACTTTATGGCCAGCAATGAACCTATTCAAATCACCAAAGGGACAAGTGTGTCCTCTCCTTTATTCTATTTTTTATAAACAATGCTACCAATGAGAAAGAAGATAGTGTAAAATTTAAACAAAATATGATGCCAAAAAACAAGATGACCATTCTGAAACTGGAAGATACCTATAATCTGACAGGTAAGACGACCAGAGGATTTATTTGAACATTCCTGGTCTATCTATGAACACAGGCAAGTTACATATAATCAATATGGATCTGTTTCATTTATTAAGGTGAACGTGTGTATTTGTTTGTACATTAAATATTAACAGAAGATCCTTAAGAGTCCAGTATTGATTCTTGATAACTATTTAGCATCTTCCTTTTTAGAAAGGAGGAAGATAATTGAGCAAACCATGACAAAACAATTCCAGCATTATCTAGAGTCTTCAAGTTTCTCCAACCTTAGTCAATTTGGTGTTAGGTCTGGATATAGCAGAGAAACCACACTTAGTGTATCTGGCTCTGCTTAATGAGCTTCTCCATGCAATGCACAAAAATAAGGTGTCTGTGCTGAGTCTCTTAGTTGTATCAGCTTTGATAACATTGATCAGAAACTGCTGTTGACCTGCAGATTCTCTGTTCCTTTTCTTTTGGGGAAAGCTCACCGAGTAGCACAACGCAATTGCCCATCTATCCTGAAGACCATCTTATGTGGGTTTCACGGGGCTCTCTCTGTTTCTCTTTTTGTTCAATATGTATTTAGGGCCATTGGGATAATTGGTAAGAAAGTATACTGCGACTATAAAACATAATATTCAATTCTATATTTCCATATCTCCCAATCCTGCTGTGGAATGATGTATCCAGTACCTATTGTAAACTGGGACATGGCTGAGACTCAACCCCAATAAAACAGAAATTATACTATAGGATGGGGGAAGGAACCATAAACAAAGACCAAAGTTGCAAGCATGCTCCCGACTAAAGAAGTATGTTCTTCTGGCTTCACATATATACACAACTTTGTGATTTTATTGGATCCCCTTATGGATATTCCATTCCTGTTGCTCTTCTCCCTTGCCTTCGAACAGTTTTGAGCCCCCCAGGTTGGGAAATACTACCGCGGATAGCTTGGGCCTAGACTATCTGAGAGGTTTTCCTCTCCCTGCAGCAATTGTGACCATCTGAGAAGCTCAAGACTCATCTGGTTCCTCAGTTTTCCATTCTGTATATTGGGAGGAAGCTCTTGCCCACTTTGAGATTTATGGGTGAAAGAGTGCTCTTATTATATTTACAACAAAAAAGGAGCCTGCTGTTCTGAGTGAAGGGTCTTGCTTCTGGAACGTGCTTTTTTCTTTGGTCTGCCAGAATCTTCTGTTCTCCTAGTCTTGATGGAATTTGTTCTGAGGTGGACGGTGGGGAGGAATTTAGTTTGTTTTATTGCTGAGCAGATTTCTTGGGAGGTAGCCTTCCTCTTATTGTAAGTGTTTTGCTAAGTGACCTAACTGTAGCTGTAGGTAAACTTGAGGCCTGGGGAGGGTGTCTGAGGGTGATCCCTTTAGCTCTTTTTAACACATTTGATATAATGTAGCCATTTAAAAAAAATAGTACCTAAAGATTATTTATGGTCGCAATAAATATATATATAATAATAAACTCAGTAGTGCAATATCCATGAGAGTGAAAAGCTTGTGACACGAAAAACTAGAACTGTGAGAGCTTAGAAACCTCCAATGGAAAATAGGATTTTCTATTGTTATAACAAACTATTTATTAAATCTCCTGCCGTGTTACATGCTGTCACTGCTATCGCAGTGCCATGACCAGTTAGGTACCACAGGTGCAGCTTTCATTTCAGACTTTTGCAGACTTTTGTACAATATCCCTAGTAAACTGTCCAGGAAAGCGGATAGCAAGCCCAGAAATGGGAAATTATAATCCCAGAAATGGGGGATTATAAACATCATGGGTACAATTCTGTGTGGAAATGTGTGAGCAAGTGCTGTCAGGTGTGAAGAGGAAGATCAGGCCAGACCGCCTGAATGTGATTAGCACTGAAGCCTTCAGTGACTTCTGGCATAACAAAAAATTAAACCAAATCAAACAGCACAACTGTGTGAATATCAGACCAACTCCCAACTTCCTTTGGGCCAGGACATCACCTTGTTTCTGCCATGAACTAAAAATCTTCCAAACATTTTCAGGATCTCCTGACTTGGCAATTTCCCTAGGATAACCCAGTAAATTGCTGAGGGAAAAAGTCCCAAGTATGATACAATACTGGAATTTAACGAGAGCCAAAAACTTCTCTGGTGAGAGAATCCAAAGACAGATCTCCAAATATTTAGAGTCAGAGACACAGTATTACTCCAGTATGTCAAAGTAGTCTCCTTGGCAGCTTACAAAGTCATCTGAACAGCATAAAAATGAAGAGAGCATTTGCTAAGGGAGGAAATATCAAAAACACCCTTAGAAGAAGCATAATCTTCTGTTGTCCAACAATAACATTCCATCCCCAGATTTACTAACAGGAGGCTGGGGGGGTATGGTCACGTACAGTAAAATCAATTCCATGCTACATTTATGTCTTTTGAGTAGAAACCATGGGACAAATTCTGTTCTGACTCAACGGAATTACAGGAGTTGTGGGGGTATAAATCAGAATAGATCTGGTCCTTTATGATTCTGTTGTGTTTCTACTACTGCTGGAGGAAAAATAGATACCTAATTCTAAACTGTGCTTCCTACACTTATTTAATAGGCAATACATTTTTTATCAGTTTCCTAAAATGAATCTTTCCCTTTTGCATTATCAAATTTTGATCCTATATCATTTCCACACACACACACACGAAACCATTCTGGAGTCCTTGTATACATCAGTAGAGATTAATATTAGGTGTTTGTAAAAGGAGGATATTAGCTTCTCCCCTATATCTGTCAAAATTAATAACTTCTTTATCACAGATAACTCCAGATCAATATGAGATTCACAGATGTGGCTGGAAATAAAATGTATGGAAATATAATATCTCATTTGTAAGTATTCAGAAAAAAAGAGAAGTGGTTTCATTATTGAAATTGAGACTGAAACTGTTCAAAAGGTCAAAAGACTTTGAGGGTTGAAGATATCTGCCATATGGACTTAGCCTTTCAAATAGAAAACAAATTGGCGGTCAACCCAGGGGAAAGGAGAGAAATGAATTTCTACAGATAGGCCAAAGAAAGAAGAGATCAGAATTCTCTCCATATTGCATGCATACTTCAATCTGAACCCGCACAAAGGCCCCCCGAAAAAGAGAAAGAGAAAGGAGCCTGAACATAAATGCTTATACAATGATTGATGTAAATACTTTCAGAACAAGGGATAGCAGTTATGTCTGGCAGATGTTCACCTCCTGCACTGCTGATCATACCTGGTACTTCCTGAGGGTCTACTGATTTAAATGGAATAACAGTGTAAAGTAGCAATATTGCAGTGAGAGTGCCCTGTGATCTTGGTCCAGAGGCATGATGTTGATTATATTTGTTAATGGACTCTACTGTTGCCTCCTAAAATCAATGGTTTCAGGAACACTAGAAAACATAAGCCCTGCCTGAAGCTTCAGAGACGTCTGGAAGTCTTTTGCTATTTGCAATAGAAAATAATTGACAGGAATCATATTCTCTTAGTCCCATTAATAATGATTCTGCCAAAATTTTCAGTCCCAGAGTTAGGTTTCTAGCTCTATAGTTAGGCATGTAAATTACTTTCATCTGATTGCCTAAACATGGCTTTAGGAAGTTAACTTTAAACTGAGGTTTGAAATTTTGTGTCTTCATTTTTATGGCTTTAGTGATTTTTATTTACCCATTTCATAAAACTGCACAAAGTAGTTCAACAGTATTTGCATTTCCCCCCTTTCAGTTAGGCAAGAATTATCCTCTAACAACTTTCAGTTCCACTGAAATACACTGCTGAGATACACTGCTGTTACATGGGGCTTTTTAAGGCCCCAGTCCTGCAACTGATTCCACACTAGTGGACCCCTGAGCTTACGCAGAACTCCAAATAAGTCAGTGTTGTGGGAGCCTGCCCACATGCACCAAGTTGCAGGCTGGGGTCTTAAAAATAGTAAAAGTTAATTAAGGGTAAGGAGAAATTTTGACACTACAAGTTATTTTCTTACATGCATTTTAAATGAGAGGTGAGAGATATTATTAATAAGGTAATAGAGTTGAGGCAGCATAAGTTATGAGTTGTGGTATGCACGTATACGCGTACACACACACAAAATGTTCATAAGACCCTAAGTCTATTAGGTGCCTAAATCCCATTTTCAAAAGTGCCTAACTCACTTAGAAGCCACAGACATTGGGCTTTTAAGTTAATTAGGTTCTCTTCAATATTTTATCTATTGTTGTCATTATCAAAGTTACGACGGTGATTCTTTTAACAGTGTATCTTACTCGGTTCAATATTCTCTTATTTGTAAACACAGGTGGAGAGATTATTTAAAAACAAATAATCCTGTGACATATTCTATAGAATTGTGCTGCTTTCATTTTATGCTTATAAGCATTTGAGACTCATGGGTTAGAATTTACGTACACTACTTTATAAAAAAATATTAAAATGTCCTCAGTTCATATCCCCATTTACCCAGAGGATTTCTCCCTTTTCCTTTACTTTAATAGTTCCCTTAAACTACCATAGCTTTTCCTATTAACTGGTCTGTCCAGTGGGGCTAAGCCTTAGGGTTCAGCTAGTTAGATGCTGGAGGCCAGGGCTTTGTGAGGCCAAGGACCTGCTGAAGTAAAAACTAGCTTTCTTCCCCTTTTTTTCCTGAGCCCCTCAAACTCTAGGTGACCCACAGTAAAATCCCTTTTAACAAGGCTTAGTTCCTTGTTGAACCAGTTAAAACTTTGCAAAAATAAACAAGGGCCATTCTTTGTTTTTTCCAAGGCTTTGAAAGTCTTTTTGAATAGGAAAGGGATAAGCACTTCACCTTACCTGAACAGAAAATACCACAGAAAGAGAACAAAGGAAAGTTTGTCAGCTAGGAAAAAGGAAATGTATTTAACATACAAACATCCAGGGAAGTACCTTTTGTATCCCTTTATCTTCCCACTGAATACCCTGTCCTGTACTGAAATCAATGGGACTTTTCCCCTTGCAAGGTCAGCCCTGTGTGTTTTTCAGACTGAGATGAGAACTCCATCTTGTCTCGTGAGTCTAGAGATGAAAAGCCATAGTCAACCATGGCTAGTTGCTGAAAAATGTTGCATCTCACCCCATAGATAACTTTGCATGCTAAACCCCCCTGCTTGCATGTGGCCACAACAAAAATGGTCCAGCGCACAGGATCCTCAGATTGCCCATTTCCAAGAAAAGATTGTGCATTGAGGAAACAGGGCATAAAGACAAACGTAGGGTCTCCTGGGGAAAAGAGTGAAGGCCAGAAGGGATGAAAAGTAGGTGGATCTGGGAGCTAGACAGGGAAGGGTGGGACAGTGTAATAAAGCCTCAGAAGGCAGGGTCATTCCCTTTCTCCTCCTCACTCTGGGAGAGGGGCAGATCTCAGCTGCATCAGCCCCACACCTCAGTGAGCAAGTTGATGCTAATCCTGTTAACAGTTGCTCACCTGCTTTTCTCTTTGTCGCAGTCACTATTTTTAATGTTTTTATAACAGACCAATTTTCTGAAAATTTAAACGCAAAAATGATAATGCCTCTGTTTCCAAGAATAGTGTGGCAATTTCAGAACCAAATTCACAACTTTAATGCCAGCCAAATCAATGCTTTAATTTAGGTGGAAGCCCTGTGTAGGTCCACAGCACCCAGATAGAGTCCAATCCATTAATACTGCAGTGGGCAACATTTTTCATTCTGAAGGTCTCCATTGAATAGAACCATTCTTCCTTCTGAGCACCATATAAACAGAGATACCTCTTAATAAAGGAAAGCATTTCCTGACCTACCTTGTCACATTTCAGTGTGAAGTGCTGTTTGTCATCTCTAAGTACTATTTTCCTAAACAATGAGTGGTGTTACTCCCTGGGGTTGCTCTCTAATTCAATGGGGTGTGAATACCTGAAATATCCATAAGACAGTTTCATAGTTATTCATACTCAGCTCCCAAAGTAGAAACACAAAGGATGCCATTTGACCCTATCCATGTCAAGATGATACCAGACACGTATAACATTTCAAAAACCAGGGAAAATCTCTCCTCTGTGATCTAATCTAACTGAACATATAAAAACAAAAAACCCCTCCTCCATCAGCAAGCATAAAATATCGAAAAGCAGGACTCAAGGTGAATTGATTAATCAACACTAGCCAGCTCCCACTGGTAGGCACTCGATCTATAGGCACCAGTTCTAAAAAATAATAATAATAATTCACATGCATAAGTTTACTCACAGTGTAGAAACTTAACCATTTGCATACAGCTTCGTAGGATCAGGGCCTTAGCTATTGCAGTTGCATTCCCCATTTTTTTATTTTTATTGAATATCAAAAATGAAGAGGAGTGGGAAATGCCAGGACAGGGATAAATGTGACCAGCCGTCAGTAACTGAAATGTAGTCTCAGAATGTTCTAGAGCAGTGATACTCAGATTGAGGCTCGCAAGTCGCAACTGGCTATTTAATGTGTCTCCTGTGGCTCTTTGCAGCACAGGGTATTAAAATCACTGTGTGATTTAATTATCAACCAGCCTAAGTTATTAACCAATCAAGTTGCATTTACTATGTTATTAGCCAATTGTAGCTGATAAAATAATAATATTTGGTCAGTCATTTTGCTGTGAGAATATATAAGACATGTGATCAGTGCAATCTATACAAGGGCTGAAAGACCGATCAAGGTGATTCAAGATGAATGAAACAATGAAACGATGAGTTGACATGATTGTTTGGTAATATTGATGGTTAATTTGGCTCCTGAACCACTGAGGTCTGAGTATCACTGTTCTAGATGAAGGTTGCCAAACAGGGCTGGGCAGAGTGCAAAAAAAAAAAAAAAAAAGCTTGCAAATAGTCATCCAGACATTTAAATGAATATACCGCAGCCGTCTTGGTTTCCCCCTTGTGTTTGCTTTCTGCAAACTTCGGAGCAATCAAGTTTTGCTGGGCAAATGTTTGCACAAGGCAAATTTTGAAGTTGCACGCAGAGACAATTTTAAAAAAAATACATGCCAGAATTGCTTATACGCTGATCCAATAAGTGCCCAGGAACACCATTTGACTTATCTGATCTGTCACAACTGACTTGCACACCTTGACTGACAACAAACTCAACTATTCATGGCTGTTCAAGATCAAGCCACAAAGTTGGGGATTTTTTAAATTACAAAATTATCCATCAATAATTTCAACTAATAAATAAATTGGAAAGAATTGTGATCTGTCTCCAGATAGTCTATGAGCAGAGAGAGCAGCTAAATTTGTTGAATAAATTATTCATTATGGATTATTCGCTCAGCTCTATGGCACTACTACTGACACTGTTTAATTTAATAGCAAATTAAGGGATCTTTCTCCTTACAAAAGTGAGTGCATTGCTTCCAGCAAGTTGACTCTTGAAGAAGCAATGCTGGAAACTTCTAAGAGCAGCTCCCCTTGTCCAAGGCTTCAATTAGACTTTGCATAGTGAAGAGAAGAGTTTTCTGATATACTATGTGACTGGGAAACAGTCCCATTGTGGGGAAACAGTATTGCGTGATGTTATGTACAGGGGTGTGAGTTTTTTTTAAAAAATCTGGAAACGAAGGACATCCCACTAAGTTCAGCTAACACACTGAAAAAATTCAGGATGTTTTGAACTAGACCTGAAATCCTCCAAACCAAGTGAGCCTCACTTTACTTCAGATTTCATTGGGGCCTTGATTAACTAGTATTCCCTATCTAAACATGTCCCACTCTCCTCTGTTCCTTACCTTTTTTCTGAGTAGTAGGATGAGAGATCTGGAAAACTTCCACGCCCCTTGTATTCCTTCACCTCTGGCACCTTCAAGGAGTAGCCAGCACTACCCTCCTACAAAGGAGCCTTAAACTCAAAGCAAAATTCAGGAACTGTGAAACTCTGCCAACCAAACCACTCCTAGCTGAATGACCTATAGAGGACAAGGAGTACTTGTGGCACCTTAGAGACTAGCCAATTTATTTGCATAAGCTTTCATGGGTCCAAATAAATTGGTTAGTCTCTAAGGTGCCACAAGTACTCCTTGTTCTTTTTGTGGACACAGACTAACATGGCTACTACTCTGAGACTTATAGAGGGTTATTTTTTATGTATTTTTCTTCTCTATTTTCCCTGATACTGTGAATATTTTGTACTCAACATGTTTATTTTATAGATCCTTTATAAAATAATACCTCTTTAGGAGTTTGCAGCAAGAATTTTTGATACTGAGAAACTTCGATCTTCAAAGTCTCCAAAGAACGGAATGGTTGCTGCATGGTACCATAATTTACTGGTACTGGCAGAATTCATTCTGTGACTCAATTTAGCTATTATAGTACATTATTCTAATGTGACTGTCGCCATAGTATGTAGCTGCTAGATGATTCCACAAGTCAAGTAATGGCTCAAGTGATCAGAATAACTAGTCCACCTACACTCTTCCAGATATCTGTTTTCAAACATGCATAATTGTATCTAAATTGTCTCTATCTTTTCACTAAAACATGCATGAATGACTCCACACAGAGAATATTCACAGGATATTTTAGATCCAATATATTTTCCTGGGCCTTCATCTTTTACTATGATTAGAATATACAGAGTTATAATAAGCATTGATAATAAAAATGTTGGAAGAGACATGAAAACTTCATGCTTCAGGGCTTAAGCCTATTAACTATTAGCTAACTATTAGAGATCAGGATTAGAGATCAGGATGAGACCTAGTGTGGGGGAAAATTCTTACACCTTCTTTGAAGCATCTGGTGCTGGCCACTGTTGAGGATGGAATGTGAGACTAGATGGACCTCAGGTCTGATTCAATATTTCCATTCCAATGTTCCTTAACTCATTGGTTTTCCATTCAAAGTGAGGGCTTTTCCATTTGTTATTGAGGGATCATGCCATAGTGTCCTTTCACCCTAGGGATTTGTCCAAAATAACCAAGAAAAATCTCATTACTCAACAAAGAGTCTTACTTCTCACTGACTACTGTACCAAGAATGCAATAACTCTTCCTTATGATGGCTGAAAATTGTCTATTTAAATAAAGAGATGAGCTATCTTCATTTATTGTATATAAGAGGGTCAGGTTGTACATAAGAGGCTCTTTCTTAGTAAGTCTTGTAGAGAAAAGTGCAGTATCGTTGAGATCTCTTGTTATGCTTGTCTAACAAAAAATAGAACTCATATCTTCCCCAGGTGTAAACTGGTTTAGCTCCATCGATGCCAATGGTGTTACACTGATTTACAGTAGCTAAGTATCTAACCAAAAATCCCTAAATTCACATTTACAAAGGTCCTAAAGAATAAATGAAAAAAAAATCATGGTACTTATTTAAGTTTTGACACCCATCCACAGATGCAAAACATCACATGCTGAAACTAACCTTATTCTGAACCAGATACAAATGCTTGAAGAAGCATATGCACACAGAGAGATCTGTGATCTACCCTGATTTATTTCCTCCATGCTTTTGACACTGTGCTTTTTTAAAGTGTGGTTTCCACTGAGTAATGACCTGTGGGTAGCAGGTACAGTACACTCTTCCAGACAATCTGTTACAGCAGACAAGAAACAGATTTCTCAAACCAAACAGATTAAACTAAAAGGTAATGTATTTTCCGCTGGCTAACCTGAACTTTCATACTGCATTAAAACAGATACTTTTTGGGTGTTAATGCCCTTTACAAGTGCTCTGAAAAAAGAGAGGAGAAAACTGGTGGAAAGAACAGACAATGGAGAAATGGGATGAATAAGAGACAGCAACTTGTTTCTGCAAAATTATTGTGCAGAAGCTGGGTAAACAATTTTCATTAACCAAGTGCTCTCAGTGCCATTAGAGGCAAAGGGTCAAGAGATCGATTCATATAAAACAAGAGACTCCAGAATAGGCTTCTACACCTTCTCTAGTGCATGCACACACACCACGCTCCCGTTGCTGTATGCTGCTGACGTGAAAATCAGAATCGCTCGGGTGAATGTTGTCTCTCTTTTTTAAATGCGTTGTTGGATAGATATCAGCAGGACTTTTTCAATCCTTTGCCAGTAAATCTTTCATTGAACTTCTTTCTTGCAGTGTGGTCCCTGCCTCTCAGGACTTGTCTGAACTATCCCTTTTTCTGAGAAAGTCTCAACCCTTGCTATCAGCAGAGTGGCTCTACCAGTGGCTTCCAAAAGTGACACCGTGATTGTAAACAACCATGTCATTGAAACCAATTCTGGGCTATTAGATTTTCAGTCTTGCTACACAAGTCTTCACAATCAATTCCTTCCAATTCATTTGGCATTCAGGGCTTATTGATGAAAGTAGCATGGCAGTTTCACCGAACATGAAAGGTAACTATGAGTGTGCTGACTGCTGCCTCTAAGGAGGAGAGAAGCCAGGAGCACAAGCTTAGATTTCAAAATTGTGGTGTGAAAAGATAAGGCCCCAATTCAACAAGGTTCAGTACTTCAGCCAGTACTTAACTTTAAGCACGAGTGATTTGCTGAACCAGTGCTTTAGTGAACATTTCTGTCCTCATTGCAATCAACTCTTTTGCTTTCATTACAACACGTTTGTGAAAACACAATGGGAGGACTTTAACGTCCAGTCTAGTTCACAAATCTCTCTCTCCAGTTTACTGCATTGTAAGTACAATATTCTTTATTTTGCGTGTCTTGCCATGCCACCTTTTACATTTTGCTGAAGCTGTAAAATGGTGGATGAACATGGTCAATGAATCAAACTAAATAAAAGCAACAGGGAATTCTTGTGACAGAATTGTAAATAAAACGAAAACCAGTAAAACTTGAATCCATCCAGCCACGCTAGAATGACTGCAAGAAGAAGGGAAGAATGGCACAAAGATTCTTGCAAGTTGTAGGCCATCTCAGTGCTCCTTTGTTTGTATCGTTTGTGTCCCTTTCTTTCTATAACACATGTATTATATAATTTATATTCTGTACCTATCCATTAAAATACTGTATTTACTCCAATAAATTCACATGCAAGTTACACTATTTGCATCTAAATCTTCCTACCATATAATCCGGCCTATAACCTTAAAATTGAAATGCCATGTCGTATTTTCTACCTTCAGTAGCAAGTGTTATCTTACCTTACATTCTATTTTATTATTGTACTTTCCTCTCTGCTTGATAAGCTGTCAATATTGTTTTGGCATGAGAAATTTCGATCTCATGCATCAGATGATCTCCATGATCTTTAAGTGAGTCACCTGTAAGATAATTTACTCACGGTGTTGTGACATAATACTATCTCTTCTGCCCGGTCCTATGACATGCAATCATTAATGTTTTCCACAGAATGGTTAAATTTTGCACAATTTTTCTAGGACTGAGAACCCTTGTGGAAAATTGGAATTAAGACATTACTTATTATTTCACTTAATTATGAAAAGTTAAAAGAGACCACTTGCCTAGAAAATTACATCACTCAACAAGAGCATGTAGAATTCTCATCTCACGTTTAAATCTATTTTTTATTATTTTATTTTTACTGTTCAGCCTTTTGCAAGGAATGTTTTAATACAATCGTCTTTGCAGTGTCTTATATTAGCAGGAGGATGTGATCACAAATATCAGGCTTTTGGCATCTTTTTGGCTCTCTGTGCATAACAAAAATGTCAAACAGATTTTAATGAAAGGCTGCATGCTTGTGGGTATTGACAGCCTGACACAGAATCCTAATTTTCAGATGTCTTGTTCTTACTGTTTTTAACACACAAATACTTGTATTGTAAGAGTAAAACACTAAAACCACCCAGAGCCAGTATTTATACACTATTGCTTTATTCTCATGGGGTCAGTTCAGCAACATGCCGAAATTTTGTGGTTTTTGGCCTGGGAGTTTCTGTGGCACAGTTGCACTCATGTCTATTCCCAATTTAGAAACCAAATTATTTCTTTTCCTCACCCGCAGAGCCTGGACTCCTGCCTTTGCCTACACTCTTCAAACAACTGTGGAAGATGAAGATATGCAACCCCCCCATACACACACACATACACACATACGCACATACACCATGCCCATGTATGGAAGGTAGCCCACACAGATGATGTAAGAAGAACTGCTTAGAAAACAGCAAGCCTGACACACGCAGGAAGGCTCTCAAAGGCTGACTGACAATACAACTGCTGTCAATCACACTTAAAGGGAAACACACCAGTTTTCTACTAGTGGTAGGAAGAATTCAGCTTGGCTCATTTTGGGTTATGGTGGCCGCTACAATGCTTGGCTGATTTCCTATTCCTTGTTGTTTGGTTTTATATACTAATACTGTGAGGTGGGATAGGAAGACACTCAGTATCTCAGAAATAAGCACTTCTTAGGCCTGGGCCTTACTTTAGCCTGGGTTTCCCAAAGAATATAGGTGGATGAAATATGGATCTCCTGCCGAAGAACCATGAGCCAAGTCAAACTGCTGGCTCTACCCTGTCTGGGAGGATAACAAATATCCAGGGTTCTGTGATGCTGGTCATATTTAGGGTCCCATTAGGCTTCAATTTACAAATACATGCATACATATTTATTTAATTACAGTCTATTTTTCTTTCCCTATTCTCTCTACCTAGAGGAGTGACAGCTCACTGTTTCAGTGCAGGGAAAACTCCAAGAATTCATAGAAGAGGTGGGTGTCACATCAGAGAGCTCCCAGTTTATCTTTCAGTTGAATATTTTCAGATCCTATGTGCCCCATATTATTATGAGCATCTTCTGAGAAAGAAAAAAGGTGGGCTTCTTTGCCATAATAAAGTTGTATCTAAACCACTGTCCTGAGGTTTTCCATGACATATTTTGAAAATAATGAACATTAGAACTGAGCAAAATCAGAGAACCCCAGTCAGTAAGTTAGTTCTTCTTACAGTAGGTATTCTTCAAGTTCTTTGTGGTCAGTAGTTTATCTCATTCCTTTACTGTATTACCTTTGGTGGCAGCAAGCTCTACATTTGGTCTCTCTGGACTCCTCTCAGATATTCTCCTCTGCTAGCAGAGCTAGCACAATCCAGGAAATGTCTTTTTCTCCTTTTATTCTTCCAAATACCAGAATGATGGCAGCAGACTTGCTGCAGTGATGGGGGTCATATAAACAGTCCTACCAACCCTAGACTACAAAGGTGGAAGTCTCAGTCCTGCTCTAGCTCCTTTGCACCAGAAAAAAAGGGGCCAGAACTACACTGAGAGGCCCTCAACGCCCTGTATCTGGTTGAGGGAGGATTCCCTCAGCACTGGCACCTCAGCAGACAGCTCTAATGCTCCCCTCAGATCATCCCCTCAGAAGCCCTGGTCTAGCAGGTGTGCCGAGAATGGAGCTGGAGTCAGGAGAGACATGTTAGAAGTGGGACTCCAGCCCATAGTGCTTTGAAGAGTCCAGGCAGTGCTGCAGTTTACTGGGCTGCCTAAATTATGCCCCCTGGAGCAATCGTGTATGGGGACAGTACCAAGATAGCACCTCTGAGATTACAGCACAGAATATCCCCACAGACTGTCCTGTAGATCTGTGGCAAATCCCACCTGTCTGCAGGGGTAGATTGGCTGAGCTTTCCCAGGCTGTGGTGGAAATGGGCAAGGGCAGCCAATCAGAAATGCTGCACATGGCAGGCCCAGTTCTCCCTCTCCCCATAGTTGCCAACATAAGATTTTATGTCAGGAAAAGGGGAAGAGAGATGAGCTGGCCCCTTTTTTCACAAGCAGGGATTGGGGGAGGAGATAGCAGCAAGGGCCCAGCAGTTTGGGGCCACTCTGCTTCTCCCTCCCTTAATCAGAATTACGGGTCGGTTCTTCTCTGCTCCCCCCTCTCCTTTTTGCCTCTACAATCCCAAGCCTAGAAGGAAGAGAGGCAAGAAGCAAGCAACTTGACTCATTGCAGCTGCCCCATCCAGGTCTGCAAGTGAGAGGGTGAGTGGAAAGAAGCAGCAGGTATGTGTAAATACTTAGCTAGATTGCGAAATGGACGGCTAGTCAAGCAGAACGCAGAGTGGCCTCAGGAAATCTAAGTTCTACTACTGGCTCCATTTGAGATCTTGTGCCACTTAATCTAGACCTCATAAAATCTCCATTTTTCAGTGAGGGAAACTCTTTATCATGTACTTTGAGATCCTTGGATAAAAAGTACTTTGTATGTGCACATTTTTATTAATTGCCATTATTTTTCTTTACTCCGCTTTTCCTTTCCATCCAAGGCTGCATCCTTTCCCACTTCTGCCCTTCATTAATATGCCATCAAGCTAGACAGGACCTAAACATAGACCCAATGATTTCAACTTTTTATTGTTTCCATGAACCCATTATAGAGAGTCGTGACTTAAGAAAATTAGACATACCCCTGGCTGAGCGTCAGAAACCCAGGCCAGGATTTCTGCTTTTGAGGCAATCTAACAGAATTTGTAACTCTGGCAAAATGAGCATTGCAGCTCTGCAAATAACACCAAAGAGAGCAGATCAATGTAATGCCCTATTGACAAAATCTGAACTATAATGCCTATATTCTGTATTGTGTTCATGTATGTTGTTGATTCATAGCAGTTTTGTCAATAAAAGCAACACTGCGCAGTCTTATGCTGTAACTGTCACCAAAAATTATTACTAAGATAATAACAAATTTTATGTGGACAGAGATCCTCTGTGGTAAGACACACATCTAGAAAGAGGAAAATACATTCTCCTGACCTGTACTGCCTTGTCCAAAATACAGTAACTAATTATATGAACTATATATTACAAATGCATAGATATGTATACACACATACACCTATATACAATGTGTATGCATCACCTACATATTTACATACCCACATATACAATAATGTATATAAAACATTTTTGAAAAAAAAAAAAGATATTAAAATGCCCAAAAGATAGTTTAAAGGAAGATAGAATCAAGATGCATGAAGTTAAACACTCAAACTTGGAAGCCATTAATATTGCCTCTCATCAATTATATTTCTGAAACAATTATAAAAGGCCAAATACTGTAGCCTTTTAATTGAGCAAATCTCCTCCTGAGGTCAATGGGAGGTTTGCTCAATTAAGAGCTGTAGAATTTGGCCCAAACTTAGCAATTTACATGTAGTTGTATCTACACTATTTTTAAATTTCAGACTTTAATGCAGGAGGTCTCCAGTGCCATTCTGATAAGAGCTATTGCCCTGTGTTGTACAATTCCACAGCTTCACACAAAACTGGTGAAATATTAAGATCTGAGTTCTCAAAAGAATTAGTTGTCTTTAGATAAGCTATGTGACTGCATTGCAGAAAATAAGTTTTGCTATAGAATTCTCTATATTAATACAGAGGCAAAACAAACAAACAACCACAACAACCACCAGCCAGTACCAAAACTCCCATCTGTATCAAATAGCTTAGGTAAAAACATGAACCATGCAAGAAAAAAAAGCACTAAATATTTATTTCAAATGTTTTTGATTACATTCACCAAAATACACCACAAACTTCCAAAGGGCGAGGGGAAACTTTTGATTTTTTTTAAATGTTATATATTGCTGATAAGCTGTGACCTTGGTGTTCTATACAAAATTACTTTAGCCATATGTTTCACAGACATTCTTCCTTGAAAAAAACATCCATTGTAATGGTATTTCATTGACTAAGGAGAAATAACAGAGGTTATACTTCAGCTATACACAACAATTTTATTTCCTTGTATTATATAAATGTGCCAAACATTACGTAGGTAAAGAACTCTGATAAAGCTTCTGGAACTGTTCTCTGCTTTCTGTTGTTACAAACAATCATTTATGGGGGTGTGGGAAATTCCACAAAGGAGGATTTCAGGCTAGCACTAGCAATTCTCCTACTGCACATCTTTTCTTTTATGCAGTTTTGTTTCAGTGATTTGAGCATGTTCTAATTTTGTCATTCAAGCCATCTGACTTTCACTGCTCTATACAAACAAAACCTAATTTAGTCTGAGATGTTTTAAGTCATAACAATGACGGATGGCCAAGGTTCAGGTGTGCTAGAATATTTAAACACCTAGTCTATATTTTCCTGATATAAAGACAGGCAGCTTTTTGTACTCTGATTAATTATGATTTTGTGTCTAAAAAAAAAGAGTTCTTTCTATTCTACATTATTAATTGGTTAATTAGGAATTCTAGTAGCTTCAGATGTTGGATAGCTAAAATTGTGCTTTGGTTTTTTTTTTAAAAAAAAGACTAGCTCCATACTATTGCCTTTTTGTATCTTATGAAGGTCACAATAAGATGTGATTGTTTGGCACAGCAGCAGTGAATTATGCCACCCAGACAAGCTTTTAACCTATGTGCCTTCACTCTGAGTGAGACACACAGGGATGTGCTCTCTTTAAACAGTTCTCTATTGAAGAGGATTCAATCACCATAATGAATCTGAGGCCAGGCAGCAATCTTCTGCAGTGAAAGAATTTCTAAAAGATTGTAGAATTTGTAAAACGAACAGCTCACAGACTAAATGGCTGTGTGGGTGAATCAATTATTGCAGGGCTTGCAGTAGTCATAATATTTAGTACATATCATAGAGTGTTTCAGGTACAATAAGATATGCTAGTTTTTCCCCACTCCTGCTAGGAAATGGAATGTGCACAACCAACTAAGTCAGTCTTCAGAATCTAGTCAGAACTAGTATTAAGTCAATACAAAAAATCCATCTGCAGCTGAAGAGCATGTACCAGGATCTAAGGGATTCGAGATGCTATACAGTAATCATATGAAAATGTATGTCTGATGAGCTGCTCCTTGAGAAAACATATGCTATAGCATGAAACACAAAATACATCAAGGGCTGAAATATGTTTATAGATATAGTAGCTCCAATTTTAAACAGCTTCCTTTTCAATGGAATAATTATTTTATTTTGACAGCACCATTTATAACTATCTCATCTGTGTCCAACTGCCCATATTTCCATTAATCAATGGACTGAAAGACAACTGTCATCATTTCCTTTTATTAGGACTTACGGGTTCATTGCAGGTAATGTAAAAGTTATAATCAGCAAGATATCTAAGGGCAAGAAATGGAGCCTCAGACAGGATCAGATGTGTTATCTGTAACTGGAAATATCCCACACGCAAAGGCAGGGTTTAGTCCAACCAGCCCTTGGGCATGGAGCTCACTTTGACTTTAATGGGAGCTCACCACATGAAGAATTTTCAGAAACAGGCTTAAAATATTATGAACACAGGGCCAAATTTTGCCACCCTAACTTTGGAAGTAGCCCCATTAATTTGAATGGTACTGTTCATAGGGTAAGTTACTACTCACATGAGTAGAACCAGTAGAATCTTGCCCACAGTACAAAGGACCAAATCCTGGTCTCCTCTGTGGAGCCTGTGTGATACCTTGAGGGGCACAGGGAATCAGACTCCTCCCCACAATGCTGCAGAACCCTAGCGAGACTTTTCCACAGCCGCTGCTATGGTCCATGAGCTGTTGACCCTGCACTCTACCTGAACAGGAGGTCCTTTGGCCAATAGCACTGTATATTCCCATATATCTTTTTTGAGATGTGGCAACCATATCTGCACACAATATTCAAGACGTGGGCGTACCATGGATTTATATAGAGGTAGCAGACTCTTTAGCTATGAGCCCAGATACCGACACTTCCTCTGTACTGTACAGTGCTCCAAAGCACTGACAGGAGGAGGAGGAGGGGGCACATTTGTGACCTCTCTCTGGCCTGGTGCACCCTTTAATAGCAAAACTATGGGGCTTCTGTTCTGTTTAGGGCCATCAGGCCTGCAAGGATAACTAGGAGAGAAAGGGGGAAAGGCAGGATTTGCTTCAAGGGAGGAACTTCTGTTGCCAAAAATGAGATGGTGTAACTGGAACATACATGAAAAATATTCAATACTTGTTCACAAGACAGTAATGGGGCTAGCCCTGAGTTCATGTTTCCCTGGTTGCATTGAGCAACCTAAAAGAGGGAAACCGTGGTATACTGCTCTATAACACGGCAATGCTACTCTGTCAGATCTCCGCAAACAATAAAGCAGAATCCCAAACTGCCAAATATAATTTCAAATTGTGTACAACTGCCCCTAAAAACATGTTCAGCTAGATGGCAAATGGGGTGTCCCTTTAATAAAACTACAACATATTAAAAATTATTACAGCCTAGTCTTTTCAGGTTTTAGACAATGTAATGTGATTTATTCAAAGAAATGCTGATGATTAGACATTAAATGGCACTAAATATTCCACTTCCTCTGCGCTGCCTGATAAACTGGTTTCATTAACATTATAAGTAACAAAAGTTTCCATTTCAGTCGGCCCATTTTGTTTTCTGCAGGATCTAGGTTGCAGCTGCACAGCACTATATTATAGGAACCTCATAGAATGATAACGTAGGGCTTTCTGAGGAACTCTGGTTAAAGGGACAGTACATTTTGCAGCATTCATACTGCAACTCAGATACTCTGAGTTATTTTAACCAGTGGATATAGTGTACTTAGATTTTCAGAAAGCCTTTGACAAGGTCCCTCACAAAGGCTCTTAAGCAAAGTAAGCTGTCATCGGATAAGAGAGAAGGTCTTCTTATGGACTGGTAACTGGTTAAAAGATAGGAAACAAAGGGTGGGAATAAATGGTCAGTTTCAGAATGGAGAGAGGTAAATAGTGATGTCCTCCAGGGCTCTGTGCTGGGACCAGTCCTATTCAACATTTTCATAAATGATCTGGAAAAAGGAGTAAACAGTGAGGGGGCAAAATTTGCAGATTATACAAAACTACTCAAGATAGTTAAGTCCCAGGCAGACTGCGAAGAGGTACGAAAGAATCTCACAAAAGTGAGTGATAATTTCAGTCATTCTGTCTGCTCCCCCTGAATCTCAGATTGGTGGAATTATAGTTAATTCCCATTTCAGACCCTTATGTAAGACTCTGTCCTCCGAGCCTGAAGCACTAAAATGCAAAGATCAATATTTGCACGCAACACCCAAACTCCATTATACCTTTCCATATCAACTCTGGCTCTCAGCATCCCTGCCTCTCCTCATCAACTCTGACTCTCAGCATCCCTGATTTTGTATCTAATCATTTGCCTTCTTTTTGATAAGAACACCGGTAAACCTTTTCAAAAAGCTTTTCAGCCTGACTCCAGGAAGAGTCCAATTTAAGTGTACTCTTTAGCAAATGGTCTGGCAAGTAATGAAACATGGTTCTTTTTACTTGAGTAAAGTTGCCTAGGCATAGGGCTCATATTCTGATTTCATACCCTCATAAATTCAGAGCAAATGCATTGACACCAGGAAGTCACTCTTGGTTTCTACAGCTTGACATGAGAACAGAATATGACCCAGCCATATTTTTGTAGGCTTATCAGCTGCCAAGGAATCCTCAGTTTTCACTGGGGCTCCTGCAGGAGGAAATTGTCATATTTTAGATGGGGAGGGGTTAATCTAATCAGAATTCGTCATTTACTATAAACAAGAAAACAAGCTTATTTAGAATACGTGGCATGTCGATTCAATGGACCACATCATCTCTCAGTCATTCAGATGTAAATCTGCAATAATTCCAACCAAGTCAGTGAAGTTACTCCAGATTTACACATGTGTATCTGAGAGCAAGATTTGGACTAGTATCTTGTAAAAGAAATGTCAATCACTATTTCCTTTCCCTCCTCTGACACTCTCCCTCAAAGTTCTTTTACATTTCACAGCAATCTCAACAAAGTGGCATTTGCTCACAGAAAATCTAGCAGTAACTAACCATTGGCTCTTCTCTTTTTCCTCATACATTTCTAGGCTCCCTACTAATTCCTGCATGCACACATATGTATAGCTATATATTAATGTTTAGGTAAAGTCACGGTTTTTCTCTTGATTGCAAGGCATTGCAGGGCTGCTGATGAGGTTTGCTGTTGACATTTCTGCATTAGCTGGCTTTTGTCAATCCTCGCAGGCAAAGGAATTCTATCTTAAGGGCTGTTCTTTATTAAATTTGCAAGATACAAAACTGTGACTGACAAATAGTCTCTTTTCTTTTGTGCATGTATAAATAATAAATCTGCATCTCTAAAAATAATTAAAATATTGCTCAAATTTAAAACAGGAAAAATATAACAATTTTCAGACAGCTTTATAAAGATTACAGGAGCGTGTAAACAAGTTAGGAAACATTGTTTTTCAATAACTTTTGATAGCTATCAATACTCAAAGCTTTTGGGGGGACAGGGACATAGGGAAAGAGAATTTATATGCTTAGCTGTTATGTGTTTTACCAAACTTTGTCACAGCCTTTTATATAACTCCTTTATGTGGTATCTGTGACATAATTCCTATTTTTCCCACCAGCCATTATATATGATAAATAAAACAATGCACTGAAAACACTGAAATCTCTCATCAATGTCTTTGTGAAAAGGGCCCAGATAAATGAGTCTTGGAATCAAAGGCAGATTACATGACTGACCATGTATCATCCTCTATGTATTGAACATAGTCTTTGTAAAGATAGAGCGGTAATAAAAAGTGGTATTGTGTGCTGTGAAAGGCTGTGTGGGTCTGTGCATGACTAATCTGTCTTTCTGCATTATTTTATTCAATCTTCTCTGACTTTATGCCTTTGACATTTTTGCTACACTCAGTAAATTTGAGTGAATAGGCAATTTTAAAGAATTTTTATAGGGCTTCAGAGAAGTCATACGCAGACTGTATCTTTGTTCAGATTTAACAGTTTAAATATTTCCTTTGTCTAAGATGCAGAGTAATCTTTAGGCAAAAGTAAAGCGGGGGAGGCTAAGGGGGACAGGAAATGCCTAACCTTCCTTACGATTTTTGCAACATTTCTTCAAAACCTTTACATACAGAAAGCCATGAAGACCTCAATTCTGCAAGATGCTGAGCACCCTGAGCTTCCATTGACTTCACTAGAACTTGAGAGTGATAAGTATCTGGCAGGAAGTGCAGAATTGGACCCTTAGTACATTTTTTTCACTAAACTGGGGTTCACAGAACTTCTATGATTACAACATGGGTCTGGGGCTTCCTCCTCTGAAGATGAAGGGATCCAAGAATAACAGCTCCCTCCAGAAAACTCAAGGAGGAAGCAGATGAAATTTTAAAGGGCTATTCTGAATTTAGACTTAAATATGAAGTTCTTGCGTCAGCCAATTTATCTGACAAGATATTGCAAGGGTTGCTGTTTCTTAGTAAATAATGACTTTATTGCATCTCTTTAATGAACTGATAACGTGATACACAGTAAATTATCTAAATCTATAACATTACTGCAGATAAGCAGTGTGGTTTTAGTAATTTATACCACAGAGAGATATGCATTATAAAAATAGGAAAATTATTTCCTTTGTTAAATTGTGCAGAAGTCTTTACCTGAGGAACACCAGACAGATTAATCTCAGGAGATCCATTCACTTGTATTTAAGCTGTTGAACTGTTAGCTGTTTTTCTCAGGATAGCTGGGAAAAAACACCTTTTTGCAAGGCAGAACTGACACTGTGAGTATTACTCCAGTTCATACAAGTTCTTAAAATAAGTATTGAGCTAGTTTGAGGTAACCTAAAGCCTTTTTAAAGCTTAAATTCAAATCTGAAAGAACTGTTAATTGGCTGTGATGGAAATTAAAATGCATTGTGTAAGTCACTCGTGACAACTTCCTTTTTGGTAAACTTAAGGAATATGCAGGACCATGATGGCATGAAGCTGATGGGTCTAATTTAATTGGCTCCATCTGAGGAGTATTATTGGACTTGGATGGTACAGCGCTGACTAGGGTAAAGGCATGGATTCAGGTGGACTGAATCCACTGGAACTCAACCCCAATAAGATGTTATGCTGATGCTATGTTGGCACTGGAGACTGGGGGAAATCAAATGAACAAAATGGTAGAATTGATACTGGCTCCCTCCATTAAGGGCATCTCTCCAAGTTATATTGTTCAGGTTCATACCCTGCCAGTCATCCTGAATTTGCAGGAAGAGCCAAGTAACAGCAACAGTCCAAGAGTGATTACTATTTGCACTTGGACACAGGAGTTGAAACTTTTCTTTCAGGTGCAGGCCTTGGCCACCTTTAGAATGGATTATCGCAACATACTTTACATGGGCTACAAATTAAGGCCTCTCAGTAACATCAACTGCTGCACTTATGAAGTGGTGCTTCCAAAAAGGAGCTTGTGACACACATGGTCTGCACTCATGTCCTGTATACTCTTGGGAAGTTGTGTTGTTGATTTTGAACTATAAAGCCGATGGGTTTGGGTGTGGGTTAAGTCACCTTGTGTGATACCATGGCAACTGAGATCATCTCAGGTGCTCAAGCTGACACAAGAGGCGCCAGAGGCAGGGCATTGTCAACAAGAGGGGCCAGAGCAGGGCATTCCTTGGTTATGGAATTTTCTTTCCTATTCAGTTGTCCAAGGCCCAATTTTATTCTTCTTTACATCATGCTTTGAGGCATACCCATTCTCCTAGGCCTTTCCTGGGTACATGGGGGAGAATAGCAGGTACATCCTGATTGTGGAATCTTGATTATAGTGGGCATTGAGAAGCTCGGAGTGTTGATCCTTGGTCCCATGGTCGGGTTCTAATTGTTAATTTTGATTGTTTTTTTATAGTAGCTGCCTTTGCACCCAGAACAAGGGAAGGATGCATATGTACAAAGTGAAACAAATACATTCTGCTCTCAGTCACTCCGGTATAAATGGGAGCTGCATTGACTCAGTATCTACTGCTGCCCAACTGTATTTAGTCCAGAAAATTCAGTAACACTTGGCTAGTAAAAGTTCTGCTAGTATGTGTAAAAGGTTCTGTATACTACTAGTCTGGCCCTGCACCTATTGAATTTAATAGGAGATTTGCCACTGCCTTGAATGGAGCAGAAGCAGAAGCTTACTTTCCCAGTGTAAATACTAAGGGACCAATCCTGCCATCCTAACTCCTGTGAGTAACTCTTTACGTCAGAGGGACTGCTCACGTAAGAAGAGGTCACAGGATCCTGTGCTTAGTTTGCTCTGGGTGGGAATCAGGGCACAATTCCAGAGAGTTAGGGTCATGTACATTTCACCTCTTCTATAGAATTGTTCCTAGCCAAGTACAGTGCCATCACAGGGGTTTATAGAGCTAAAAACAAAGTTCTGCTAGCTTTTATACCAGTAACTCTACAGCACCATTAAAGGGATTCACGTGCAAGAACAAGATGACAATCTAAAATCCTCCAAAGGATATTTTGTGTTAAGGCAGGGAGCCTCCAACAGCATATACTCTGTGCTTCTAACATTAGCGTATCACATATAGAACACAATCTCTCTAGATGTAAGCATGCCTCAGCATCTTCCTTCAAAAATGTAATGGGTAAAAATTCCACATCTCTGTGCTAGATTGCATCGTGAATTCCCTCTGCTTTGCACAGCAGAGACAGACCAACACTACTTTTCATCATTGTACAATACTTACAGTGAGTTTCTTAAAATGAAAGCTTAGTAACTAAAAATGTAGGATAATATGATTCATTTATAGATCTTGGATAATAGATGTGGTTTCTATTACTCTGTTACCACATCAAGGATTAATCCTGTTCCTGTAGGAAGAATACATTACCTTCCTCTTTATGAACCATTATCATAAAGCAGGATAAACAACAAACACCACCTAAGATTAGCTATGCTGAGCAGTTCCCATTGATTTATAATGCTAAACATTGGAGGATTTGATCAAGCTACAAGTCCCTTTTTGCTAATTTTATTTGAATGGCATTCTCTTAACATATAAAGAACAACTCTGGTTTTGTTTTGCTTATTTTAATGTTTTACAACTTAAAGGGATTCTTCTCAATATTAGCTATAACAACCCAAAAATGGCATTTGCATTTTTATAACCTTGTTACTTAAAAGTGAAAGAGTAGAAGGAAAGACCCAGTGATAGTGTTCACTGCATGCTTTAATCCCAGCCTGAGCTTTTTATGCTTGAGAGCACCTTATGATGCTGTAACTAACCTCAAACCTGGAGCAGCAGGAGGGCAACAAACCTCAGAATACAGCAATGTCATGCTTTACAGGCATACTCTCTGCAACAGCATGAATGAAGAAAAAAATTGGTTGCCTAGGAAACACTCTAGTCTGGGTAATTATTACTGTAACTGTCTGCACACCCCACCTATAACAGAAATGAATAATAAATTATAATCACTGACTGGCAGCTTTCTGTTGTTGCTTTTGCTCAGCACTGCTACCTACTGGCATACAAAATTAACTACATACAAACAGTAAGGGCCATGGTACAAATATATACACACACGTATATGGTGTTTTCCCCTCTTATTCTCAATGTGATTCATGTAAATTGCTTCTTCATCAGTAAAGTAAAGACAGAAAGCGCTGTGTGTCCATAATGTAATATAGTGTAATGTTTGTAAAATATAGGAGAAAAATCTAAATGAACTTGTTCTATTCAAGTGAGATTTCATGTTACACTAACTGGATAAAAAACAAAAAAAAATTACATTTGCTGCATCATAATATATATCTTAGTGGCCAAATATAATGCTATTTAACAGCATAAAATAGGATACTACTCAAAATGTCTATAAATAAAATACTGTCTGGTAGTTTTGATCAATTAAATTGCATGATTAACAAAGATGCTCCATTTATCTTAGGTTGTCTAATTTGCAGCACAGTGTTAAAGTACTTCTATTGGAAGACTAGTATGTTTAGAAATTAGAACACTCACAGTGATTTACTGGATTTGATTTAAAAGACACAGCGGGAGTTGGCAAAATTCACATATCATGGGGTTAATGTGGGTTAGAATGGAGCTATTTGTAATACAAAAATATTGCGTACCAAATATGCACATCTGATTTCTTTTAATCCTAGCTCATCTTTTGCAATATAAATCACTTTGTTAAAATGAACAGCTAAAACAGCTGTTTTTAGGCACTATTGAAACACAGAAATCTGCTGCTTTAGATTGTCTAAGAACGTCAAGTACTGATTGCAACTAGTCTTAACATACAGATAATGCAATAAACCCAGTTGACCTCTGAATTCTTTTCACTTGGTTCCATCAACCCCTATGAATGGTTATTCCCACTTGGGTTCTATCGGTTAGGCAGGGGCAGCCAGTTGGCTTTCTAGATTTTCACAAACCAGTTCCATTGTATTCTTCAACTCAGACACTCAGGGTATGTCTGTGCTGTAACTGGAGCACACACCCCCACCCCCCACAGCCCAGGCAGATGCATTCATGCTGGGGGGCTCAATGAGTGTGCCAAAAACAGCCAAATGGATCTGGGGCTCAGGAAGGAGTTCAGGCTTTAAAGCTTAGGGGGTTGGGTGGGCTTCAGTACCTGAGATTCCACCCAGGCCAGAACATTCACGCTGCTATTCTTAGCATACCAGCTCCAGCCCCACTGTAACATGAGTCTATCTGGCCCAGGAGACTTGCTCCCATCTGCAGTATAGAGGAGTCTTTTGAGGGGGAAAAACAGAAATGGCAAGTAACCCCAGATAAGAGGCATCCTCTCTCCCTGAGCCTGTGGGGAAGGGATAATACAATAAAAATGAATATTCTGCCCAAGTTCCTGCATATTCTAAGTGGCCTACCTGTATATATCCCTGCATTTTATTTTAGAAAAATCAAATATTATTATTAGAGCCTTTCGGGGGGGTTGGGGGGGGGCTGGTCTACATTAACACCTACCATTTAAAAAAACACTAGTTCACTACAGCCAAAAAGGGATTTGGGCTCCTAGTTCTTACTATTATGTTTTTAATCACATCAAAGATGTCAAATTGGTTCCAGCCTGGTGACACCCTTACACCCACACAGGTGGAAATTGAATGGATATTCATGCATCCAATTCGTCCTGCAGATCTGCATGGTTACTCTTTCTCTGCAATGGAAAGAAATAAGGTGCCTATGGTGGCAGCTGTGCAAAAAGTCTGGGCTATCTTAGTTAACAGGTACCAATTTCATCCTTGCCATCATGCTAAAGCACCTGCCTGGGGTAACCCAAACTTGCAAATTTGGGACCAAACCTATAATTTGGGAGAATTGGCTGAGCAAAGGCATCATATGAATTTCCCAGTTAGCCTAGGATGAGGGATTTTTCTCTTTTCTTACACTAAAGCAACAACATGACCTCCCACCCTCAGCGAAGCAGCAGTACCTACAACTGGAACACTTGCTAATGTTTGATTTGGATGCCCTAGGACTGTCAGAGGCCCCGGAACTACTGGGTACCTTGGAAATTCTTTGTAACCTCTCCAGACCCCTGTCCACTATGTATGTTTATGCTAATGAAGAGGAATTCTACTTGTCTGGAGTTCTTTGTGAACGTGTGGGAAGGAGGGTTATTACAGCCCTTAAAGATGGAAGAGCTTCTGTAGAGCACCACAAAAGATTCTATTAATGCCCCAGAGGTTCTACAAGATGGTGGCCTTCTCTAATGATTGTTGGGGGCTCTCACAGAGAGAATGGAAGATTGATGCAAATTCTATGGGACTGTCCAACAGTCACGCAGCTGTGGAAAGAGGTGAGCACAAGAGTGAAAAAACAGTGCTTGGCTTCAGCAATCAAATCCCAGCTGAAAAGTGTAGATGAGATCATATACCTGCTACACTGGGTTTAACAAACACAAAATAAAAGAAAAAGAAATGTCAAGTAACTTCCAGCTTGGCTCTAAATTAATCATACAAGGAAAGGTATGTGGTTTCTTGGAAACAAGTCTCAGAAAAGATTTAAGAATAACAATTCCTTCACAACTCACACTGCCTCACCAGTCCAGACTGACAGAATATCTATACATGAGTTTTCTTTGAATTTTTCATTTTTATTCTAATTTTTCTTACAAATCTCTTGAATTTTTTTCTTTGTAAACATCTGAAATTGGAGTGGTATTGTTTGTTTTGATTGGTCAGGTAGGCCACACATTCTTGTTTTTGTTCCTGGATTGAATGAGCATACAAACAGTCCCAACCCAAATCATGAGAGTGAGGATTTAGAATTTAGTTTCCTTCTGTGATTTTGAAACTCACCTTCTCTGAACAAATTTGTCAGGAAAAGGGCGGGAACTCTGAAACCTGTATGGAAGACCAACACAAAAAGAGTATGAACGTGTCAGAAATTAAATCATTTGCAAATGTGGCAAGTGATTTAGGAAATTGTAGCCATCCACTAAGTCATGTGCAGCACCACATTGTGACTAAAACTGGTTTGTTAGTCAAAACATCTACAGCTGCAACCCAAACAAGCTCACTGAAACTCTATCTGGATTTGGAAAATGATGTGTGTTTTACAGAAGTATTGGTATGTGTTTAGTAACTCTGTTGGGATGTGTGTTAGACATGTCAGTTAGTATGTTTTGAAACATTACTTAGCACCACCTACAGTAGAGCAAGACACTGATACTTAAAACCTGTTAGCTTGTCATACTCAGTCTTTGTGTCCTCACTACCCTAACCTAGGATCCTAGGTTGACCATGACCCACTACCAAGTTTTCAAACACTACAATCCTTGTCTGCACTAGGTGCCAGGTGCTGCTAATTAACACACTTGCTAAACACATCTCATTTGTCTAACCAAGACAAAGTCTGAGATTTAGTTTCATACCTTGTTTATGTCAGGGGCTAGGACTTCTAGTGGTTAAAAGATGGCCTTTAGAGTAGAGGGACAGGGTAAAGGTGGCAGGAACACAAGATGGCTGCAACCTTCTGCCTGAAAATGTTGGAATGCCCAGGTCTCTTATGCCTGGACCCCTAGAATGATCTTATCTTTTTTCTTTTCCCCCTTCCTATATGCACCCAGCTAGCCAGCTGGCCTGTGTCCCCTTCTTCAGAAGACCTCAGCATGGCCACCTCACAATTCACTGAACTTACTTTCTATTTTCTTCAGCTTCAGGCACATGGGTAGATAGGCAATTCAGAATACAACTCCAGTTCTCCACTGACACAAAGCTGCCTCATCCTCAGATAAGCTTTATTCACTTTGTGCCCATATCCTGCTCCCAACCTCCCACAGCTATTCCCTTAGGCTGTATCCCACACTATTTCCCCAACTGATGGTATCCAAACTCTCCAACAAAACAAGTAACAAAGAAGCCCTTCTACCAATCAGTGGTGGTGTTCTGATAAACTCCTTTAAAACATTTGCTACTCACCCACTCTTGGCCTTACTCAACAACCTTTAACTGGCTTCTGAGTATTTGTGTTCCCACAAGGTTGCATGACTATGCCCCCATTGGCTCCTCCCCTTTCTTACAGTCATTGAAAAGAAAAAAAAACAACAACAAACAACTCACCAGCCAATCCCAAACAGCAGCAGGCACTTACAGCTGTTTTTGGCTTCTATTTAAGTCAGGGCTCCCTGACAAACACTCAGCACAGAGCATCTCAGACTCTTCTTGCAGCAGAAAAAAGCAATCAAAAAATTAAAAATAAATAGATTAAACTTTACCCTCATTATTATTTAAGTGGAGAATAAAATCTCTGATGTTAGCAGAAAAGCAAAAGATGCTCTTACTGATAGATTAATTTAATATCAAGAAACTTGAAGGCATGGAAACATGGGCAATATGATTACAGTTAGGGAACATTTTGTCTAGTCCCTGCCTTTAATGAAACATGTATTTCTGGTGGTCCCACACATCAAGTCTTCTGCTCCACTATTGCATATTTAATCCTTCGCCAAGCATAGCCCGAGACTCCCACATTTTTTCCTCTCTCTAAAACTTCGTCACATCTTCATGCAAGTATATTTTTTGCATATACATTTGAGAACAGGCTTCATATATAACACCATCATTGCTATTACACAATCTACTGCTCAAGTCCATGTAAGGAGACCAGAGATACAGGAGCAACTGAACATGGGACACCCCTTGCACACATGAAACACATTGCAAATTGCAAGAGGTACAGACGGACATACATAAGCTCCAATTCAGGAAAAATACCCAAATATGTGCTTAATTTTAAGCATTTGCTTAATTCCATTTTTTTTCAGGAACCCATTGACTTCAATAGGACTTGAGCACACATTGAAGTGCACTCCTGAATAAGGATGCTTTTCTCAATGGGAGCCATAGTGCACTCCAACCAAGATGAACCTGTCCTATGTTGACTAGGGGAGTGGAGGAATATGTTTTTAAGTGGTACAGAATGAAAACATGGAAAGAACAGTGATTTTAAAGTGATCAAGGGGAGTTTGGCTTGCTTCAAAATAACTAGGAGTCGTAAGTATTTTAGGAGGTATCTAAATAAATCTTTTAAAAGCGCTCTCTTTCTCGCTTTTTCTTCTTTTCTAATTACCTGTCTGGTTGTCTTGGATCTCAACCTTTTGATATCTAAGATAGGTATGCATGGAACTATATTTTACAGTTGCACTGTTCTGGTTACAAAATAGCTGCTGCTTCTTTAGGACATAATTTCATTTTGTTTAGCCAATAATTCATTAAGGAAGCTATA
This sequence comes from Dermatemys mawii, assembly GCA_007922305.1. NCBI lineage: Eukaryota > Metazoa > Chordata > Testudines > Dermatemydidae > Dermatemys > Dermatemys mawii. The sequence goes on along the minus strand of ML677343.1, from coordinate 16,498,900 downwards.
AATAATGCCAGGATGGACTGGCATTGATGGCTTATTGTAGTACTACAACAATATGCTTTTCTTTAAAAAAATAGCATTTTAGAATGAATCAGGTTAATCATTACTTTCAATGTGATCCTCAATATCAGCTTAAAATGAGTCTGTTTTAAAACTTAAATTGCCCCACGCCATCTTCCTCCTATAAGAAAACCTGCAAGAGAAGCCAAGCAGGGAGAAAAATTACTCAACATTCCCTTTAATTCTTTTTCAAAGAGGCAGGATTTTCCCCTGCCACCTGGGAATCAAGCTGTGAGGATCTTTGGGAATTAGCCACAGGTCAGAGGAGTATCTGCAAATGACTAATACCTCCCCATGCTGCCTCTTGGCCCTCCGGTCAGCATGACTTTTAAGTGTCAGATCCACAGCTGATGTAAATTGTTATATAGTCCGTTACTTTCAATGGAGTTGTGATAATTTACACCAGCTGAAAATCTGCCCCCAACTTTCCTTATGGACAGCAGCCATTGGATCACCCATTGAAATGGCTCGTTCCAAGCAGCATTGGCAGTGAGGACTATGCATGCAGCTGCAGCCATCATCTTCTTTACACATGTAGCTCCTGGAATCCCACATAGACATCTATTTCATAGATCCCAAGGCCAGAAGGGACGATTGTGATCATCTAGTCTGACCAATATAGTACAGGCCAAAGAACTTCCCCAAAATTATTCCTAGAGAAGAACTTGTGGAAAAACATCCAGTCTTGATTTAAAACTGGTCAGTGATGGAGAATCCACCACAACCCTCGGAAATAGTTCCAATTGTTAATTATTTTCACCATTAAAAATGTATCCCTTATTTGCAGTCTGAATTTGTCTAGGTTCAACTTCCAGCCATTTGATTGTGTTATACCTTTTTTCTGTTAGGTTGAAGAGCCCATTATTAAATATTTGTTCCCCATGTAGAGACTGTAGTAAAGTCACCCATTTTCTCTATTAACATAAATAGAACTCCTTGAGAGTGTCAATATAAGACATGTTTTCTAATCCTTTAATCATTCTCATGGTTCTTATCAACATCTTTCTTGAATAGTGGACACCATAAGTGGACACTGTATTCCAACAGCTGTTACACCAGTGCCAAATACAGAAATTATTTTATCTCTTTACTCCTATTTGAGTTTATGCACCCCAGGATTGCATTAGCTCTTTTGGCCAGAGCGTCACATTGGGAACTCATATTCAGCTAATTATCAACCAGCATCCCCAAATCTTTTTGTGAGTCACTGCTTTCCAGGACAAAGTCCCCCTCATCCTGGAAATATGCTCTATATTCTTTGTTCCTAGATGCATACGTCTATATTTAGCCATATCAGAACACCTATTTTTTGCTTGTGCCCACTTTACAAAGCAATCCAGATCACTCTGAATTAGTGACCAGTCCTCTTCATTATTTACCACTCCCCCAATTTGTGTGTCACCTGAAAACTTTATCATGGATAATACTCAGTTATGGTAGACACCCACACTGATTTAGTCACAAGGTGGGATAAGAGCCCTCCTTCACCTTGACACAGTTAAAACATCTGGTGAATAAGAGGTCATATGCACTGTTGCTGTTACTCACTTTGTTTGTATACAGTTGCTCTTTGAACATGATCATACAATTTCTTTGTTACTTAAACATTTGCAAAAACAACTGTTTGCATCTAGGCGAGCTGTTGGGTTAGTTCTGGGCAGTTTTAGCAAGGAAGTTGCATTTTAAAGTCAACTTAAAAGATAAATAATGAATTTGTTTTTTAATTAAAGAAAATGTAAGGACAAATTTAAGTTTAACATAGGAAGAGACGTCTCCAGTCTTCCAAACTGGCATCCTGGGTGAGACAGTGGACAGTTTACACTACAGGATAGACACAAACCTAGCTAGACCCTGGCCCAAAATACTTTTCTGGGTGTAGTGTTAGGTGACTCGCTGTCCAAATGAGATGGTCAAGGCCTGGAAAGTCAGATGCTAATGGGAACAGGAATTGTGCAGGGTGGTGGAAGGACTGTCACCTGGGTAACCACATGGTTAAATCCACAGAACCATGGGCCAGACACCAATCATGTCTACCTGCTGCAGGAAGACATTTTGCCTTAGTTCTCAGTGCCTTAATTTCATTTCAAAGTTCTGTTAAGTTTTAAAATAAAATTGCAGCCATTAAGACATTTATCTTAGTGGACACCGTCTCTGGGCATTTCCATTACAATTAAAATATTATTTGAATATAGAAAAGAACTGGGAATTTTGTAACCCTAGTCTAGGTCTGTGCTCCTCTCCCTATGTGCATGTAATTGCCACTGAAATTAATTTAATAGGGGGAAGAGACTAGATTGTGTGTATGCAATATTGAGGCATTTCAAAGAAGAACTTCTTTCCAGATTTTATTTTCAATTAATAAATCAACAAAAACCCAAAATTCATAGCTTTGTTTTTACTTGAAAAGTTTAATTTTACAAAATACCATTTTCCATGAAAGAAACTTCCCTGCAAGGTACATGAACACAGCATTCTGTTTTAGAGATCTGTACAGTAAGATATCAGAGAGGTTTAATAGAAGGAAAAAACCCTGAATTTTAGCAGGTACCTACAACAATGTGGATAAAAGAGTGACTTAAAATGCTAAAGCAAGTAATGAAATATAATTGTTGAATCAAATTTGAAGTTTCTTTAAAACTGTCCAGATGGTAAGTAGGACATCACAGCTGGTACAAAACTGCCTGTATATTTAGGTTTAAACATAAAACCAATGGCATATGAAGAGAAACCTTTGAAAAATAATTCCAAGTGCTGTTATCATACGGAAAACATATACAAAGGTGCTGACTGCATACAAGGAAACTAATAAAAGAAACTGAATACTGAAGTGTTCAAACATTTACTTTTTTTTTTTTTTAAATATCACCAATAGAGGTCTATTAAGATAAACAATGCCAAATTAACATGATACCTTTTTACTAACTAGGTGTAATGCACATAGTTTTACATAATCTCAACAAATGTGAAACTAAGCATTAATATTCAAACTTTCAATGTGCAGGCAGCAGGGCCTAGTTTGTCTGTTGCATTCTGGCAGCTTTGAATTTTGAAATCCTCTTTGTAGTTTCTTCTGATGCCTCAGACAGAACTTCCTCTGATTTTCGCTCCAGAATGGTAGGCAGGACAGAGTGAGCAATGCTTGGGTGTGGTATTAGGGGAGACAAAGGCTCTTTTTCTATAACAGTTCCAGAAAAAGCCTACAAGAGAAAAGAAAACTCAGACTGAGCTAATAAAATGCAGATGTGAAGCTTTGCCCATAAGGTCATTATCCTATATTAGCCTTATTAGGATTGTTATTTCTTTTACTCAAAAGTAAAGAAATATCTTTATATCAATGGTAGTTCCTTGAATAAGTAAGCAAATTGTATTAACCTCAATATATAGCTTGTTCAAAGAAATCTGAATGAAAGATAGTGTTTTAAAAGTACTACTTAATCATGTTCCTAAATGCATAAGTGATCTGAAAAAATTGCTTCCCACTGATACATATTGAAGAAAATAAAACAGATGATGCAACAGGCAATTTCATCTTGGATAACAAATAGGAAAAATTTGCAGATTTTAGGTCTGTCATCATTTCCTGTCATACGTCATATTTTCATGGCTTAATATCTTGGCCTTTTCTAATTGCATCAAGATGGCACCTGGCATATAAATTTACCTATATTTTGTTTGTTCTAATTTTTTCTTTCTAACCAAAATGATCAAAAATTGGTCAAGGCAGTTTATACTTAAGAGAACAACAAAAGACTTCCAATTATTTTCTTCCTCTATAAATTTTAACTAAAACCATACATCCTTAATATTTTAAAATTACAATTTCAATTATAGCTCTATTTCTATATAAAGAAAAAGGAACAGCCAGGATATTCACAATTTGAAAAGCAGCTAGTAAGAAACTCTTTTTCATAAATGCTTTTAGTATCAGCTATGGGTTTACAATATGAATATAAAATATTACATTTTCAAAAAGTCACAATATTATGTGACAAAAATTTAAAAAATGGTTCAGGGCATTTCAGAAAAAAGATACACTAACTTACACCCAAGATTTGATCATTATATTGGGCAGGAGGGAATAGATAACAGATTTATTAAATCTGCTCTTTTAAGAGTTACATAGTTGACAAGAAAAAACACAGCAAAACAAAATAGTCGCTCTTCTTGCAGGACCTGCAAAAAAGCAATGTTTTTTGTTCTACACTCCAACAGCTAAATTAAGGCAAAGCTGTGCCTGTTTTGCTGATTTGTTCAATAATACCAGTGTCATTTTTATAAAAAGGTAAATAAAATATAGCCATTCTGACATTCTGCTACATTAGGAAAAAAGAAAAAAATCAGTGCATGGCAAATGTTGCCAGAAAAATAACATACCTCAAACAACCATAAAAACAACTGAAAAGCAAAACAACATTTTTTTAAAAGTGAATGTCCCTTTCATTCTGACTGAGCATTTTGCTCAGTGTGATATAATTACTTTAAAAAATACAGAGATGCTATAGATAATCATGCCGTATTCAGAGAATGGATTGATACAGGAATGATTTGTTATTGTTTTACAGTGACCAAAAGTGTACTAGATGTTTAACATATAGAAGATACAGTCTCAGCCACAAAGAGATTGCAATCTTTAGTGCTAACCCTGCAAAAGAATCCATGCCAGCAGATCCTTATGTCCCCACTGAATATCTTTCAAGTTAGTGGGACTCCATGTAGGCATAAGGGCTGCCACATGGATCCCTCAACTGCATTAGGGTCTCAACAAATATAATGAAGTGGATATAAAGAAAAACAAGAGAGGCATGAAGGTTACAACAACAGAATAATGTGGCTGTTAACAGAGTAAAGACCACAATGGGTCTTCTATGAGTCTACTTTTTTTTTCCAGAAGAAACCATTTCCCTTTGAAGATGCCTTCTGTCTACAGAACTTCTAAAAATTTAATGTAACCTAACTTTTAAAAAATGACTAATTTTCCATAACAATAACAGAGGTAAAATATTAATCCCATGCATGGCATAGCAGCAGCCACATCTCATTTCTGAACATTCCAATGGTTTTCACAGCTACTCACCAAGCCCATGCAGTAGTGATGTACAATCTCTTTCATTTATGATAAGAAATTACCCAGCTTTCCAAAGACTTGGAAATATATTTGGTTCGGCTCTTCAATGGCATCTTGCCTGAAAGAGCAGGTTCTTCTTAAAGGCCGTAATTCCAGAAGTTGTGTTCCGTGTCCATTGGACAACTTCCTCCCTCCTCCTGTCATGGGACTCCGTAAACACTCCAATGAGCCCATGGACACCATTTGTTTTAAAATATAAAATAAACCCTGGAGGTTCTCCATAACTTATGTGTTAGCATATTAAGAGCCTACAGTATACACAAAATCACCTTCCTTCCCTCAGATAAGCGGAAATCTTGCGTGATCCAGGATTTTGTTACTCTGTGGTGCACCTCAGAGATTAAATTATGGGGAAGTCCCAGAATGTCACTAAATTTGAAAACCATGAAGTCAATGTGCTCAGTGGAAGTGATATTGTCTACTGCTACACAAAAGTGGCAAATAGTCAGCTCAGCTGGCTGTCTCACAATGAGAGGAAAAGGATAAGCGCAGGGAGAAGAATGGTTCTCCTGGCAATCTCTCCCCAAAGATGAGAGAGGTAGGGAGAGCTAGAAAATTGGTTAAAAAGAAATTAAATAAACTGATGGTAGAGGCAACTACACTATCCAGCATTTTCCTTTTTACCCATGCCAACAATCAATAATTAATCAAAAAATTTACCTCGAATGTCCCTGATAAGGTTGAAAGTTTTTTTGGAAGATGCTCCTGTCCCTCCTCCTCTTCCTCCTCCAAGATCCCTTCACTGTTGTCACTGTAAGTAGCTTCATCATAGCTAATACTCCTCAGAACTCCTCGTCTGTCATCAAACTCAGCAGCACTGCTCTCACTGGTATCACTACAAACACTATTCTCTCTGCTTCGAGACTTCAAAATTGATTTACGAGGGACATATTCTCCATTCACAACATCAACAAAGACTCTATAAAGGAAAATGTTAGCTTTAATAAACTATTTCGGGATCAGATGACAAATTTACAGTGATCTCATTTTGTCTTTTGTACAAATTAATTACGATTTGCATTTCTAACTTTTCAACTGCTGTATTACAATACTGTACCTTTAAAAGATACAATAAAGCATTTTCTTTACTAATGAACATAGAGTAATTCTGCAACCCAAACACTGTCATGCCTCTATTTAAGGATTAGCTGGTAAACACTCCTTTTTGAAGAATGTGTATAGCTCTTAGATACTTGACAACACAGCCTGATTTGCAAAATGTAAAGAAAAATTATAGTCACAAGATTTTGACAGTTTTATTTCTAGAAACCAAATAGAATGTTGTGATAACAGAAGGTTTTCTAGTGTGAAATCATTTTCAGATGTAGAATATAAAAACAAGTACTTTAAACATTTACTCGCACAGGTCAAGGCCGTTTTCCCAGGCAAGTTCCATAATTTTCTGCAGAATCTACACTTTTACTCAAAAAATAAAATAAGTTTTTAGTTGATAGGGTTCTGAAGAAACTTTCCAAACATGAACAGTGTGAACTGTCACAGAGGGCATGGTTACACTGGCACTTTATAGCGCTATAAAGCCCCCACGAGCGCTATAACCTCCTCCCCGTCCACACTGGCAAGGCATGTAGAGTGCTATAACTGCTGAGTTATAGCGCTATTGTTAATCCACCTCCGCATGGGGAATAAGGGCTGTAGCGCAGCTGCTGTAGCGCTACAGCAAGGATGTGGACACCCACTGCGCTACAAGTGATCTCTGGAGATGCCTAGAGCCATTTAAGGCAATTGACGTCTCTTCCCTTTGTTTTGAACTCGGCTGGAGGAATGCGGAAGTACCTCTTTAGAGTTTCTTTCTTAACTCGGCAGATAAGCAATGCAAATGTTTAAGGACGGAGCCTGTGTGAAAACAAAGCCTTCTGTGAACGGAGGCTCACTGACAGGCTTTCAGAAAAACGGAAAAACCACTGGCTCTCTCCCTCCACATACACACAACGTGTCCCCCCTCACCCCCCTCGTTTAAAAAGCACGTTGCACCCAGCTGAATGCTGGGATACCTGCCCTAATGCGCTGCTCTTAATGCCGCATTAAGTGCCCCAAATGTGGCCATGCTATACCGCAGGAGCATCTGAGTGTGGACATACAATAGCGCTATACGTATTACTGTATAAGGGGACCGCTATAACCTATAGCGCTATAATCTTGTAAGTGTAACCATACCCAGAGTCATCTTCCTGAGACTACAGATACTGTTCCCATTCCTCTGTTGCTGCTCATCACTTTCCCAAACTGTAACGATAATTGACCAGCATCTGTTAATTTCCACTTCTGCTCTTAGAAACCCTATGGGTAGCTCTAAAACCAACAGGAATCAGGTTGCACTGTACTGTTGCAGCTTGCCAGAGGAAGAGGTAGGTACTAGAACTATTCACTGGAAAGGAGAATTCAAAAACAGGTGAGGTACTTTAGGAGATACCTCAACAATACTACCTCACAGCAGCTGGGGGATCTGGGAAAGAGTGGTCAGCTATGGGGTTTAATAGCGCAGCGGAAATCAATGAAAGCTTTGCCACTGACTTAACTGGGAGCAGAAGCTCCCACAGAGGAAAAAAGTACAACAGCTCCCTTTCAGCAGCTAGAAGTGGAATTTTTTGATTGTTTCTTAAGAGTTTCACATTTTCACTCACTTACTACCCTAAGACTAAAAAACATACTGATCCTGAACAGCACCCTGAATCCCTAAACCTTCTCTTGTCCCAGCAGTTGTATAGCTGTGATGAAGGGGGTGGGCTGGACTTTTCACATAGGTACTGCCCCTGAACAGACTTTCAAAGGCATTTAGACATGTGAAGATGTAGATAAGTGCCTAGCAGATACCAAGAAGCTTTTGAAAATGCTAACTCTCACTGATCACAAGAGGATCTAGGTGCTTTTGAAAACCCAGTAGGTGCCCATCTGCATCTTTAGACACCCAAATACCTTTAAAAATCTGGCCCCATGTCTCAAAGTTACTTTTGTCCTTTGTGCAGTCCTTTAGCTATCAGAGTCTGGTCAATTTTTCTTGCCCTCTGAAGGAGGGGGAGGAGGAGGAGTGAATAGATAAAGGTGTGTGGCTATGAGCTATGGGGAAGAGAAAGACTAGAATTACAAGTTGGAAAAAATGGAAAAGGAGAAAGAGATTTTGTAGGGAGGGAAGAAACAAGAAAGAGAATATACCAGAAAGGAGGTAAAGCATGTGCTGAAAGGAATATGCTTGGCTGGAGGGAGATAGTAAGAAAAGAGGAAAGAGACAATAACAACTCAGATAGATACGTCACGAGAAAGAAACAATGGAGTGAAGACAGAAAGAGAAAGAAGGCATCGTGATGGACAAGATCAGTCATATTTTAAAGGAAGTTGATTGACAATATGTTTAATTAAACAATTTGCAATGAGCAATTTCATTCCTTTAAGTTGCAGGAGATATGGCATGAGGCAGTGGGATAAATTTTAAAAGCACTGCTAAAAGGAATTATGATCAGCTCTTAGTTTGAGAAAGTGCAACTCTAAGCAAAGCAGTATGCAATACCTATGAAGTGTTGTAGTTTAAACATGTTACAGCCATGCAGTAGACACAAGTGTTCACTTTTTAAGATGTACACCCAGTTCCAAATGCTTCTTTTGGGAGACATTGGGCAGCTCCATTTTTGGGTAAAATTTCAAAGTTAGTGCAGGACACTTCAAAAAGGAGATGCTTAAACACAAAAGAAAGCCTTACTTTTCAAGCATGCTATGGGAAAAGCAGGGCAGCCATCACCATATATTACATACCGATAAATGTCTGCGGGTGTTTTAATGTTAGGCAGTTCTGGAGCCAAGTGTCCATTGCCATTGCTATTCTTCCTTTTACGTTTGGCCTCTTCTTTCTTTTCACTAAATTTCAAAGTAGTATTTTTTCCTGTATTTATTCTTACCTGAAAATTAAAACACAAAGTGGTCTAGAGTATAAAAATCAGGCAATCACAAGGGCATGGATCAAGTCAGTTCATGAATTCTTCATATCCAAGCAGCTGAGGGAGGGGAGCTACAGCTAAACAACAAAATGTAGTGACATTCTCAGTGCTCACTGTCTCAATATTATGTGCATAATTTGTGTGCATTCACACTTATTGTCAAGAACTAGCTTCTTGCACCAGGACTGCGTAAGCATAATCAACCTGTTTATACATCATACCATACATCCTAAACCATTAACTCTGACCAAGAGCCTAGTTTCCCCTGAATGCAATGTTTCCCTTGAATATAAAAGGTATTTTTAGAACACCTGGACCAGAGATGCTACCTTTTAGAAATATATGACAGTGTGTAAACTTTAATATCACTTTTGATAGCATTTTTGAGAATTCATGACTGAACTGGGGGTTTTCAAAACACAGAGCAGCAAAAGAAACCTTCTGAAACAAAAAGCCAAATTAAACTTCGTCTACAGACAGGGTCCTAAATACAAGACATGCCATGGCACTTCCTGTCAAGGTTTCACATGAATGTTTGACATAACACCTTGAATTCTGCGATGGCTTTTACATTTTACAATATTGCTTGTCTAAAATAAATATAAAATGCATTTTCAGAAAAAAAAAATTGATTCTAGGGCTGTAAGTAGCACATACAGATTTCTCCTGCAGTAACATTTTAGATGTGCTATTAGGAGTACAATCTATGGTTAGAGTCCAATGACAGATAAACTGGTAGCTACTACTGTTTCTGTCACATGAAAAAATCCTAAATATAAAAGATGGTTGAGGCCTATTAGGACATCTAGTACATTCCCTCACTCCCACCCACACCACCACCAAATCAGTACATCTGCTAATGTTTTGTCCATTACTTTTTAATCTCCCAAGGGATGGGATCTTCCACCATTTTCCTTGAGAAATCGTTCCCAATTATAATGTAGACATATTTCTTCATGAGAGTCTTCTTTTCACACTCGCTTTAGCATTTAACTTCAACTCTGGCAGGCTGGATGACTCCCTCAAGAATACGCCGCTGCTGCCTCTTCATTTGACTACAGGAGTTGCTCTAGACAACAATCACTCTCCCCATAGGATAAGGATGCTGCTTTTGTTGTGGTCCCTGCCTCTATGAACCTAGCAAACAAGGAACTGGCTTCAGCTCTGAACTCTGACACCATCTTACCTATGTGAGGTAGATCCTTTTTTTGACTCATTAAAGCAATGGTATACTTTACTGTCTGGCATATGGGGTTCACTATTTTAAATAAAGCATGTAGTATATATACTAGCTACATTACATGGAGATAAATATATAAAAAGTAATAGTACAAACCCTTTTAGGTTCAACAGTATGAGAGAAAAAAATAGTTGGTACAAAATGATCAACTCCCAAATCATCTTCATCATCATCACTATGATAATGACTTTGGCCATTAACTTGGCCACTGAACAATTCTGAATTTGCTACTTCTTTCTGTACATTGTCCTTAGTAGAGTCTTCCACTCTGTGTACTACATTCAGATCTGTCTTATCTTCTTTCTCCTCTTCGGAGGAGGTTGTATCTTCTCTGTTTGCCTCAGTTGTATCAGGTGTCCTATAAAATGCAAAAAATACTTAAGGAAAGAAAACTAATCAATACATATAATAACCTAACAAGATAACTTACGGAATAACTTATGAAACCACTGAATAATTTCCTTTACTTATGAGATGAGATTTTCTAGCAGAGGTTAGGGAAGAACAATATCATGCATGATAATTCTTTAAGGGCCAAACTGTGGAGCCCTTACTCAAAATGCAACCACTTCAACAACGAAATGCTTACAAGAGAGCCACAATCTGGTCCTAAATCATAATTTTTGCTTTAGGACCAAAACAGCTCTAAGGATGGTCATTCACAATTAAAAGAGTTGTTTACTGAGGAGTTGTACACATCAGGTCAGAAATACAAAAGGTCCAACTACAATACTAGCTTACACTTCCTGTACACTCTGGGCAGGAGTCTCTCTTGCAACCAAACTCTAATCAGTGCCAGAGACAGATGAGGGTGTCAGCTGGTGATCAAGGGCCTTTCTGCAGTAGCCACAAGGCGAGTGAAAGCAATTATAGGGCTCCTCTAACTCACACCCTATGTCTATGGCCCCTATGCTACTGGAGGATGGGAGTAGTAGAACTCTACTCTGCAATTCTCCAACCTCCTTTCCATGTTGTTCACTCTATGATGGACATGGGAGGGAGGCAGCAGTTGTAGGAGCTGCCCCTGCCATTGGGTAGTTTCCCTATGCCAGGAGAATGAGGGGATTCCTTCCTGCACATTTACAGATGGATTCCAGCTCCTCTGCACCACTCAGGGGCTGGATTCCAGTAGAAAATCTGGCCCTTTATGTTCCAACCTTTTTCACCCTACCCTCATAACTAGAGTCCAAGTTAATTCTTTTAGTTCTACTTGGGTGTTTGTAGGCTCCATCACTATAGTATCCAAACTTCTCACAGACATTAGTTAGTTTACTCTCACATGATACCCTTGAAGTAAGGAAGTTTTATCGTCCCCATTTCATAGATGTGGAACTGAGGTATACAGAAATTAAACGCATCTCGATCACACAGAAAGTCTGTGGCAGTCAGGTGCTGTACACAGATCTTCCTTTATTATGAGCAGCTTATTTTAAGTTTCACATTTTATTTATTTTTGTGAATGTTAAGGTATTAAAAAGAGTCCTGAATGGATGTTTTTAGGATTTTCTCAGTTTATAATGAAAACAAAATCAATAACCATACACTTTTAAACATGCAGTAATGCTCCTCAACCATTACTGTTTTAAGCAAATCAACTGCAAAAGGCACTTATTTCTTCATCTTAGTAAGGATTTTAATTACATCCAACCTGCCACTGTAATATACCTGTCAAATTCACCCAGCATCTCTTCTTGTCTCTCAAGTTCTTCCAATCGGGCCCACAGTTCCTTTTCAGATTGGGAACAGCCCTTGGACTTTGCATCTGTCCCATTTTCTTGAAAATGTCCCTCAAAAACATCTGACACTTTTGGCTTTGAATGAGGCTTGTGAGCAGTTCTGCGTTTTCCTGTGCAAAATAAATAAATTGTATCTAGCCAAAACATTTTTCATTTCAAACTACTGTTGAATTGTTTAAGTAATACTGTCAGTGAACCAGAACATTGTCACAGGATAATGCTAGGGCAAAACAGAGACACTGATCCTGTGACTCTTCTATTACAGTGGTTTGGTACTTCTCATTTGATTTAATTATTTCCTTTAGTGTGACCATTGCTCACTGTGCCATTAACTGGGGAAACAAACCTTCTTTGCACTTTGGCTCATTTGGGACCAACTATCTGTACAAATAGATGTTTTCTAAATTTATGAAGTACAGCAATGTTACCTAAAAATTAGAGATGGTTTACAGGACAAACTGGGACATTTAGCAGAAGCCCAGTGTATTTACACATCCCTCTTTGGTAATTATGAATTCACACCACTCAATAACAAAAAGCCATTTTTAGCTTTAAAATCTTAATTTTCTAATAATAAAAATAAAACCTTTAAAGCTTCAGAAGTGGACAGAGAAATTTACTCCTCAGTGAAAGGCAGCCACATGCAGTCACTGTGGTCATTTCAACGTGACTCATAGATTTTGACACCAGACGGGACCATCATAATCATCTAGTCTGACCTCCTGCACGACAGGCCACAGAACCTCATCCACCCTCTCCTGCAATAGGTCCATAGCTCCTGGCTGAGTTACTGAAGTCCTCAAAACTTAATTCAAAGACTTCAAGTTACAGAGAATCCACCATATGCTCTAGTTAAAACCAGCAAGAGACCCATGCCCCGTGCTGCAGAGAAAGGTGAAAAAAATCCCAGGGTCTCTGCCAATCTGCCATGGAGGAAAATTTTTTCCTGACCTCATATATGGTGACCAGTTAGATCCTGAGCATGTGGGTGAGATCCACAAGCAAGACATCTAGGCAAGAATTCTCTGTAGTAACTCAGAGCTCTCCCCATCTAGCATCATATTTCTAGCCATTAGAGAGATTTGCTAATAGCAGACATGGATGGGCCATAAGCATTTGTGGGCAATTTCATCACACCGTCCCCTCCATAAATGTAGGGTTTTTTTAAACAAGCAAGGCTTTTTGCTCCCACTACTCCTCTCGAAGACTACTCTAGAACTTCATTCTTCTAATGATCAGAAACCTTCATCTAATTTCAAGTCTAAACATATTGATGGCCAGTTTATATCCATTTATTCTTGTTCCAACATTGGCGCTTAACTTAAATAACTCCTCTCCCTCCCTGGTATTCATCCCTCTCATGTATAGAGAGCAATCATCGTTCCCCTCAGCCTTTGTTTTGTTAGGCTAAACAAGCCAAGCTCCATAAGTCTTCCCTCACAGGACAGGTTCTCCATTCCTCTGATCTTCTTAGTAATCCTTCTCTGCATCCATTCCAGTTTGAATTCATCTTTCTTAAAGATGGTAGACCCAAACTGCACACTGTACTCCAGATGAGGTCTGACCAGTGACTTGTACATTGGCAATAAAACTTCCCTGCTGCAACTGAAAATACCTTGCCTAATGCATCCTAAGATTGTCCTAGCCTTTTTCAGGGTTGCATCACTCTAGTGGCTCATAGTCATCCTGTGACCGACCAATATACCTAGGTCTTTCTCCTCCTCTGTTGCTTCCAGCTGTTAAGTCCCCAGCTTACAGCAACAACTCTTGTTGTTAGTCCCTGTTCGCACTATTAAATTTCACCCTATTTCTATTATTCCAGTTTTAAAGATTGTCCAAATCTTCTTATATGATGAGTTCTCCTCCATATTGGCAGTACCTCCCAATTTTATGTCATCCACAATTTGTTTCAGGGCATTCCCACTTTCTGTGCCAAGGTGATTGTTGAAAATGTTAAATAAAATTGGTGCTAAGACTGATCCTTGAGGAACTCCACTAGCAACCTCCCTCCAGCCTGACAGTTCACCTTTCAGTATGACCCACTTTAGTCTCCCTTTGAACAGTTCCTTACCTACCTTGCAATTCTTGTATTAATCCATCTTCTCCAGTTTAACTAAATTTCCCATATGGAACTGTATCAAATATTTTGCTGAAATCCAGATAGAATAGATCTACCGCATTTCTTTTGTCTCGAAAATCAGTTATCTTCTCAAAGAAAGAGATCAGGTAGGGCTGGCATAATCTACTTTTTCTAAAACTATGTTGTATTTCATACCAATTACTGTTTAGCTCCATGTATTTAATCTCTCCTTCAAAATTTACTCTAAGACCTTGCATACAATCGAGGTCAAACTAACAGACCTGTAGTTTCCCAGATCACGTTTTTCCTTTCTTAAATATAGGTACTATATTTGAAATTCTCCAGCCACAGGGTACAAGCTTTGAGTTTATGGATTCATTAAAAATCCTTGCTACTGGGATCACAATTTCATGTGCCAGTTCCTTTAATATTCTTGGAGAAAGATTATCCAGGCACCCTGATTTGATCCCTGTGCCAGAGTGCAGGGAGAGAGTAAGTAAGCTAGCACCGTGGTCACTTAGATGCTAATTAGTGCCTTAGAAGAACCTGATTGGGGGTAATGATCTTATCAGGCTGATAAGCTAAGAACTCAATTGTCCCAATCAGCCCAGGGATGATAAAAGAGGCACAGGAAGGAAGTGCACAGGGGAGAGAGGGAGGAACAGGGCTAGTCATACAGAGGCCTCGAATAGGGAGACCTCTGTTCCCCTCAGGTCCTGCTGAGAGGGCCTAAAGCTTAGCACATATTGTAAATAGATGGGAGTGTAGGACACTGTGGTGATATTGGTGAAGAGGAACTGAAATAAAGTTTCACTGAGAACATACCCAGTGGAGTCCATGCGGTTTCTTGAGGGAAGAGGATGGGGTTGTGTCGTGCCCCTGTTACAGTCCCATTAAACTGTCTGAGTTTGGCTTACATCCTGAATGTGGTAATTTCTACTTCCACATTCTCATCAGCCACCCTGCCACTGTCCCCATGCTCTTCATTACCCTTATTAAAAACAGAGACAAGTATTCGTTCAGGTGTGGGATATCTAGATTATCTTTAATATCCACCCCATCCTCCATGTTTAGTGCTCTCTCTCCTTTTTTCCCTGTTTTCTTTTTATTTATAAGGCTAAAGAATTCTTTTTACCATTGGTTTTAATTTCCGTGGAAGGTCCACCTCCACTTGCCTTTTGGAAATTGTCACTTTATTCCTACACTTCCAGACCTCAAAGAGGTAGCTTTTCATGCTTTCTGCCTGTGGGTTTTCTTTCTCTTAATAACCTGTTCGAGATGCTTGTTCACCCAGTATTGGCTGCAACTGCTCCCTATGAATTTTTCCCCCATGCTCAGGATGCAGGCTCCAGATAGTTTCTGCAACTTTGGCTTAAAGTAATTCCAAACCTCCTTCACATTCTGATCCTTGAGTTCCTCAGTCCAGTAAACTTTCCTAATTAATTCTATTAATTTTGTTTCAGGTTTACCAGTGAAAATCAAAGACACTAGTTGCAGGGAATGTATCTATTTGTCTGGATGGTGCCTTGCACATATGAGCAGTGCCATAACAAAAATGATCCCAGTGCCTCAGTTCCCTATCAGTAAAATGAGCATAGCACTATTTCCTTTCTTCTACCCTGTGTCTGGACTTATGTATTGAGATTGTAAACTCTCCAGGACAGGGTCGGTCTCTTACTAGGTGTTTGTAAGAGCCTAGCACAATGGAGGTGATATTGCGATGCAAATACAATCAATAGGTTTTTTTTAAAAAAAAAAAAGAAAAAAAAAGATAAACCTCATTTTTCATGAAAAATCCAAAATCTTTAAAGCATTTGAGAGTAGTCATAGAAACTTGCCGAGAGACTCCCTCTTCATGAGTTTATTCTTGAAGCCATTTCTAAAGCATTAAGAACTTTTTTGGTTAGAAGTATATTGCTGCTCAAATGTAGACGAGTATCGGAGCTGGAAGGGACCTCAGGAGATCACCTAGTCCAACCCCCTGCTCAAAGCAGAACCCATCCCCAATGAAATCATCCAACAGATTTTTGCCCCATATACCTAGGTGGCCCCCTCAAGGATTGAACTCACAGCCTAGGGTTTAGCAGGCCAATGCTCAAACCACTGAGCTATCCCTCTCTGCCTGGACCCCCACCCCTGGCATGTTGCTTTGGCCAAGTACATCTATTCAATATTTGGAAAGTAGGTCATAGTTCTTCTTTTAGAAACTAGGTATCAAAGTCTCAAAAGCAACTATAGAAAACAAATTCAACATAGTGCCTGAGAGTAGCATGTTAGAATATGTGGGTCTTCGAGAGCCAAAGCTCTTTCAAGGGGACATTATACAGCATACCATTAACAAAAGGCTGAATTCAATTTTTTACTGAGACTTATATTTAAGCTGAGGTAAGCTAATCAAGGAATCAGAACATCTCACACAGATTTCATTTGATATAATACAAAATGACAAAATTAACAAATAAATATTGCTTTTTGTAAATAAAATTTGGAAGGACTGTTTGGCAATATATTTCAATTTCATTTTTAGATTTTCCTCTTGATATTTGATTTGCTTAATGTTACCCTTCAGTACCAACAACTTGTCTATTCAAAGGTAATTCAAGATATCTTGAAAACTGGAGTTTCTCACGTGTGCCACTATTTTGCACTTCTTGGCAATAATTCCTTGAGTAAGGAAAGCACAATAGGGCACAATAAACTCACACAGCCACCAAAAGTAGTACACAGAAGACTGGAGAGACAACGACATATTAGTGAGACATTTTAGATACTGTTCTTGGCTTCCTCAGAGATGTAACCATTTCTCTGTCACCAAGAATGATGCCCAGATGATCAAAGCCAGGCTTGTTCTAGTACAGTTGTTAATTAATATCATTTGGATACTTATCTCTCAGAGAGTAAAGGATCAATGCAAGAACAGTAATAAAAACAAGCAATAATCTATCCTTACATACTTTCACAAAGAATAAGTTATCTTCAAGAAAACACAGCTAATGAAGGTATACAAGACAGATTCAAATGTACATAGACGAAATCTGAATCAGTAGCTATGAGACATCAAATTTCAAATAGAGTACTTATAATATAATGTTGCACTAGTAAAAGTTTCATATGCTAATATGTAAGAATAGAACCACTTTCCAAAATGCTAAAAACATATATTTTGTATTCATGACTGCCAAAGGTACTATGTTCCTTCCAACACTGAAATCACTGCCTCTACCTTCAAGTGCAAGGAATTGAATGATGTATTCCATGAAAAAGATCCCAATGCAGTATTATGTTAGCCAATCAAACATATTCAGTTCGTAACCCACTCTAAGCTCCTTATG
>ML677343.1:16298883-16476383 GCA_007922305.1 Dermatemys mawii | reverse complement strand
CTAGAAAGCTCTTTCTGGTTTTCTTAAATTTCAGGAGATTCCAGGCAAACAGTTCCTTTAACTGGATCAGACTAAGTATGCCAGCTGACGCATATTTAACAGAGTCTTACAAAACTCTACTCACCCACATACTCAGATCAAGCATTTTTGTTTTGATGGCCAAGTAAAATATCATTACTGATTTATTTAATAGTCATTCATATGGTAAACAGCTGGCAAATAGATTTTTTGCCTGTGCTAGTGCATTTTCATGGCAATTTTGCAAATCTGTTTAAAGAACTCCACTGGGCTTGGACGCTGGTTCATTTGAAGTCCTCCTTTCTAGATCACTTTATGTCAATTAAATAATGATACCTTTCAACTGCAATTTAGAAAATGTTAGAAACTGAAGTTTCACTTTTTGCTCAAAAAATTCATAAAAACAAACAAATTTGCAAAGGAAGAAGGTAATAAATGGCTGAAAAAGAAATACAACGCTACTAAGACTATGGGTATGTCTACACTACCAGCCAGA
Source organism: Dermatemys mawii (assembly GCA_007922305.1). Classification (NCBI taxonomy): domain Eukaryota; kingdom Metazoa; phylum Chordata; order Testudines; family Dermatemydidae; genus Dermatemys; species Dermatemys mawii. The sequence continues at coordinate 16,475,869 of ML677343.1, read as the reverse complement.
TTGGCAGGTAGCGATCGATCTATCGGGGGTCGATTTATCGTGTCTACTCTAGACGCAATAAATCAATCCACGAGTGCTCTCCTATTGACTCCTGTACTCCACTGCCATGAGACGCGCATGCGGCGTCAACAGGGGAGCGGCAGCAGTCAACTCACGGTAAGTTGATCTTAGTGCATCGACTTCAGCTATGTTATTCTTGTCGCTGATGTTGAGTATCTTAGCTCAATCCTTCCTCCTCCCGCCAGTTTAGAACAGAGCTAAAAGCATTTTACTAATAACATTAATAGATTTGCACTCCCTATTCATCTCAAAACTACTACAAATCAATTTTTCAGGAGGAAAGTTTTACTGCATAAATTGGTTTAAAGAGAGATTCTAAAAGACCTTTCACCTGTTGGTCCTACATACCCTGAAGGAGCTGGACGCTTTTATGGAAAAATAAGCTGATTTTCTGTTTTAAAATTCTCTGTCAGAACCATTAATAAAAAGCAAGACAAGTATAAAATGTCTTACTCAGTGCTGTGAAGGAGGCAAAGAGACCCTATTTTTCTGCCATGTGAGCAACAAAGCCACACCCTGCAAAACCCTACTGTAAATTGTTTTGTAAATCCAGACTGTCTCTACTCATAACCTCCATGTTATTTCCCTCTGTTTGTCTCCCCAAGGTATTTATATGCCTCCATTACTGTAGTATGAATGCCTCACAGTCTTTAATGTATTTATCCTTCCAACACCCCTGTAAGGTAGGGATGTATCCCAATTTTAAAGATGGGAAACTGAGACAAAGCGAGAATATGTGATGTGTCCAATGTCACAAAAGAAGTATGTGGCAGAACAAAATGAACCCAGGTCCCAAATCCCAAGCAAGCACATCAATCACGGGATGTTCCTTTCTATTGATATCCACAGAGCCATGGAAGTAAAAAAGTCCACTTAACTCTGCATACTGCAACTGATCAGAAGATTGTACCTCAGCCAATTAGATCCCACAGATCTCATCACAGCAATCCACGCTTGGTTATGGCAACTTTTATTTACAAATGAAGCTCCTATTAAAGTTCCAACTGGCACAAAAATCCACAGCTTATGTACTAAGCAATGCTCATTATGGGTATGTCTACACTTACAGTGGATCAATGGTGCGGCAATCGATCCACCGGGGTCGATATAGTGGGTGTAGCAAAGACCCACTAAATCGACCGCAGATCACTCTATAGACTCTGGTACTCCACCAGAATGGGAAGTGTAAGATAAGTCAACAGGAGAAACACTCCTGTCAACCCAGCATGGTGTTGACACTGCAATAAGTCGACCTAAGCTATGTCGACACCAGCTACGTTATTTACATAGCTGGAGTTGCATAACTTAGGGTCACTTGACCCCGTAGCGTAGACCTGCCCTATGAACTACACAGCTTTGCTCTTTGCACTGGATCCCACTCGACACAAAGTGCAAGTTCAAGGTAAACTGTCCTGATATTCAAAGACCTCCATGAGATTGCTCATATCTACCTAAGAGATAATCTTTCCTTCTGTGACTACGACCTCCTACAGCACCTACATTCTACTGAAGTAATGAGGGCGGCTTTTCAACATGGAAGACATAACTTTTATTAGACCATGGAACTCTTCCATCATCACTCTACCCAAAACCTTCATCCATCTATCCAAAATACATCTTTTTCACTATGTCATCCCCCTCTTCCACTGTCTCACTGTGATTTGCACATAAAATTCAGATTCTTCTTCTTCTCTTTTTGGATGTTTTAACCAGAACCACGCAGATTTTATTCCTCTTCATCAGTGATACTCAAACCTCCATGGTTCAGGAGTCAAATTAGCCATCAACATTATCCAAAAGAGCCACGGTAGTGTGAATTATTTCATTTAGCATAGTACTATATATTCATAGTTAAGCAGTACAGGGGAAATATTTAGTTTATATATTATATACATTATTCCCACAGCAAAATGACTGACCAAATATTATTTTATTAACTATAATTGGTAAACATAGTAAAAGCATCCTGATTGGTTAATAACTTAGATATGTTAATAATTAAATCACACACTATATTTATGCTGCAAAAAGCCGCAGGAGACACATTAAAGAGCCACTTGCAACTTGTGAGCCTCAGACTAAGTATCTGCTCTACACTGCTGCTTACCTCACTCCCCCACCTTCCATTCTGCCAACTCTTCTAGTTTTGTTTCTTCCTTTGTCTCCTCCTCAAACTCTTCAAAAAGAATTTAAAAAAACTTCACAATGTCTTCACTCACATTTTATTCATTTAATCTCTTCTCATTCCTCTCCTTGTATTTTCCTTTGTCAGTTATCTTTATTATTCTGTTGTATATTTCTCTAGTTCAGAGACCAATCCTGCAAAGAGTTATAATTGTGCATATAGTTTCTCTCATGCTGATTCTTGATGAAGGCATGCAACTGAAACTTCTTAAGGACTGGGGTCATTATTATGACAATTCTTTGGAGTAAGGGTCAGGCCTCTCAATCACCACAGCGCCATGCAAAATTAAGATGCTGTATAAATTCATATTTATAATCATACAATGTTTACAGAATGAACCAGTCATAACTTATAGAGACAAAGAGTAGGAAGTTGGGCTTTCAAAATAAAAATTACTTTGTCCCTCTCCTGAGAGTTGCTAAACATTCCAAACAAGATAAAATCTTGTTTTCCCCTGGCTTTCATGACTCTGTCCTCTTTGGCTCTCCTCCTACCTCTCTAATCACTCCTTCAACATATTCTTCAGAGGATCCTGCTCAGCTTCCAACCGACTTTCTGTGGGGCATCAGCAGGGCTCTCTTTTTGGTCCCTATCTCTTCTCCCACTATACCCAGAAACAAGGTGATCTCATCCCAAACAAATTCAATTATCACTTTGCTGAAGAATCAGAGACCTACCTCTCTACTCCCCAGACCTGTCCACTTCTTTTCAAACTAAAAATCTCAGCCTCTCTCTGAAATCTTCACATGGTTGTCTAGCCATCACGTCAAGTTCAACATGGCTAAAACAGATCTCGTAATATTTCTCTCCAAATCCTGCCCCATTCCACCTTCTTTCTCTCTGATTGTGGACACTACCACAACTCTCTGCCTCTCACTCAGATCCTGGCTGTCATCTTTGACTCAAATCTCTCTCTGGGTCATCGCATACAGGCTACTTCTAAATCTTGCAGATTCATTCTGCATAACGTCACTAAGATATGGGCTTTCATATCCATTTGCATAGCTAACACTCTTGTCCAGGGTTTCATCATACCACTTTTCAATTTCTGCAACTTTCTTTTATTAGTCTTGACAAATGTAATCATGCCCTGCTCATATCCATTCAGAATGCTGCTGAAAAGACAGTATTGTTAGCTCATTGCTTTGACCATATCCCCCTCGCTCCCCCCTGTTTGAACCCCTCCACTGGATCCCCCTTCTTTATTGCATCAGACATAATAAGCTGCTTAGCTTCACTTTCAAGGCACTTTAAGGTCTACCTCACCATATCTACAATCTCTCATACGTTATCATAGTGTTGACATGCACTCAGGGTTGGCCCATTACAACAGTCTCCATTACTCGTGTTACATTTTCAAATAAGCCTCTTCATGCTCTCTACCCTGCTACCCCAAACACTTGGGAGAAACTCCCATAAACATCTGCAAAGCTACATCATTATTCTCCTTCAAACTCTCCTCTGCCATGATGCCTACAAAAAGCTTGGCTAAGGTTACATTGCTGGTTTTCTGACCCTACTGCCTACCATACTGGCCAACAGTCTCATTGATTCTTCATATTCTCACATCTGTCTGAATTCAACTGTTGTATTTTGTCTTACACTTAAGACAGTAAGCTGTTTGGGTGCAGAGATCATTTTGCTCTATGTTTATACAGTGCCTATGCATTGATCTTAGCTCAAAAGAGCCGAGATCATGTTCCTGGTCCTGGACTATTGCGCCTGGAACAAATTATATAGGAGATGGGAAAACTAGGGCGCGCAATGACTACCAACATTGTTAGACTATGTTACTTCACAAAATTTCACTTACATGTCCACTTACTTGAAATTTAACACATAATTTTAAAAAGTTCTTAGAAAATATAATTATTTACAGTACAGTTTATAAAGGATCCACTATGTTAGTCTTGCAAAAGATACTCAAGGAAAACTTTACATGTTGTTCTTTCAAAATCATATCTATAGCACCAATGTCCAACTAGGGAATATTTTTACATATATATTTCAAACATATTGGTCTTTTATAATAAATAAAGACTGAATGGATAAATACTTTAATTATCTTAGTCAAACCAATCAACTCTTTTGGTCCTCCTCTGATAACTGATCCACATACATTCTTCCTACAGCACACATCTGGCTGAAGTATTATTTCAAAAAAATATCCTAAGTCTAGCTGAAAGAAACTCCTTCAAGAGTTTCATGTTCCTCAATGACAGACACTGCAACAATCACCTCTTACATCCATTATTTTAGCTCATTAGTTTATTCCTATTAACACATTCTGTAGGTTTTTTTCAATATATGATACCCTCCAAAGTCAAACACAAAAAAATTGAGCAACAGCTTCTGCACAAAATGTTTCCATCTGTGTTTTCAGTTCCTGAAGGTAGTCCCAATATACATAAATTTCTAGCCTGAGACCAATTTTCTTCAGGCTTTTATTTTACATTCATAGTAAATGTGATGCTCAACTGCCTCCTAAACACCACTACTTTTCAGTCATTCTCTCCTCATCTACTTATTGTTCAACATATTGATCTGGATTATCTTTTTTTCTTGAAAGCCATGTTTCAATTTTACTTTCTGTGGCCACACCAGTGTGCAAGGTTGTTCTGTTATATAATAATGCTCACCAATTATGTAGCGTTTTACATTTTAAAATACTGTACAAGCATTCACTAATCCATACAATACCCCTGTGAGCTAGATAAATATTATTTATTCCTATTTTACAGATGAAGAACAGACAGTTTAAGTGATTTGCCGTAGGCCACACATGAATCAGCAGGACAGCTGGGATTATAAAGCAGTTGCTAGCTCCTCATCCAGTGGTCAGTCTACTGGACCATACTGATTCCTATTATAGATAGAAGATACAGATCTTCCATTACCCAAAGGAAAGTCCCCTCTTATGTCTGAGTTTGTCAATTACGAAGCCTCAGTCTCATGGCACAATGGTGGGTGCATGTAACCCTAAAGCAGAGCACAGGATTTTGTGCCGTAGACTTGATCTTATATATTTTAGAAATCTTTGTTACAGGCCATGATGCATTTGAATTTTAAAATCCCGCAGATTTAAAAAGAAACAATCCATTTAAAGAGTTGTAACTTCTTATTACATGAGCATCAACAGAAAACATGTCCTTAAAGGGAGGCTTCATAGCCTTCTCCTCCTCTTGCTCTGTAGTTTAAGCTCCTCTGTGGTTTGAAGAAGAATGGAACTAGAAGTTGTCCAACTTTGTCACATTCAATCATTTTAGAGAAGACTGATGTGGCTTTCAGGTGAACTCTAATATTCTTTGCATGTCTTTGTTAAAAAACTCAGAAAAGATAGTTTAGCATTATAGACCAAGTGGAATTTCTTGGGCTGGTTTCTAGAATTGAGACAAGGACAAAAAAGTTGCTACGATCAAAATACATTATTTGTAGATTTCTTCTGTGAATATTTACAGAAACCAATGGCTAACTGAGGTTTATGTTTAGCCATCAGATTCAGTTTGATGGAACTTTTTGAGTACAAATTCCACGGCTGGCCTAACTTCTAGTTAGGCTTGGCAGAATCTAATTTTATTTGTTTATAATTTTGATGGATAAAATCAATGTTGGTTTTTAAGCTTTTTTTCCTATTTGATTGACTTAAATTTTCACAGCTGCACAAAATTAAGATCGGAGTCAGGCAAGAATTCTTTAATAATAGTAGATGCTGAGATTCAAGAAGACAGAGCTTTATAACCATTAAAAACACAAATTGTCAACATCATACAAAATATACAAAAATAAAACAAGTTTTCAAAAAGAATTTTTCTTATTTTACTTATTTGTAATTTTTTTGTAGGTTTGTTTATTATGAAATCAACATTTACCAATAAAAATCTAATCCTTCCAAACCTACTATTATAGTACAAAGAGCCATTTTAAAGACACTTCCTTTGTTTAATCTTACCAACTCAGATTTAAGGGGAGAAAAATAATAATGTAGCAGGAGAATGAATTTTATCATGTTGGAATAAAGCTCTCTGAAGACACTTTTTACAAGACATGACCACATACTAATGCCAAACTGGCATGAATTCTCATCTGTGCATTTTGGTTTCAACGGGTTAATTAACTTGGCTGCATACAAATTGTAATTATCTCTGTTCGATGTTAATGTCCTAGGAATGTTGTCTATAAGGATTTGGAGAACCATAGACATTATTTTGGTTACTACTGGATTCTGTTACTTTGGAATTTAAATGGCTGTGGGAGATAAGAATACTGAGAACAGGTTGATCTACTTTGAAAGGTTAAATTATGTGAAACAGGACAGAGCAGAAATGGAATGGAGCTATATCAACCGGTCTGCTTTGCTTTTTTCAAGTTAATCTCTTAGTGGTCTTTGTGAGCACACAAAACCCTTCTACAAATAGACTTAGGTACATTTGCTTAATGCTGAAGGAAAATTTAAGAAAGTCAGCCTCTTGAGACATTGGTTTGGATGTGTAACCACAGTGTATAACTTCCTGTACAACTGATATTTAGTGGTTTAGATCCCTTCATCATACATAGTTAATATGACTTACTCCATGAACAAATAATATATAATGTCATACACTTAACCAGTGCACTCATACAATGTATACAATAAATACATGCTAACATTACTGAGGAACGTAGAGAGTAAATATATGCTAACATTACTGAGGTTGGAGTTAAGGGTTTGGGTTTATTTTTATTTTATTGCAAGAGTGTATTCTATTTCCTAATATGTTGGAGATGGAAGAGAGTGCAGAGAACAGTTAATGTGATGAAGCACAACAAAAAAAGTTTCTTTAACTTGATACTTCCTTGATTTTAAATGAAGTGACAAAGAGTCCTGTGGCACCTTAAAGACTAACTAAAGTATTAGAGCACAAGCTTTCGTGGGCTAATACCCACTTCGTTGGATGCAAGCAGTGGAAGTGTCCAGGGATAGGGATAAATAAGAGGCAATGGCCAGGTTGGAGATAGCAAGGTTAGTCCAATCAGGCTGAACCAGCTTGTTATCTCTAATCAGGGAGGATGAGGTACTCCTCTAGCAGCTGGTCTGGAGGTGTGAACACTGAGAGAAGAGAAGCTGCTTTTGTAGTTGCTGTCTACAAAAGCAGCTATCTACATTACATACCGCACAGATCACAGTGAGAGATTATGCTAGACACTATCAAAGAAACTGAGGAACCACCTGATCAGCATCCTGTACAGCAAACGGAAAACATCAAAAAAGAGCTTTCCAACCTGGAGACCTTCATAAACAACCAACCTTCCACACAAATAGACTTTACTAAAATAAGACAGGAGATCTATATACACACACTTCACCTCTCTACAAAGGAAAAAGGACTGCAAGCTATCTAAAATCCTACCTGACACATAGGGCCACAACAATGGAACCCCTAACTCACCCAGCAATATCGTCAATCTATCCAGCTACACACTCAGCCCAGCAGAAGAGTCTGTCCTATCTCGAGGACTCTCATTCTGCCCTACCACCCCTGCAAAAATAATACAGTTCTGCGGTGATCTGGAAGCCTACTTTCGCCATCTCCGACTCAAAGAATACTTTCAAGACAACAGGGAACAGCGCACTGATACACAGACACCCTCCCAATAGCAGCACAAGAAGAAGAACTCCATATGGACTCCTCCTGAGGGTCAAAATGACAGTCTGGACTTACACATAGAATGCTTCCGCTGACATGCACAGGCAGAAATTGTGAAAAAACAACATTGTCTGCCTCACAACCTAAGTTGTGCAGAACGCAATGGTACCCACAGCCTCAGAAACAACCCTGATATTTTAATCAAAGAGGCTGATAAAGGAGGTGCTGCTGTCATCATGAACAGGTCTGACTACCAAGAGGAGGCTACCAGACAACTCTCCAACACCAATTTCTACAGGCCACTTCCCTCAGATCCCACTGAGGAGTATACCAAGAAACCGCACCATCCACTCAGGAAACTCTCTACACCAGTGGTCTTCAAACTGGGGTGCGCGAGACCACCCCTGGGGGTATGCAAGACCCCGGTGCCGCCGCTGAAACCGCCTGAGAGACCGCCGAACTCCCGGGTGGGCTATTTTTAGACCACCGAAATGCCGCCGGCAGTGGAAGCATCCGCTTTTTGCGGCAGCATTTCGGCAGACATACTCGCCCCAGGGGGCCACCAGACTTTTTTCTCTGCGGCAAGGGGTCACGGAGGAAAAAGTTTGAAGACCCCTGCCCTACACTAACACAGGAACAAATTAACATACCCTTAGAGCCCTGACCAGGGTTATTCTATCTACTACCCAAGATCCACAAACCCGGAAATCCTGGACGCCCCATCATCTCGGGCACTAGCACTCTCACTGAAGGACTATCTGGGTATGTGGACTCTCTACTCAGACCCTGTGCCACCAGCACTCCCAGCTATCTCCATGACACCACTGATCTCCTGAGAAAACTACAATGCATTGGTGACCTTCCAGAAAACATTATCCTGGCCACAATGGATGTGGAGGCTCTCTACAGAAACATCCCACACAGAGATGGAATACAAGCTGTCAGGAACAGTATCCCTGATGATGCCACAGCACAAGTGGTTGCTGAACTCTGTGACTTTATACTCACACACAATTATTTCAAATTTGGTGACAATATATACCTCCAGACCAGTGGCACTGCTATGGGCACCTGCATGGCCCCACAGTATGCCAACATTTTTATGGCTGACCTGGAACAATGCTTCCTCAACTCTCGTTTACTTATGCCCCTTCTCTACCTATGCTACATTGATGACATCTTCATCATCTGGACCCATGGGAAGGAAACTCTGGAATAATTCCACCACGATTTCAACAGCTTCCACCCCACCATCCACCTCAGCCTGGACCAGTCTACACGGGAAATCCACTTCCTAGACACCACGGTGCAAATTAATGATGGCCACATTAACACGACCCTATACCGAAAACCTACCGACAGCTATGCCTACCTTCATGCCTCCAGCTTCCATCCCGGACACACCACACGATCCACTGTCTACAGCCAAGCACTGAGGTACAATCGTATTTGCTCCAACCCCTCAGACAGAGACCAACACCTACAAGATCTTCACCAACCATTCTCAAAACTACAATACCCGCACGAGAAAATAAGGAAACAGATCAACAGAGCCAGACGTGTACCCAGAAGCCTCCTGCTGCAAGACAAGCTCAAGAAAGAAAACAACAGAACACCACTGACCATCACCTACAGCCCTCAGTTAAAACCTCTCCCAACGCATCATCAGTGATTTACAACTCATCCTGGACAATGATCCCTCACTTTCACAGGCCTTGGGAGGCAGGCCAGTCCTCGTCCACAGACAACCCACCAAACTCAAGCATATTCTCACCAGCAACAGCACACCATGCTACAATAACTCTAACTCAGGAACCAATCCATGCAACAAACCTCGATGCCAACTCTGCCCACATATCTACACCAGCAACACTGTCAAAGGACCCAGCCAGGTCAGCCACACCATCACTGGTTCATTCACCTGCACATCTACCAACGTAACATATGCCATTATGTGCCAGCACTGTCCCTCTGCTATGTACATCGGCCAAACTGGACAGTCCCTATGAAAAAGGATAAATGGACACAAATCAGATATCAGGAATGGCAATATACAAAAACCTGTAGGAGAACACTTCATTCTCGCTGGACTCAAAATTACAGACCTAAGGGTCACCATCCTGCAGCAAAAAAACTTCAAGACCAGACTGCAAAGAGAAACTGCAGAGCTGCAATTCATCTGCAAATTTGATACCTCAATCAAGGACTGAACAAAGATTACGAGTGGCTAGCTAACTACAAAAGCAGCTTCTCTTCTCTCGGTGTTCACACCTCCAGATCAGCTGCTGGAGGAGGACCTCATCCTCCCTGATTAGAGATAACAAGCTGGTTCAGCCTGATTGGACTAACCTTGTTATCTCCAACCTGGCCCTTGCCTCTTATTTATCCCTATCCCTGGACACTTCCACTGCTTGCATCTGATGAAGTGGCTATTAGCCCACAAAAGCTTATGCTCTAATACTTTAGTTAGTCTTTAAGGTGCCACAGGAGTCTTTGTCACTTCTGCAATTCCAGACTAACACAGCTACCTCTCTGATTCTTGATTTTAAATCTTTGTGTGGGTGGATTTGGCACTTAAGAAACCTTATCTGGTTTATAACTAAATTAAAACTGGTATTAATTCAACAGACTATTATTGGCCACTAAGATCAAATGAGATCTGTAGCTTTGTAAAACTATCTACAGTACTAGATGCTTTTCAAAACTCTCATATAACCAAACATTTTTTAGGGTTGTATTGTTTCAAGCTTCAAAGAAAACAAATATTTCTTTTGGTATATTTGAGTTTAAACCCTTTATGTGCTTGGTAAATTTCCTCCTTGTCTGAGCAATTACAATAAATCTTCAAGATTTGCCTCTTAGGCTCATCTACTAGTAAAACAGCATCCATACTAGGGAAATGCACCAATTTAACTATAATGATTTCTAAATTAATAGGGTCAAATTGGTACAAAAACTGTGTGTAGACAACTCTATAAACAACTTCCTCATTGATATTTGGAAAGTCTGAACTTATCAAGCACTGACTGAAAAGAACTTTTCCTCCTTGTTCTCTTCCTCTTTACATTACTTAAAATGCTTACGCCAAGGTCCTATGAGAAGCTGAATGCCTCCTGGGAGTTGCTCAGCAATTCTAAGGTACCTAAGATCTCACAGAATCAATTCCTTATATAGGATATAGCATAAATGAGGAAGTGATGGGGTCATCAAATATACAGGTAAAATATTTTTTTAAAAAGAAGCAGCAGCTAAAAAATGTTCAATGCTATCGTAAGAGAACATTCTGTAATTCTGCAATACACAGGGAGATCTAAACAGACAGAAAGACAGACACAGCTGCACAAACCAACAGTTACAAGAAAAATATCAATATAGTTATTCTAAGAAAAAACCAAGGGACACTTTTCTTCCATAAAATTACCTGTCTTCTCGTGCTCTTTTGCCAAAAAACACAGTGGGCATGTCAATTGTTTTGTTTTATACAATATACTTTCATATAGCCCAGATGAAACAATAAAGGTAATGATCCTGAAGATCCTACTTATTCTTACTTTTACTTATCCTGCTTGTACAGACAATGGAAAACTTTTATTTTATTTATCAGAGGCAATATTTTTCTCTCTTTTAACACTGATAATGAACAAATTCAGCCTTTTCTCTTATCTGCCTGGTCTTATCTTATTAGAAACGATGATTTTTGAAAAACACTGTATAATACTGCAATCTAAGACATCGGTCAATTTTGATTGACACAAATATTTGTATTAAAGGTTACATACTGCAATTTACAATTGGGTACTATCACAATACTGTATGTTAATGTAATCAGTATTTTCGTTTCATGAATTCATTTGCAGCATCACACTGCAAGGGTATTCTTACATATATGGGAAGTACAATTACTAAACAGTTCAAGAGTTCTTTAAGTAGAATTTTCTTTTTTATTCAACAGATTTTAACATAACAAACCACTTTTAGGTAGTTGTTTTTGGGGGGATTGTGGGAAGGGGGGTTTCTGGTGGGAGTGGTGCTTGTGGTTTAATTTCCCTCCTTTTAAAGTATTCAGACACTTGGAATACCAAACATATTGAATTAATCCAAAAATATTTACACAAAAAACTATTTAATTTCTTTCTATAGTAACTATCACAGGGACTATTGTAATGAAATTCTCCCCATTTTAAGAAATTAATGCGATTACTGATATAGGGAGGAAATTAATTTATATCATCACAAACACGTAAAGGGTATAATCCCATATTCACAAAAAGGAATCTTTATTCCCTCTTTGAATTCTGAAACAATACAGACATGCCTTGAGGAGAACAGAAATATTATGAAGTATCTTAAGCAAGATAATTGTAAGGAAAAAAAAACTACTATGGCATTATTGTTGTGCTAAACTGTGACATACTTAAAAAGATAATTTCTTTTATTATAATAGAATTTGGTATATATGTATCTTTAATCTACTTCACTTTTTTCTTCTCATTTATATACATGAGCAAGTGTGTAAGGTGGTTACCATTACCTGTATTACCAGATTTTATACACTACTATATTTCATTTCATTTTAATTTAAAAAATAATTTTAAAATATACTTGTCTATTCTACAAACTTTACTAGATCTAGTTTTGACTTTTACAGAGTTCTGTAACCATCTGAACATCTAGGGATGTCATATAATTGTATAGTAAATGAGAGAATTATAGCAATCCACATAAATGCTATACAGGGAGACATGATCAATATTTTATGAAAAGAGTAACATTTGACACAGTACTTATGTTATGTTATACCAGTTGAAATTTGTTTCAACCAACCAGACTACTGAACAGCTCAAGGTCTAACTCAAAAGTTAAACAACAACAAAAGTTCATGCACTGAAATTAGCATTTTTCTAAAGTTATCTCAGTTAAAACTACTTAATTTAAAACTCAATACCAGTCATCCTTTAATCACCCATTTAAATTAAATAAATTTCAACTGATAAATACTTCTGTGGGGTATTTCTCTGTTTGAGGGAGACAAAAGATGATCCTGCAACATTTTTACCAACAGCCTCTTTTAAAGAACTAGTTTAAAGGCTATTAGTAAAGAGAAAAAATGAATGATTTAATTTATAAGTTACAAACGGTAAAAAATCCTACTTTTACCCATAATATTAATGACCTTGACACTATTCTGCTGGTATCATTTGATATATCTGGTATCTTCTTTTTATAATGCTACTGTGAGAAAATAACTTGTTTTGTCAAAAAAAATCTATTTATTTTTTAATTTAAAAATACCTAATACTACAAAAAATTCTTAGTGTTTAGAAATATGAGTATGAGACTGTCAATTACATAAAGCTTAAGTCCTAGAAGAAAGAATCATCAACAGAAATCCCCACATTTTAATCATGAGATTTCAGCTCGAATCTCTCCTATACTGTTGCCCAGTTGACCTTAACTGTAATTCAGCAAAGCACTGAAAGCATGTGCTAACCTTAAGCACATGCTTTGTTCAACTGGGACATAACTGCTACTGCCCATCATTTTTGAGACAGCAAGAGTTTGATCCCTTGAAACAGCTTTTCTTCTTTTCCCCTGGGGATGGACCTAGGCCTGATAAATGTTGTGTTAAAAAAAAAAAGAAAAAGAAAAAAAAGGTATTGGAAGCCAACAATGATGCACCAATATAATGATACTGCCAATATTTATCACACTGTAAATTATGAAGCCACTTTTATAACATACAAAATCCTATTGAAATCAATGAGACCTAGCTTATTAAAACAACTGCACTGCAATATGTAAAGTATGTTTTACAAAATCGTTTATGAAGTAACACTATTTCATGTTTATAAGTGTTACCAGTGGTTAGTTCACATTTTATACCAATGGTCTGCAATTATTTTACGTATCCAAAATACCTTTATAAAAAAGAAATAGAAAAGCTAAAACAGGGAAATTATTTATAATTCTACTTTCAGTTGCCTCATCTTACTAGAAAATGGTTGAAGGAATTTCATAAGTCTATGTTTCCATGTGTTTAATTTTCATGGATGATTATATCAACCGAAAAGAATTTCTATTTTTGTATGACATCTATGTTAATAAGGTTCTCATACAGAAACTGTACTTATATTAACTAAAAACTTTCATTTCAAATACTAAGTGTTTTGGAGCCTCCCACTGGCAACCATCAAAAAAGTGATACTTGAGACACTGTCACAATGAAGGCATTGTATCTAGATATCCTTCACTATTTTGTTTCAAAAGAGCTCAAAACTTCTGAGTTCATATTCTAATGCAATTTAAAAGATCAGAAAAAAATAATAATCTCACATCTACTAGTGCATGTGTTCTGGCAGAGTACTTGGTGTTATCAGACATCTACCATGCAAAGGTCAAGTGAGTTTCACTGAGTTTGGTGGTGACAAAAACATCCTGCAACACTGGTAAGATATAACAGAAAAGAAAAATGGATCTCAGATCGAGCAGAATTTACACTGAGTAACACAGGTTATGGTGAATAAGAAGGATGTTTTTACTGATATGTGGTAACTGTTGCTAAATGATCCCCAGGGAACAGGATAGAGAAATAAAACTCGTGAAATACAAATTACCTTTTTCGTTAAAACTCTTCATTAAAAAAAACATTTTTAAATAAGATAACAAGCAATGTATTTTCATATATGCATGGCTACTATTTATAAACATAAAATAAATCACACAGAGAGGGGGAGCCTCTGAGGTTTTCCACTACGGGCAGCAACATGGATAACTAACCAAGGTAAAGTGGTAATAAAAAGACATACAAGGCAGATTACAAAACTTTCTGAATTAAAACTGATATAAAATATAACTCAAATGCTAGTCTGAAAAGTATATTAGTAGCTCATAGCTAAAAAGTGTCAATTTTAAATTGAAGTTTACTTTTTTTTCCTTCTTTGACATCTACACTGATATTTCAGACTCATATTGTAACACCGCAAGTTAAACTAAAGCTAAATTGTTGTGTAAAGAACACTTGCTGGTGATCCAGAAAGTTGGCTGATCACATAGCTAGCTGTCCTCCTTTCCAAACGCTTCTAAAGGTACAAAGGCTCTTTAAAGCAAAGAGTCTGGTGACAAGTAAAACTAGATGGAGACAATGAACTGCCAATCAGTTGCCTTTATTAGGGGCTGCTGCTACATAAAAAGAAGAAAGAAACAAGAGCATACAGTAGTACTTGATCTGCCTTCCTCCAATGGAAGTGGAGTGTCCCCAGGAGAATGGACCAAAGGGAACTGAGCAGCATGTCCAGAGAAGAAAAAGAGAAGAAAACCATGTGCCAGGGAAGAACGAGCAGAGGGAGACAAGCAGCACACATGGGAGGGACAGATTAAATGAAGAACAAAAGTAGAGTTTGATTCAATTTTTTCAAAAAGAATAAAGCATTTAGCATATTAAAGTTAAAAGAAATAACTATTTTCTTATTATTACTATTTAATGAAAGCAACTGCTGTCATTTACAGGGAGGATATGTAAGGTTGAGCTGAAAAAGAGGTGGTCAGCATGATCACAAATAGAAAATGTGGTGTCCAAGAGACTGTCTGTAGACACAGTCCTCTCTATGAAAGTTGTGAACACCTGATTTTAACAGAATTGATTAGTTTGTTTTTACATGTTAAACTTTATATCTGAACAACCTTTGATTGATCGTCTTCTTGTGTTGGCTTACTATGGTGAACACCAACAACTGGATTTTGGTGTAAGTTTAAATTGTAACAAAACTGTTTATTTCAGAGTGCTTAAAGTTTTGATAAGTGCTTAAAAAAAAACAACCACCACATTTCCCACTCTTACCTGACTGTGCTGCACAGATAATTATTTCCAAACCAGATTTTCCTAAGTCAGTTCATCAAACCAAATACTGTAGTCCGCAAAAGCTACTTAAACTTTTTTTTTTTAAATCATACTACCAGACCTATATATCTTTAAAAGAAATGCAATGTCAAAGACTACTTTAAAATTGTGCCCTCCAGTTTTATATATTTTTAGTATGGAGCTAATAATTTTGACTCTTAAATAATAATTATTTATAAATATACATACGTTTTTTCCTGTGCTCAACCAGGCCAATGGCCTGCTTAGCTGAGCATTTGGAAAACCAGTTGTCCCCAAGCAGAACAGTGACCTCATTGGTATGGACAAGTTTTCCTGGCATGAAGGCAAGAGGACCAAAAGGTACCTGTCAAAGTCAGAAAGCAAACAGCTAAAAACCACTATTAAAAATGAAATTAGATGGTCATTAATGAGCACTTAGCAAACAAATAAATTAAAATTCAACCATGGGTAGAAGGACTCAAAACTCTATAGCACTGTTATTTAATAACAAACACATGATAAAGAAAATGAGGAATACTTGTGGCACCTTAGAGACTAAACAATTTATTTCAGCATAAGCTTTCGTGGGCTGTAGCCCACTTCATCGGATGCATAGAATAGAATACACAGAAGTAAGATGCATTTATATACACAGAAAGCATTGTGTATATAAATGCTTCTTACTTCTATGTGTTCCATTCCATGCATTCGATGAAGTGGACTATAGTCCATGAAAGCTTATGCTGAAATAAATTGAGTAGTCTCTAAGGTGCCAAAAGTATTCCTCATTTTCTTTAGGGATACAGACTAACACGGCTGCTAATTTTAAACACATGATAAACATTCAGACTATCAGATCTGAATCCCAACCACAGTTTGAATTTAATATTGTACTTGTAATAAACAGAACAGGTTAATATTTAACCAGAAAACCTTCATATGGAATAAAACTTAAGTACTAATGGATGCTGACAGGAAAAAAAAGTTATACTATATTACTAAGGTTTTTAAAATAAAAATACTGTATCATTTATATGATTGTAAACTATTTATTAAACATAAATGTTTTCACTTCATAGTTAAGTATAACATTGCTCAGATTTATAACAAAAATATTATTTAAAGGATCAGTCAACTCAAATATGAATTGTTTTATTTAGTTGTGTTACTATCAGTTATTTAGAAACCCCGATCTTTCCCCAAATCGAATTTGCTTGTCTCCAGCCTAAGACTGTTGCTACCTGCCAATACTCCTGTAGAGTGGGAGAGTTTGTTTACTAATCCACAAACTTTCTGTTTGCATACACCAACATGAGAGTAACATCATCCTCATGCAATGTTCTGGAAGCCATATGTGTCTTCCTCCAATAACTCATAGGAACAGAAAGCAATAAATGGTTTAAAATCTGAGTAATGGCAATTTAGTGGTAAATAAATTATATTACTTAAGACACTTTTCTTTAAAGTATGTATCCCGTTTTCTTAAAGTTTACAGTAGACATGACACTATGTTTATGATCCGTCCTTCCACTCACCCCACAGACCAGCTCACTTTACACACAAGCTACAGGCAGACCCCACACCACCCACTTAGGCTAGGCCCACTCAGGCCTTATGAGCGCTAGACTCTCCCCCTCCATAACCCTACCCTGATGTACTAGATGCCCGCCCACCCACCATCCTCATCTCCCATATGTAGTTCTCATTCAGTCTTCAATTTCAAAAGGGGGATGCTCACACCTGTTATCCATCAGCTGTGATCCAGCTGAAGAGAAGCAGAAGGGGGAACAAGACAAGCAGCTACTGCCCAGCTCAGCTAATAGTCAAGCAACTCCCCACCAGAGGAGAAAGAGTTGTCACCCTGCAACCTTGGACCAACTCCTCCTCACTTCACAGACACTTCCTGGACCACTGTCTTCCCTCACTTCTTGAGGGAAGGAGCAGCACCCCTTCATCCCTCATATGCTAGTGTAGGGCATTTGTACCAGATAGTTTCTTCCTCTCATGGCTGTTCCTCTTCTCCAGAAGGAAAAGCCAGTAGGTGGCAATGCCTGGAGCACATATTCGAGAGTGGGGAGTAGAAGGGGTGGGAGAGCTTCTTGAGAAAAGATTATGTGGAGGATATTTTCCTCTTAAATATGCACTCTCCCAGGCTGAAATTACAAAGGCCTTCAAAACAACAGCTTGCAACATTTACATACATGCACATAAGCAGCATTGTGTATAAAATTAAAAATATAGGCAGCTAGCTAGCTAAAGGGACAGAGATTGTTAATAAACATTTAAAATGGCAAATGTGAGTTGACACTGTCACTTTAAAACAAAAACTATATCCAGATGAGTCTGGTTTACTTTTGCAATGTTTTGAAACAAGACTACTCATTTTGCTCTCAAGTGTAAAAATAATAGCAAACTCTCAACATTTTATATATATATATATATACACACACACACACACACACACACACACACACACACACACACACACACATATATATATATACATATACATATACACACACACACACCCCTCCCCAGTAAAGTTAATGCTGTTGATTTGTGTTATCACTTCAACACCTCTCTTTTCTTTACCCACAATACAGGCAGTATAACTCTGTTCTACCAAGGGAGCTTACCAATGCCCTACAATTCCCAAAACCTGTGTGAAAAAGTAGTGCAGCATTCATGCTCGCTTTAGCCTTTGACCTCCCTTGTTGAGAATGACAACCTGAATGCCAGTGAACAGCAAGTGAGATGTACCTAGAAGTTGACTGAGACTACCTGTTTGTTTCATATTCTGATATACCATCTAACCAACAGATGGTTACTAATTTTACTTAATAGTTCTGAAGTGATGCCTTAGAGATAAATGATTCTGTAGCCCATTACCAATTCATTGAGCGATTCAGTCCTGTTCAAAGTGTATTCTGAATTAGGCACAAAATAGCCTCAAACAAGGAAATAGTAACTTTGTAAAGTCAGGAACTTGAATTCTGGTGGATGTTCAAGGCTAACGTACTATTGCCAGGAATGACTCAAAGCACAAGAACTCACTATGTGAACATGAAGATCATTAAAATAAAAATTAGCACCACCTTTTTATATAAAAATCAATGTCGCAGAGTTTAATTCCATGAATCAGAAAATCTTATGGCCTGTTCTATGGCTAACAGGAAATGACTAAGTACCATATTTCAGTCGTAATTATAGTTTTCGGTATAATAGATTTGCATACCAAATATGTCATATTTTGTGTTAACATTTATGTCATCAGTTCTCAATTGTCAGTAACATTATAATTTATTGTGGATTTGAAAAAGGAGGAGAGAAAAAGAAGCAAAGGTTTAACTATTACTATAATTAATGTATCATTACTAAGTACTATATGGTAAACCTGAATAATATACCTCAGTGCCAGTGCAGTAACCTCAGATACTAAAACCATTAGTCCATTATTGTGAATGAACTATACTGTACGTACCATGATATCATAAGACAGTTTATCAGGCAACGTATTGAGACGTTCTTGAAGAGCCTCATAATCATTCTCCACCTTCCTCCTGTTGACAAATTCAAGTGAGTTTAATTATTTCTAAATGTAAAATAGTTAAGTTAATGGTTATCTGCTGATGCCTTTTCCGTGCTCTACAGAAAGATATGGGAGGGAGAACTGTTTTTATTCAAAAAAATATATAAATTTTATATCATGGAAGATTAATTTTTTTACTTTAAATATTTTTAACAATTTATTTGAAAACTCTTTTGTGATGGCCCAGCTATAGACATCATTCATTTTAGACTAGAAGCTCATCTTTTTGAATTGCAAGCTCCTTGAGGATTTCCTCTGGATTTGGTAGATCTCAGAGCACACTTTATGGGTTCAACAATTCAGCCACCATCATAATTTAGAAGATAAACTGGAATTCCAGCTTATATTTTAGAAGAGGCAGAATCTTCAGAACCGTATTTGCAGTGAACAATCAGTGTGGGCTTTAAAAAAGGGGTAATACTCTTTAAAGTTAAATCTGACTTCTAGTTGAATTTTCTCTCCCAATGGACAGTCAACATTCCTGAAAGATTATGATTTGACCATAGGGCTTATTGTAGCTTCCTGACCTATCAGCAAGGAGTGTAGATGTTAAACACTACTCTAGTTCTCCTGACCAAAACAAAATTACTAATGCTCAATTGTTGCAAGTTTACATATTGCTCTACTCTTCCTTTGGGCATTTTAGAACATTCTGCATAGAAATAGTTTTTCCCATAGAAGGTATTTCTCATAAATTTTTTACACTACTTTTCCTGTCAACTTGGATGAGGATTTTTAATACCTATTTAAACGATATAGCAACTCATGAACAAATATGTGATCTTGGAAGTGTCTTAAATAGGACAACAAACTCCCCATCTTAAACAACGAAGATGTTTATGGGCAAGTGCAGTCAGAAAGTCAGTGCCAGAATGGATCTTAGTAATTTACATTTCAAAAGAGGATTATTTCAAACATACTCTCCCAAAATATATGTTTCCTACTCATAAGGAACATATCCAATAGCACCTATCGAGACTGAGTTCACACAATCATGCATCAGCAGAAGAAGAGATACAGAAAAACATTCCCATAAACTTAAAAGCTGTAAGCCAAAGTGGTTCAATCAAGAGTAGTCTCTTGGCCATGAGAATTTCAACCCTACCTGGTCTGGAGCTCTGACCATGTTGGTACTTTCTGCAGCAACCTGGGCAGCTAGTGACATAACACACTAGGGTAGCAATCAGTAGATCAGGCATGACATCGATCCACATGCAGAGGTCCCCACAGAGGGTGTGAAAGGGCCCCAGCCGTTACTACTACCCTTATTCGTGATAATGAAATGGTTGATAGCTGCTCTGCACCAAGTTTCCAAATTGTTCGGGTTGATTCCTTCAACCAATTTTTCAGATTTCCTGCACAAAACCAATTTATTTAGGGTATGAGTACACTACCTGCCTGATCGGCGGGTAGCACTCGATGTATCGGAGATTGATTTATCGCGTCTCATCTAGACGCAATAAATCGATCCCCAGAACGACTCCTCTACTCTACTTCGGCAAGAGTAGTAAGCGGAGTCAGCGGGGAAGTGGCCGTGGTCAACTCGCCACCATGGGGCCAGCCAGATAAGTCAACCTAAGGTACTGCAACTTCAACAATGCTATTCGCTCCTGCCTGTAGTGTAGCCCAGCTCTTAGGATAGATCAGTGAGGTGCAGAAGTGGCATTTGGTCCAATACAAGAAAGGTCGCTGAGACAAAGTTGGAAAAGGGGTCAGGTCCCAAGAGTACCAGATTAGAAAGGTTAGTTCTATTTAGTCTTGGGATGAAAGTCAGCCTCATGGATACGAACTGAAAATACTGACCAAAAGATGCAAATTCTGGTGGTTTTCTTAGGATGTTCAGGTTGGCATCCTATACATTTGTTTACTAGAAGTAGATATCTAGCTTGACCAGGTGGATGAAGATACTGCAATATGAACATCTTAAAAAACACCAACCAACCATTACTGACTTTCTTCAATTCCCATACAAAGTGGAATCTCTTTGATCATTTTGGGACCATGAAACAAGTTTCAATAATCCCATCATTTTTTGTCTTGTTTAGTTGCTGGAAGATTACTTTTACAGTGGTCAGTAGCAGAAACATTAAACTTTAACACACTATATGGTATACAGGCACTCAACAAGATATCTGCAGTACTTTGTATTCTCAAAGTACGTCTAAGATGCTGAACTGTGTCCCATGGACTTAGGCTCCAAAGTCACTTTCAAACACTTTTGAAAATTTTACCCCTTGTGTGATTAAAACACAAAATAGTGTTTGAAGACTTGGGTCCTACTCCAGGTTCTGCTGCACACTTCCTGACATACCTCAGACAAGCCCCCTTGCACTTTAGTTTCTTTACCTGTAAAATGAGGATAATATTCACCCTTTTTCACAGGGCTGTTCTAAGGTAAATTCATTAATATTTACAAAGAACAGTGAGAGTCTTGGAAGAGAAGCAATATGATGACAACTTATTATTAATAGAAGAAAAGTCTTAAGCTCTTTTCTCTGCCCTCAACAATATTCCTATTTTTATGGAAAATTGGCAATGATGCAGTCATACCAAATTTTTAATCTCTCAAACAAATGGGGACAATCTATGTCAGCTTGCTACTATGAGAAGAAAATCTAGTTGGAGGTATGGGGAATGGAGGTCAAGGATAAACAAATCAATTCATTCTTCTAAAGAGGTTTTTTGGAACAGGAATCCTTAAGACACATGGCTGAAGATCTGTCATCTTTTTCTTCTGAGAAAAGAAAATAAGTTATTAGCTTTTGTTCGGAGTATAACATTTTATTGTGGTTATCTCACCTGTCTGCTTTAAGGGATTTCTAACTTAGTGTATCCTGCTCAGCTAATACGCTGACTAAAAAGCTGGAAGTGATATAAAAATAAAAGACAGATTTTTCTAGCAGTTTTGGCCCCCCTGAATCAGAGCCAGAAGTTTTATTTCCCTTCTCTCTTTTTTTTTTTTTTTTTTAACATAACTATCTAATTAGGAATCTGGAAATAAAGACTCAGTAAAGATCTTTAACACTGCACCATTTCCAGCTTTTTGTTAAAGGTACTCTACAGTTATCAGTGGTCATCTGTTGGAGTTTGAAAGCTTAGTATGTTTATCTTGATGCAACCATGTTTGTTTTGATATCTGATTAAATATTTGAAAACCTTTTCCCACAGATAATCAGCGGGGTATGTAGTGTGAGGTCAACACTTGCTGTTCAAGGACAGGCCAAAAGTGTAACAAGCTTGAAGACTGAGGGTATATCTTCACTGCCCGTCAGATTGGCGGGTAGTGATCGATCTATTAGCAGTTGATTTATTGTGTCTCACCAAGACGCGATAAATCGATTGCCAAAGGCACTCCCGTCGACTCCGGAACTCCAGTTCGCCAAAAGGTGCAAGCTGGAGTTGACGGGAGAGCCCGCTTCCTCCATGAGGACGGTGGGTAAGTCGGCCTAAGATGGGCCGACTTCAGCTACATTATTCACTTCGCTGAAGTTGCATATCTTAGGTCGATTCCTCCCCTTAGTATAGACCAAGCCTGAGTGGTAACATGCAATGGAAGACCATTAAGTATTTTTGTGTCATTTAGAACGAACATCAAGACAGACTCTTCAAAACCCATCATCGCAAATCTCACCTTGCTTATGATATGAAGACAATTCATATTCTAAAATAAGAAAACCTTCATTAAAGATGCACAGAAACAAAAGCAATCAAAACCCTTTTTCTCTATTTGAAATACAAAGTGAGAATCCCTAGGAAAACAAGAGTGGAAAAAATGATCATTTCAGCACTAAACATCTCCTAAATTTGACAGCCAGGATAAGCAATTCCTCTATTTATCTGAAAAGAAGGTAGTGTCCTTTAGGATTAGGCAGTTGCTCACTACTGAATAACCAAATAAGAGTGCTGCAGGAACTCCTCTGCATAAAAGGCAGAAAGATTCTACTGCACTGCACATATTCTACATTAGTGAGCCTTGGAAGCTGATTTCTTGATGTAGTTGCCTACCATTATGTAGGAGAAAGTTCAACGGAAAGAGTATTGGGAAATGACTAAAAGATGCACCTTTGTTTTTCAGTGGAACTTACTAGATCATACTCTACTCTGGAAGTCTCTGAAAATGCAGCAATGTTCTAAAAAGGTATAACAGAACCAAGAAAATAAAAATAAATCAATTTACTCAATTGACCTGAAACAGTCTTATGTAGGAAGTTTTCCTCTCTCCCCATCTAATGACACATGGTCATGTGAACTTGTGGGTCTATTGGTTGCATAGACAATTAAGAAATTAAAACTAACAGTATTATACTTTCAGACAGAATAAATATTTATTTAGCAATGAGATTCAACCTATGAAGTGCCTCTATAAATGGGAATTCTTTAGCTGACCCCATGCTTTACGCATTATTTTAGCAGTTATTTATGCCTCTGAATCTATACTTTTAAAATAAGTTAATTATATTAAAAAGAAAAAAATGAATTTTTAATAGATATAAAATACAACAGCCAATTTCAAATCCTTCTCTCCTACTCTCTATGACAAACATCCAAAAATTAGATATGAACAGTTTGTTTTAAAAAAACAAATCATACTCTCCCAAAAAGCAAAACACAAACAAAAAAATTCCAGACATTCTTACAGAAGCAAAAAACAAAAACAAACTTTGTAAACTGTTCATGTTGTAAAAGTTTAAAAAGTTAGGCTTTTGGTCAATGTTTTGTGGGAAAGAAGGACTCCCAGAATGAGAACTTATATCCTGGACTAAATTGGTAAGGATAAGTTATAAACTCCTGAAACGCGTATTATGGAGATGATGACAGATTTAACTACAACAGCAACAGTGGCACCACTATAATACTTTCCTTATTGAAAATTAATGCAGTCTCTGAATTTTAAACATAAGAGAAACATATTACTTTTAGATTATTTTCTGCAAACCAACAGTCAGAATTTAATATTATGATGTGTACAGATTGCTCTGATTTTTTTTCAACTCTTATCCACTGCTTGCAGCCTATGTACATTTAAACTAAAAACATTTGATACATACTAACTATAAATTATTTGCTTGGAGATCTCTCAGGCATGAAGAAAAAGCCTCTTAAAATAAATTTAAAATATTATATGCTTGATGGTGTATAACCAAAGGTTTAATCTCACCACTAAAGGGGCAGTTGCTGTGATTTTGCAATAACCCTGCAGACAATAATCAAGACAGCTCCTGTTGTTATCTCAGTAAAATCATGGTAAACACAGCATGGATATATTGTAATTTGATATCTGTAAGATCAAATGTTATATCTCGCTGTAACTCATAAGATTTCATTCACCATTAAATGTACATTTTCCTCAAATGCCGTATGAATCTGCTATTAACTATGCATGTTTTCTACTAACTATGGATTACATTAAAACAGCATTGAGATATATATATATATATATATAGTCCAGAGATAATGTTTTAAGGGACACTCTTTTCTTAAACATTACACATTAGGGCTTACCAGTTTACTGTAAAAATATTGAAACATTATATTTCCTCCATATATGCATAACATTACTTAAAATAAGCATGTGCGCTTTCCTGTAGTGGTAGTAGTAAATAATACTAAAAAATACCCACAAATAACTTCAAATCACTGACACCTTTTTATCTAGTCAGGCAGATTCAGTATTCTTTACACAAGATTATTTGTGCAAAAAATAGTGAGGGGAAAGAGGGTATAAAAGAAGCACACACATTAAGGTTCAAATATATTTGTGTGTTAGAACAGTGATATCACTGGAAAGAAAATATGAATTTTAAAAAGGGCACAATGCAATAAGTCAGAGCTATCTCAAACTGAACATCCAAAGTATACTAGTAGAATTTGACTAACATTGTTATAAATAGTATAATTGCTTGGTACTTTACTAAAACACAAGTAGGTTACTTCATCAGTATTTTAAGCATGTAATCAAACATTTTTCACTTACCAGTGCTGGATTTTTTCTTGGCAGCTAGTGACCACCTGTCATTAAAACAGATAACTGCTCATGAAAAAAACAAGGCTAAGCACACAGCTGCAATGTCAATGTATCAGAAACCAGAACAGTAGCTTTACAGATTTGGTAGCTTCTCTATACACATTTTTATTTGTCAATGCAAAGGCATGTGAATGTTACTTCTTAAGCAGCACACTTTATCACAACACTAATGCAGACTGATAACTGGAGAACAAATTATAGCTTTCCAATTCATATTTTGGTACAAAAATACCTGCTCCATAACTACTGTATTAGGTGACACATAATACAAGATTACTAGCATTTTGTACAATCTACAGATCTATTTTCAATGTTACATGTTTTGTAGGATAAGCAACCTATATAAATTATAAGAAGATGCCAATGTAACATCCATGCCTGTTCAGTTAAATGAAAAGCCAGCCCTGAAAATGTTACTTTATCAGTACATCTACAAATGTTTTCACCTACAGTTTTATTCTAAAACAGTACAAATGAATTTTGCACTGTTTAAATGCAAAAAAATTACTTCTATTCTTTTTTTTTTTTTTTTAAGGAAACGGTTATGAGCTGAATAGCCCACTTATTTCTTCAAAATATAGACTTTCCAAACAGACTGAAAATTAACCAATTCAGAATATTTTTAAGACAGCGTACTTTAAAATATTAAGTTTGGGAGGGTACCTCAGTGTAGTAATAATAGACACTGTTACATATAGTACATACAGTCAAGATGCTGATCTGCTGAACCATAATTGCATGGACATTTTGTTTAAATACATACAGAACTCTCAATAATACATATTGAAAAGTATAACAAAGACAACGTCACTCAATTACATGAAATGCAAAGAAGCTACGAGGCAATTAAACATGTCTAGACATCTCTTCAATATAATATTTTTCAGATATTTTTATAAATATTTGTTTCTCACATGGCCAAAAGAATGCTAACATTTGAAAGCAATTAATAGAAAAATATGCCTGAAAACTAACAGAACAGGACTCTTCTGAGAGCTAAAAATTATTCAGATGTGTAAGGGCTGAAGTATCAGTCCCACATTTGTGGTCTCACTACTATCATAATAATCCTACATGTTGGGACAAATTCAGCCATCCAGTTGGTTATGCTTACACCAATGTTAAATGACCTCTGCCACTGAAGTCTTGTAATTTTAAATCCTACATTTAATTTCTATAAAATAAATAATCTTCCCTAACGTATTTGCTAATTTTAAAAAAAATGTTAGGCACAAAGAGGAAGATCTCTAGAAGATATACATTCAGAAAACCATACTATTAATGCATCATACACAAATCTATTTTAAAATGAAGCTCCCCTAGTATGTCACATACAGTAGCAGCATTTCATAAAAGTAGTAGTACACAACAGAGTATTGCTTTTACAAGTAGACAAATCAGAAAACATATCAACATATTTCACTGTTTCAGATTTGATAGATTGCAAAGTACACAACATAATTAAGAGCACAAAAAATGTTTACGAAATCCTTTAAGAAAGTTCCAGCTTAATTGCTCCATTAAAGATGAAGCTACAAAAAAGAGACAGGAAGCTTTCCATTCCCAATACATGACTTTCCATGCATGAAGTGAGCTAAATGCACAAAAAGAAAAGCCCTGCAAACCATAAGAGCAGCATGTTCATTAACCTCTACATGATAATCCTTTCATAGCTGCATATTAACTAGTTACATATTCATAATCATTTTACATTATTTAGAGAATCTTCTATGAAAATTTCCAGGCTATATCCATTAGTTACAATGTTAAAGGTTACAGAAGATAGTCTACTTAATGTTTCCAGGAAGCTTTTTTAATTAGTAAATATGTAAATTGGACACATATGCTTTTTATATTTAAAAAAATGAGCCATCAGTAAAAGAGCACATCGACATATGCTGTTTCCATGACCCCTTAAACCCTTAAAAAAAAGTCAATAACACCAATCAATTATAATTTCATTCTTTGATATAATCTCTCATGAAGGGATACTGAAGGATAGAACCAATAACAAATCTTTCAGTGGCCAGGATGAAATGCTACAATGCCCCATCTTAAATACAGTTTTTTTGTAATACTAGTACAGTAGGCTGAAGCACCTACTATACTAATGAGACTGTATTTTAAAAAAATACAGTCCAAGATCAATTAACATTACCTACATGTCCTTTGCTGAGACACTTAGATTGTTTTGATAACCATTGGTAATACAGCAGCAAAGAAACAAGTAGAGAAAAATATATATATATATATACAGGTCTTTGGATTCCATGCTGTGCTCTACTGTGCTAAGAACAGTATATACCTAGATCAGGGGTGAAAGTAAGGCAGTATGGGTCGGTATGGCATGCCAGTAAAAAGTGGCCACCTGTACCGGCCCCTAGTGCCTTACTTTAAAGGGCAGTGTTTTAATGTTGCTGCTCCTTTTGCAAGCCCCATCGGTGGCCCTGCCAGGTCCTTACTGGCAGGACTACCAATGGAGGGGGAGAGAAGGGCAGGGATGTTAAAGCAAGGTCCTTTAAAGCGCTGCTGCAGCAAAAGGACCTTCCTTAAAGCGCTGCCACAGCACTTAAACATCCCTGTCCCTTTTGCCCCCATGCCCCGACAGTGAGGGGGAGCAGCTACCCAGCCCCGGGTGACAAGGGGAGATCCCCAGCTCTACCCCTTCCGCTGGAGGCCCTGCCCCTTCCTGGGGGAAAAGCGGAGAGCTGCCCCCCGAAACCAGTAATACACAAATTTTACCGTCACCCCTGATCTAGATCCACAATTAATATGCAACTAGTGCCAGGCGAAGGGTATGGTTACACTTACAAGATTATAGCGCTATTGGTTATAGCGGTCCCCTTATACAGTAATATGTATAGCGCTATTGTATGTCCACACTCAGATGCTCCTGCGGTATAGCATGGCCACATTTGGGGCACTTAATGCGGCATTAAGAGCAGCGCATTAGGGCAGGTATCCCAGCATTCAGCTGGGTGCAACGTGCTTTTTAAACGAGGGGGGTGAGGGGGGACGCGTTGTGTGTATGCGGAGGGAGAGAGACAGTGGTTTTTCCGTTTTTCTGAAAGCCTGTTAGTGAGCCTCCGTTCACAGAAGGCTTTGTTTTCACACAGGCTCCCTCCTTAAACATTTGCATTGCTTATCTGCCGAGTTAAGAGAGAAACTCTAAAGAGGTACTTCCGCATTCCTCCAGCCGAGTTCAAAACAAAGGGAAGAGACGTCAATTGCCTTAAATGGCTCTAGGCATCTCCAGAGATTACTTGTAGCGCAGTGGGTGTCCACATTCTTGCTGTAGCGCTACAGCAGCTGCGCTACAGCCCTTATTCCCCATGAGGAGGTGGATTTATAATAGCGCTATAACTCCACGGTTATAGCGCTATTAGTGCCTTGCCAGTGTGGACGGGGAGTAGGTTATAGCACTCGTGGGGGCTTTATAGCGCTATAAAGTGCCAGTGTAACCATGGCCTAAATAAAAATAATCAGCACATGGGCAGGTGAGTTAAAGTTAATTTTGTATGGACAACTAACGCTTCCAACACTGCTTTACTTTTAAGAAACTGTAGCGTGATACCAATAAATCCTGATTTAGTTCCCTTCCAGGCATAACAATGTATGCATTTGAAAATTTATGAGGTTATCAATGGTTTATTTGCACACTAAAATATTTAAAGTGTAGAGGGTTATTATACTACACTTGCAGCAAACTTAACATTACCTAATCAAGTGTTTAGTTATTAAAATAGGATCTACTTGTGGAAAATACATTTCACAGTTTAAATGAAAAGGGAACAGACAAGTCTTTTGTTTCCTTCCTCATCGACAACAAATGATTTGTTGAAATGTAATATTTCTCAAGATCCTGATTCAATAACTGCATATTTGATTTCAGAAATGCTTAATGCTTTTCAGTTGGATCACAAAGTGTGCCACCTGCTTGAAGAGCTTCTGAACTTTTATTATTAATGCTATTTATTTTGTGGGTAGCCACAAGAGGGCATCATATTGTGAGTCTCCCTCAAGTACAGGAGACAATAAAACAGAGAAGCACAGCTTTTAAATGATTATTTTGCATATCTTCAAATTGTCCTCCCTTTAGTTTCAATTCCTCCTTGATTAAGAAACAAACTTTAAGAATAGGATAATGAATGTTGGATTTGATTTTGATTATTTCAAGCTATTTAAACTGAAAGTTTACATTATTGCTGTTTAAAAATCTATTTTAAGCTTAAACCCTTTTTCCTAAATTTTACAACTGTTAGGTCTGATTTCTACATCACAGTTGAAAGATGATCTAAGAGGTGGATATTTACAAAGGAGCGACAGCGGTTATTGTAATTAAAGTAACAGATTTTTTTTAGTCACAGAAATGTGGCTAATCTTACCAATATATATTTATACAATACTCTTTATTTTTAATATGTACTAAATGCTAACACAAAAGTGGCTACAATTAAACTAACTGGATTTTTAGAATCATGTTCACTTTCTAAGCACCCTGCAGTTCCAATGCTAGCAGAATGCAGCTTGCAGGCTGTTGAGACAAGAGGATACAAAGAGAATGCTGGTGCTGTACTAAAGGGGAATTCCCTTCTCCAGCAGCCACATTAAGCCCATTTCCCACCAGCCAGCCAATCATTATTTTCTCTTTTCTCCTCTCATGCATCTTCCAACTGAGGACCTCAACATCCTTTATGAACACTGATTCACAACACCCTTTCTGAAGAGGTATTATCCTTATTTTACTGAAATTACACATCAGTCAGTTGCAGAGTCAGGAGTAGAAGCCTGATCTCCTGACTCACAGACATGAGATATAATCACTAAATACAACACTCCCTCACAATATGCTTCTTAGGAATGGACAGTACGACAGAAAAGAAAATTGCAAAAAATTCTGATCCTATAACATGGGAATAGGTTCTTA
Organism: Dermatemys mawii; assembly: GCA_007922305.1. NCBI lineage: Eukaryota > Metazoa > Chordata > Testudines > Dermatemydidae > Dermatemys > Dermatemys mawii. The sequence goes on along the minus strand of ML677343.1, from coordinate 16,445,601 downwards.
CCTGTGCATGTATGTCATGTCACATTAACTCCCCACTCCTGTAAGTGCTTTTCTTGTTCACTAATCCTCAATTCCTTATGTGCAAGTGTGTCTCTCTCTTCTATTCATAAGTACGTGTCCTTTACCTGTTGCTTCTGCACACACTCCCTCCTAAATACTTCCCCACCACCCGGAAATTCTTAAAGATGAAATACAACCCCCATGAACTATTGAAAATTGAAATGATTAAGATGGGATGGAGCAACTCTGCTATTTCACTCCACTCAAGATTATTTGTTGTTGTTTGAGGTGGTCCTTCTCTCTAATAAATAGCTCCAGTGCCTACTCTAGTGTTTCTCACGGCAGTATAAAGAAATTAATCGGCTGATGCTGATCTATTTTCTACAGGTTCTGAACAGCAGCAGGGCAAACTGACAAGCCTCTGATCAGTTTTCGTTGTGCTGAAGCTTGGAAAATGCTATGAGAAAGCACTAGAAATGGCAATGGAGTCATCTGCTTGCAGACACAATGTGACATCGCTGCACCTGTTACACTCAATTCACACTTTTATGGCTATGTTCTAAACTATAAAAGCTGGAAATTATTTTTTTCAGATGAAAGTTTAATCTCTGCAGAAGGTGGTATCTAGGAAAAATTCCTATTTGTTACAGGCAAGTAGGTGAGTGGATTTTTCAAGCACTGTACATGTACACTTGCACGGGCAAATACTCAACCATGTACATATAATTCAGGTATTGTGCAAGCATATTGCTAGCTAAGGGCCTAACTGGCAAAGCATCTAATCAAATATTTGCACGCTGTGTATTTGCATGCAAGAGCAAGGCACATACTAATTAGACTGGAACCAAAGACCAGATATATGTTTAAATTTTAGCCCCCTGAGATTAAGTGACACATGATTAGGAGCCAAGAACTCAAGAGATCTAATCCAGTATTTGACATTGAATGCTTCTGTTTGACCTTGGGTAAATCATATCTCAGTCTAAGGGTTTGTCTATACTGCACAGTTGTCGCCAAAACTTTTGTCTTCTGAGGGTACTTTAAAAAGCTCGCGGGGCTGGAAGTGCCTACAAAAGTGCCAACAAAATACCACAAAAGAGCGTTCACACATGCTGACTTTTAGCAACAAGGCTGTGTCAACACAGCCTTGTCACTAAAAGCTGCGTGGTGTAGACAAGCCCTAAGTTTCTTTGTCTGTAAAATGGGAATAAGTAGTACTAATTTACCTACCTCACAGAAATGCTATGCTGATTAATTAGCTAATGTCTGAGAAGCACTTTGAAGATGTAAAGCACTGTGTAAGTGCTAAGTAGCATTATTTACCACTTGAAAAGTAATCTCAATATGATCAGATATGTAAGAAATTTGTGTACATGCTGTAATAAAATAATTTGTGACAGTTTAATCTTGAGTTAGTCTCACTTTAAACATTTTCTTTAAATTACATTACATTACTTAAGGAAAACAGAGTAAAATACTTTTCATGAAAGTGAAGGGAAGTAATGTGGTGTTAAAGTAATAGTCTAATAAATCTAAAACCAACGTTTTTACCTTTAGGAAATTGGCCTTGCCTTTTGGGATTTTGCAAAGAACTCTGTCTTGACCTTGATGCTGTGGTTCAGGCCCTCCCAGGAACAGACTACCATAATCAAACTGTATAATGTCCTTTGCAATACAACTTGATGTTTATTAGGATCCTGGATAAAATCAAATTCATTTTTATTATTGATCTAATTAGGATGATTCCAAGTTTTCTGAGTTTAATTGTTTAACTTTGTGTATGTGAATACTGACTTCAATGGGACTACTCATATGCATGAAGGTATGCACATGCGTTATTGTTTCTGTTGTGCCAGGTAGCCGATATGTGATATTCTTTGCCACATCGCATAGCAAAAAGACATGGTGAAACTGAATTTACTGATGAAGTTGTAACTAATTCAGAATATGACTACATTATACAGTAATAAAATAGCTAGGTAGCCAAACATTTAAGTAGTTCTTGGTAAAATCAGGAAGTAACAAGCAACATGCAACATAAACATGTAAAATGAAGTTTCACATTTTCCTTTGGAAACCACAAGTTTCTAGTATAAAACATAGTAAGCACTGATGGAGAAAGATATAATTAAGATTTGCACAATGATTTCCCCTTGAGTCCCATTTTCAATCATGTTTACCTTTTCAAAAATATTTCCATTTTTGACATTTCCAAAAACTAAATGGCACAAAATGAAATAAAATTAAAGCTCCTCAGTCAGTTGTTACATTTTTTGATTTAAAGGAAAGCCAAAAAAGCATTGTTGAAATTTAATGTTCATTGCTTAAATCAAGTTATTGATTAAATATTACCTTTCAAAATTATTAATATAGTCTCAGTCCAAAAGTGATTTTTCTTGGCTGGGACGTGAGATGAGATGGGTTGCAGTAGAGAAGGGATAATTGGAGGAAATTTTTATGTTTAGCAAACATAAAAAACCCCTAATAATTCTTACTTACATCCACAGCCAAAAAAGTGAAAAACTAAAACCTTTACATGTCAATTGTCCTGAAAGGGTACAGGTTTTGTTAAGAAAATGAATTCAAAATTATTAATTACTGGGGGCACAAATCACTTCAGTAACTTCTTAGTTTTTAGCAGAACTGAAAGAAGTCCTCCTCCTTCAAGACTTTATCTAGGGAACAGGAGAAATCACAGAGTCTACTCAGTCTGACAGGCACAAGGGGCTGCTGTTCTTGTCACGTGAGTGAAAATGTAACTACATTTTTTAAAACTTCAAAAATGTTCAGAAGTACCTCACGCAAGTGTACATAAGGGAAAAAAAATCATGAATCTCACAATTCTATTCCCACTCTGAGGATGTAGAGGTTTCTGCTAGTGCATCCATTTGCAACACTAAGACTTTAAGTTAAAACAAGATGTAATGAGGGATGATGACTAAGCTATGATTATTTCAAGGAAGTCATGGAATCCAGGATCTCTGTGACATTTTCTGCCCCAGGGCTGGAACGGTCAGCAGGCAGCCCTGCAGCTCTCGGCAGCTCCCAGACCCTACAGGTGGGTCCCCCAGAGCTCCCAGTCCATGTGGGGCTCCCTGCCGCAGCCCAACTGTGGCAAGCGGCAAGGGGACCCCAGATCCCCCAGCCTCCATGGGTGCTGGACTCTCCTCATACCCCATTTTGTCAGGGATATTTTTAGCAAAAATCATGGACAGGTCACGGGCTTCTGTGAATTTTTGTTTATGGCCTATGACGTGTCCGTGATTTTTACTAAAAATATCCATGACAAAATCTGAGCCGTAATCATGACCCAGGTGAAGGGTTTATGGAAGGGAAGAAAAACAAGAGAATAAGGGCTACAGAATTAAGATTATGCAGTTGCTGAGGAAGATGATGCCCATATCTCTCATGAGGGGTAATGGTTTTGTTATTTGTTACACTGTAATTCTGAGGGGACATTTAGGATTTATATCCCTCATAAAAGAAACAAATGTATAAACATCCAAACATCCTGCACAAACTGTTGTATTGGGAGGTCTGTCGGGAGAGGTGGAGAACTCCTTATTGTCTGCCTAGTTAGAGTTAGTCTTTAAAGTGAGTTCAACTAGTGCTTTAAAGGGAACCTGCTGGGCTGGCTAGGGCAGTGCTGTTTGATAGCAACCTATTCCATGTGGGCTGATGGTTTCTTACAGGAGCAGAACCCAGCTAGGCTACCAATGGAAGAGGAAGTGCTCCATGGAGGAGGCCTGGGGGTCCTCCATAGAGATAAAGGATCCAAAAGGTTGTCTGTCTGAGTAGTTGCTGTCATGTGAGGAAAAGAGAAGCTGGGCTCTCTAGTGTGTTGGATAGACTGTTTTTAAGAAACACACGCTACACAGACTACCCCAACTACTAGCAGAGAAAAGGGTGGTATAATCTGTTTCCATCTCTGGCATAACATTCATGAAGTACCAAGTGCACATCTGCCAAGTCCTGCAAGTCCCCACTCTTTGAACAGTCATTTCAGTGGGGGGGGAAGGGGAGAGATAATAGATACTGAGTCAATGGGGACTTCAAAATCACATAAAGAAGAAATTCCACATAACCTGAATAAATGTAACCTCTTCTACACATTAAAATAACACTTGCTTTATTAATTAAAAGGTGTGATAGATACTGTGACTCAGCAGAAACAAACACAGAAATTACTCAAAGATCAGAAGTTACTGCAGTGGGTTGTGAAATTGGTAAGATTTTGATGCAGGGCTCTGGTCACTCCATCTGTTGACATACTCTGAAAATGACTATACTATAGTGACAGCATGAGTTTTGTGAAAGCAATCACATGTTATTTAATCAATCTACAATGGTGAAATGGTGCATTGTAATATACAGGCAGAGTACTTCAAGACTCTGTCCACAGCAGGATAAAGTTAAACTGTTCACAAAACAGTTTAATTGGCACAGTTATACAATTTAACCTTTGTTAAACTTGTGAAAACAAGTTAATTTCTTATAACATCCATGCTAGCCCTCTGAAAACCAGTTCAGATGTGCTACACAACACACAAAATGTTGGGACACATAGCATTTCCTTCAAACAGACAGCTTTGGGCTCATGTATGTGAAAGATCCCTTCCTCCATACTATATTTTGTTATAAAAATTGTTTAAATGTTCACTTCCTCAAATAAAAGTGATTATTATTTAACCTTTTCAAGCATTCACCAGAATCAGGGTTAATATCTGATGCTATAAAATCAGCAGACGTTTAATTTATATTAACAGGATAAGTTCCTTTGGAATGTGGGCAAATCTCATGGATCAATATAGTTATCAATTATTGATCAAAACAAGGTAAGACAAGTGACCAGTCAATGCTAGAAGATCAAGCAGGCTTTATACCTGATAGCTTCAGCAACTACTGAATCTGCCCTTTTCTTTATGAACAGCAGTTGAGAAAGCAAGGGTACAATTAGGAAATACAGAAAAGCATCTGACAGGGTGGACTCTGATTCTGAATTGGTATTTGGGTGGATATTTTTTTAAAAAAATGATTTAATCACATAATGCTCTAGAAGCTAGGCTAACTACAATGGGCATTACCGAGAAAGTGATGCTTCAAAATGGATGCTAACAGAATTGGTTTTCCACTAGTGAGTTTTGTCCAGATATGAGCACAACTGGACAACAGGACTGAAAGAGTCCAACATGCTTAAAGGTACTGTACTGGAATCCACACTGAATAAATCAAATCACTATGAAGATAATGAGCATCTATATATTAAGAGAATCAGTCACACCATCTGAAATCATCAATATTATAAATATTCTGATTATGCTGATAGTTACTACCATTTTAGTTACTTCACAGTGGTAGTAGCTACTATTATTTTGCCATACTGCTATATCTCTTTGTCACAAGTATTTTGTATAATAAATATATATTTATTTGTGTGATTAATTCCAAGTATGAAAGCAGATATTTGCCTTCAGGGCCTGTAAAAGCTACATACCCCAAACAAGGAGGAAGCTTGCCCTCAAAAGCAAGAGGATCTAAAATCTGCTGGAATTGTTGATGGACATCTTCATTTTAAAAAAATATTTGTAGAACTTATGGCAATAAAGATAAGCTTCCAAACACCTATAGAGCCACTACTGTTGTAGTTTCAAAGAACTATTCTATACTAAAGCTAGAAGTCGACCTAGGTTATGCTACTTCAGTTACATAACTGAAATTGATGCAACTTCAGTCAACTTACAGCATGTCTATACTGTGCTATGTCGATGGGAGACACTCTCCCGCTGTCTTACCTTCCGCCTCATGAGGCGGTGGAGTACAGACATCAATGGAAGAGCACTCTGCCATCAACGTAGCATGTCTTCACCAGACCAAAAGCAGTGCTGATTTAGCCAGAAACAGAGACAAGCCCAGAGTGAAAGGCGTAAGATTCTGATCAGTTACACTGTTATTCTTCAGAACTGTGGGAACAACTCTGAAACCATCAAGACTCTTATCAATTTTGTACTGCAGATTCTGCTTGAAAATGACTTGAACTGCAACAGAGACAGGTACTGGAGTTATTCATACAGGTAGAGGACAAAACAAAAGCAGAAGCTGCAGCTAAGCTTGTATCCCCTGCCTCTATCCACACCACTTTCGATTGTTTTCTTCAACTGTTGAAAAACTATACATGCGGACAAAATCTTAAGCATGCCATTTGGAGTTAAAGATAACATTACTCTCTCATGAATTTAATTGATGTAGGGTGATCTGTCAGAGACATGTAACATATACTGACCAGTAAGTTACAACAACAGGTGCCCTAAAACCTAGATGTCATGGTGAATTGCAAGAGAGTCACTTTCCCTTCCTAATCTTCCTAAACCAGGAAGAAAAAACAAATGTGAATCCGTGAAACATGAAAATCTTAAAAATCTATTCCTACTAAAACCACCACACTGCCAGACCTCAATGGATTTCGTTAGATTACGCAAGACTGCATTTGCACTCAACCTGTCTCTCATGGGTCTAATTGGTTTTGTAAACATCTCCCATTTTGTAACAAATAACTTGTTCAATTCTTCAACAATTTAGCTGTCTGCAGAACTGTCACAAATAGTACAGAACATTCATCTACCTCTTATCTGTTAGTAACCCAAGATCCATTAGTCACTGAGAATCACATTTATATAAACTAGAAAATTTAAATTCAGGCATCATTGCACCACGAGCCCCTTCAGACAACAAAAATTACGACACAACTCTAGGAGGGGGGACCGAGCCCACTCAACCCCCACCGTCCCTGGCAGGGGGACAAAAGCTGAAGCCCAGGCCTCACCGCCCAGGACTTCAGCCCCAGGCAGGCAGCCTGTAATCTAAGCCCACCAGCCAGAGCTGATGCCCTTGGAAGTCCAGCAAGCCTCCAGCAAGTCTAAGACAGCCCTGCTGACACCATTAAAATGCGCTCATGACCCACTTTGGGGTCCAAAACCAGAGTTTGAGAACGGCTGCTTTAAAGCATGAGATTCTGCCTCTTTAAATAGCTGTGTCGTAGTTTCTACACTTACAAGCAGTGGGCTTAACATAATATTTCCAGCTAACAGATACTGTATTGTCAAGCAGTGATACATGTGCTATATTTTTTCACACTAACATTCAAAATTTTAACCAGACTTGATGCTTTCAGTGATAGTCTTTATCATGAAAATTACTAGATATTCTTCTATAATTTATCCCCAAGATACACATTCTAAGACATGTTTTTCTACCAAGTACATTTAGTAGATGTCCTGAAAATTGCTTTTAACGGTTTGGCCTGATTATCACTATAAACTAATAAGATGAAAAACATCCAATAGGCAAGTGGCTACTCTAACCAAAAATTAAAATCATTCTGCAACAGAGGTCCCAAACTGGGATGTTGCAGTCATTAACTTCCTGCACTTTTTACGTTGATAAATAGGAGGGAGGTTCTAGGTAGATGAAAGGGAACTCCTGTTATTGAGAAGATCGACAACTACTCACTACACTTTAAAAGCCAAAACTCATGCTTATATCAGTAAAAGAATGCAACACGTATCCACTTTAGGAGAGCAGCATGCATGCTAAAAATCAATCACGATTCAAATAAAAATATTTCTAGGTCAGCAGGTAATAGCGTATTTCATTATTTCAAAGCCTAGAGGGAAAAAGGACACAATGCGGTATAAGTTTCAGTCTAGTGGGACTAAAGGTAAATAATTTCTTTTTATTCAACCAAGGTTCAATCCTAAAGGGGGCATATTGTCACCTGGATAAACAGGGCGGGAGATACATTTGTGTAAATCTAAACATATCAGAATGAGAGTCAGAGCTGGGTGAAAATAAAAATATATCCATTAGATAATTTTTAAAGCTGAAATTTTCAAGTTATTTGACAAATACTATTTGACCACTTCTTTTGAGAATATATCCAGAAAATGTTATAGGATATTAGAACACAGGTTGTGAAAGATATTTATATGATGATTACTAGATTAGCAAAAGCACTGTGCAAAATTTTTTAGCAATAATATCTAGTTTCAAACTTGATTCCAAGTGGAGTTTGCTGGTGCAACCACGAGGCCAGCGGTTCTCAAAGTGGGGGTCGCGAGCCCTTGGCACCGCTGAAAAGCCACCGAATTGATTAGTTCCAGATTTGGCGGCTTTTCAACAGACATGCCAAGCTATTTCGGGGGGGCTTGGCATGTCTGCAGAAAATAGCCGCCGAATGCGGCACTAATCAATTCTGCGGCTTTTCAGTAGACATACAAGGGTTCGCTGCACCGAAGAAGAAAGTGAAAAAGGGTTGCGGTTCTCAATAGTTTGAGAACCGCTGCACTAGGCGAACTAAGCGGCCGCCTAGGGAGCCAAGAGGTTCGGGTCGCCAAAAAGCACACTCAGGGGAGGCGGTGGAGCCGAGGTGAGCTGGGGCGGGAGAGCACTGGGAGGGGCACCCGCAGCAAGTAACAGCGGGAGGAGGCACAGGGGAACCACTCCCTCTGTGCGGATCAATTTGCAGACCTAAAAGCATAATCACCTTTTCTATTAAAAAGATTAAGCATCTGAGAAAACAATAATTATTTGAAAAACTGGTACTAGTATGCATGTACAATTACACCCGGACATAAAACCTTAAGGATGTTTGCTACACATTAAAGCAAGTATTTACACAACAGATTGCAATGACCCCCAAAGGAGCCCACATGGTACATCAGTAAACATATGGATATCTTCCAAGTTTTCTTAAAGATACTCTTTGCATTTAAAAGAAAAGAAATACAAAAATGCCATTGGAGTAACACGGCTGCGACCCAGGGCCAGCAGCCAGGCCACTCAGCCAGGGCTGACAGATCATCTTGAACTTGCTCTACTGCGTTTCAACGCTTTCGGTAGAGCTGGGACATTGGCATGGTTTATTTCAGCCCCACTCCATAAGCGGGGCCAGGGTCCATTTTGGAAGCAGGCCTGTGTTAAAGCACCCACAGGCCTCTCTCCTGGGGGAGTCACAGGTTGTTTACCCCGGGCACGCCAGTGGCGCTACGGGGGGTGGGTGCGCGCCCGGCCTCCAGTCCGGACTCCGGCCTGAGACGACTCCAGGCGCTCAGCTGCCCGCTGAGCGGGGCCAGGCGCTCCCCGCCCACGGTCTCTCTCGGGAGCGGAGGAAGCGAAAACAACCGTTACAGGCCCAACGCTGCCCTGGCCCCACGGCCTGGGCCTCCTCCCCCGGGCCCTGCCCCGCTTCCCCCCAGCCGGGCCCGGCGCTCCGGAAACCCTTCCACGCCTCGCTGCGGAGCGGCCCAGGCCCCCGGCGCTGCTGCTCGGCCTTTACCTTGCCCTGCTCCTCCCGCAGTCGGCCCACCTGCGCGGCGCAGAGCGGCGAGGCCGTGCCGGCGGCCTGCATGGCCCGGGGCGGGCGGGGGCTGGGCCCGGCCGCTCTCCTCAGCAGGGCGAATGAGTCCTATAGAAATGTTTGTGCAGCGTGAAGCGCCGGCTCCGGAGCCGCATCCACGCGAGGGCCGCCGCCGCCGCCGCCGCCTGGGCCCGGGGAGCCGCTGCCGGGGGAAGCATCTCACACTCGCATTCTGGGCCGCGCCGCCGCCACCTGCGCCCGGGACCAGCTGCGCCGAGGGGCCGGGGAGCACGAGCAGCCCGAGCCCAGCCGCGCCGCCTCCTCCCGCCTGCCTGCTGCACTCTGGGTAGCCAGCCACAGCGCCCGCCGGAGGCACCGCGGCGAGCCAGCGGAACGGCGGGTGCTTCCCACCCGTGCGCTTCGCCGGGGCACCAAACCCGATCCCAGCCCCGGGCCAGACCCCATCGCCACGGGACCACCCAGCCCCGCGCTGGACCCCATCAAAGCACCCAGCCCAGGGCCGGCCCCCGTCGCCACGGGACCACCCAGCCCCCGGACCCCATCGCCACGGGACCACCCAGCCCCGGGCCGGACCCCATCAAAGCACCCAGCCCCTGGACCCCATCGCCGCGGGACCACCCAGCCCAGGGTCGGCTCCCGTCGCCACGGGACCACCCGGCCCCCGTCGCCACGGGACCACCCAGCCCCTGGACCCCATCACCAAGGGACCACACAGCCCTTGCCCCCAGGACCCCGCTACCATGAGACCACACAGCCACTGGAATCCATAGCCATCAGATCACAAAACATAGAGGCACTTGAACCAAGCTCCCAAAGCTCAGCCACTGAATCTGAACTTCCAAAGCACACAATCAATGAATCCCACTTCCATCACATCACAAAACCGATCTACAGGATCCCAAAGCCATCTGATCGCAAATGACTAGATTGTATAGCCTTAAGACCACACAGCATTGAGACACTGGATCCAATTGCCATTACAGCACAAAGCCACAATCCCATCACAAATTTCAGAACCACTGGATTCCATGACAATCAAATCCCTCAGCACAGACTCACTTGCTTCTATAGCCATCAGATCACAAAGCACAGACCAGTTGGATTCAATAGTCAGATTCAAAATGCCTCCCTGTATTTCAGGCCCATTAGTTGTCAAAATACAGAACCATCAGACCCTCCTGCCTCTGAGAGCCATCAGATTGAAAGTCTCAAGCACAGAATCACTGAATTCTATACCTGCTGCATCCCAAATTACAGATCCATTAGATACCAGAACACAGACCCAATCGGGTTCAAATTACAACCTCTAAGATTATAAATCACAAATCCACTTGATCTTACATAGATACCAGCCCAAATAATGACTATACTGAGTTCAAGGCCTACTGGATTCTACATCAGAAACTTGCTTTGTGGAAATAGAAAAAGGGGGGCTAGCAAGGGCTTTAGCTCCGTCTCCTCACCAAAAAAAATATAGGGATTACATTATTAAAGGAGATACTGAGTTGAGAACAGCCATTCATTTATCTCACTTTGTTAAAAATGAATACATTTAGTTTAGTCACAGTACAAAACTGTTCATGGAAGCATTATTTAACAGTTATTACAGAACTTTATTATTTATTAGCCTGCCTGCTCCTGCACCTAAAAAAAAGTTGTCTACACCACTACACTGGATTCATAACAGATATTCAAGTAATAGATAATCAAGAATCTAGTTTTATTAATTTCAGATCCACAATAACCTGGAATAGTGCAAAGTGGAAAAACCTCTTATACTATATCGGGGTCAGCAGCTTTTCAGAAGTGGTGTGCCGAGTCTTCATTTATTCACTCTGATTTAAGATTTTGCGTGCCAGTAATGCATTTTAATGTTTTTAGAAGGTCTTTTTCTATAAATGTATTATATACAACTAAACTATTGTTGTATGTAAGGTAAATAAGGTTTTAAAAATGTTTAAGAAGCTTCATTTAAAATTAAATTAAAATTCAGAGCCTCCCAGACCAATGGCCAGGACCCAGGCAGTGTGAGTACCACTTGAAAACCAGCTCATGTGCTGCCTTTGGCACTCGTGCCATATGTTACCTACCCCTGTACTACATCATAGATTAATCAGATCCCAGATCATAGACTCATTAGATCAGTTATTCTACATGTCTTTCATTCTGCAGTTCACTTTTTAAGCAAAATATTGTTTAATGGGCCCAATTCTTTCTAACACCCAAATCTACACTTTGGTTCTTGAACATTACATTGTATGGACCACCAGGAAGGGCTCTTGCCGATCACAGTTTGAGAAACACTGCATTACATTGTTTGCTCCAGTCCCCTAAAGAACCCTTACAGGTTTATTTCATTTCTTATCCCCCACCCTGCCCTCTCTCTCAATCTCTCTGTATCATCATAGACATGTGCTCATACAACTTTTGCACTTAATTATTGCAAAAGACAAAACAGCATTGGTCTAAAGAGACTTGCATGATTTTGAAATAATAATACCATCTTCCATGTATATATTGTTATGTATGTTTTATTCTATCTGTACATGGTGCTTTACATCATGTATATCATGCTCAACAACAACAACAAAATTAGAATTCCTGCCCTAAAGAGTTCACAATTGCAAGGCAAAATCTTGGCCCCACTGAATTCAGTGGGAATTTTGCCACTGGCATGAATGGGGCGTAAATTTCATCCTCTGTGAATTAAAAAAAAAAAAAAAAAGTTGTGTGGCTATTATGGTCCAAAGCAGCACAATACATTTTACAAATCCATGGGGATCATTTAATCTACCACTGAGACAAAGTCACCTGTTGCTAATGGGTGGCAGTTCAGCAGCACACAATAGCACTACACAGCAGTGGAAGAACAGTGTAACCATTTCTCTGAAATGGAATTTGGCCAAAACACTGGTATTAACCGCCACCCTTATTTTTATTGTAATCTCACATTCTGGGCTATACACACTCCATAGCTTGGGGACACAATAACATATCTGCATGATCTTTCAATTTTCATGCTTGGGATGGTCTTAAATTAGACTATTAATATATTTTTAACATTTTTTAAAATTAATTTTCTTTGCAATTCTATTTTTCTAACATTCACATTTTGTAGCCAGTGCAGCTCTTTTCTTTATTTTTACATTGTTTAGCTTTTCCAGGCATTCTGTAATGTATTTGTTCCATATCACGTATCCTACAGTGTTTCATTCACCATTTCTAAAAATAGACATCCATAGTATATCAATAAGACTAAAAGCCCCAGCTTCATTTTCAAGGATAAAATCATGAGCACTATCCTATACCTTGCTCAGGGAACCAGTGAGTAAAAGGGCGTAATCTTCATTATTTTACAAGCAGATTACAAAGGGCTTTCATAACATTTTTTTCCCCCTTAGACGCAGTGGCTGACTCCCCCTTTGCCGTTTCTTTTTTGTAGTGGATGTCAACTGGCTCTAGCTTCTTGACCAACTTCTAATTCTGAACCTCAGTCAAGCCAAGTATTTGCATCACTTCCATTTCTGCCCCTTTTCTCTTCCAAAAAGTCTCACTGTTCATTTCCTTTGGTTCCTCTCAGATGCTGTCAGATAAAAAGGAAGTTTGGAAACCCCACAGGAGCATCACAAGAAGGAAACTAACTTTAGATATCCCATGAAGCAACAATTTTTAGGAATATGTTCTGTTACTATTTGGTTGGTAGGTTTGGTTTTCATTTTAGTTTCTTTACAGTGAGTTTTTATTATGTTTTATTTAGATCGTTGACATGCCCAATGTGCTAGGCCCTGGGTTCGTAACTTGGGACTTGCAATCACCTTCTCTTTTTTTTATGTCTAGATGAGAGGAGAGTCCAAAACTTGTTTCCGGTATTACATGAGGCATGGAAAAAGTTGAGAACCAATGTAGTAGGAGCAGTCCAAACAGAGAGGAAGACACAGTTCCTGCCCAAATAACATACAATTTAAAAACAGATTATTCCCAGGAATATGGATCAACATTTTCCTGTTCTAGATATGTAGAATGTAAAACAATTATTCAGGAGGAAGACCTCAATTTTTAGCTAAGATGACCTCAATTTATTTTTTGGCCTTCAGTATTCCAGGTGCAATCAGATAGTTAGAAATCTAAAAGGGTTGAGTTCACAATATTGAAGGCCATTTGAAATTTAGGCTGGAACCTACATATATTTTGGCAGCTATGGATGTGGGGAGATTTCTTGGAGTCCTTTGAATGACCATGATACTTACATGCATATTCCTCAGAAAGCTGCTCACTAGCAAAAGGATCTGTCCTTTCTAGTTTTAAATACTTTATGTAAATCTTGTATCCTTTCTAAATGCTCATACTAAATAGCTTCCTTTTAATCTGCTTAGTACCTCTCTTGAACATTATTAGAAATATCCCAATTAAGTAATCATCATTCTCATCAGGGGCTCACTGATACACAACACAAAAAAACTATGGATATGGGCAGTTTTTAAATTCCTAAGAAAGATCCCTTTTTATTTCACAGCTTGATATTAAGACAAACCAAAGCATTAAAACATTTTTAAAATTTAACATTTCAATCTTTCTTCAGTCATGATAGAGAACAAAAGCAGCATGAAGTAAGCAGAGGAGCAACAGAATGGGAAATGTATGTCACCAAACACCATTTTACATCTGTTAAATACAGTTAAAAAGCATGCAAACAGCTCCGTGTGTGCCAATTATGCAGACTTTTTACTAGTAGGTGTACCATTAATCCATTGTTTAGAGTCCTTAAAATGTATTGCATTGAATGGTTTTTGGCAACTGGGCCAGTTAAAAGGGCATGTCACTTGTCAGATTAGTAACTACATATTGTACTATTGTACTAACTGAAATGTCGGATGGTTTGCTAGACCCTTTTGAATTTTGCATTTCATATGCCAAAGAAAAGAGTTTTAATAGTGACAAACAGATGGTATGCATCATTTGCCAAAGAGGAACAAGAAATATGTCTCTGGGCCAAACTCTGTGTGGATTTATAAGCTGTGCAAAACCACTGTCATCAGTGGGACTGCATGGGGTATAATATAAGCTCTCTAAATGCAGAATCTCTGTAACTGATGACTCGGATGAAGTCTTTTAGGAGTTGCTTTCACTGCATTGTTAGCTCAAGCGATAACTCATGTGTTGCTTCTAACCCAATCCCCATCCACACACCAAAATGTCTAGCTCGAGTTAAGTGGTGATTTAGACTCAATCTCTAGCTAGTCCATGGAGTAGTTTGAATGCTGCTGGTGCTAAGGCCAGTAATGCAGTTGGAATGTAGCAAGTTACAAACACTCATCAACTGCTAAACCAATCACTCTGTACTGCTAATCCAATCATTGTGTAACTGGAGTGCTGTTCCAGATCAAATTGAAATGAATATGTCTGAACATTGTGCTGCAAGATCCCATACACATCAGATTATATTCTCACAATGGCTTCTATTGGGGCCTCTCTTCACACAATTAGGCCCTAATATCACAAAGATTTATGTATATGATCAATTTTACATGCTTTAAGTAGTCTCAGTCGCGCTCTGTGGGTAAAGTTAATACAGAAGTCAGAATAATGCTGTTCCTTAAGTCCAGCTCTGAAGTCTGCAAAAGTGCCTTCTGTCTCATGTTTCTTTAAACATTACCATTGCCACATATTTCATTTCTATCTAGGTAGAAGACATTGTGTTGCTGACCGCAGTATGCGGATCCTAACTAGGCATTAATTTCAAGTGGAATGAGGAACCAGCCCCTAAAGGGTTATAGCTGTCTCACGATTGAGACTGGTCATCAGACTCACTCTGACCCAGCATCTTAATCGTATTCTGTTGTTAGCTCTTCTAATGAGGCCTATTTTTGACCCCTTAAGGAGATTCTCTTGATGGTTTTACTACTTCTAAAAAAATCTTCCTAGTTGCTGTTACATACTAGAAGGGTCAGTGAACTGGTAAACTTTGTAAAAATAACTGCCTTAGCTTTGTTATTCAGATACAGGATTTCCCCCCAAACCTCTCAGTTTCATTTTGAAAAATATTACTCTCTCTTCTTTCTGCCCTTCTTCTGAAAATCCTAAGGGTCTCAAATAGCACAACATAGATGTGAGATCAATCTTAAAGGGCCACCATCAAGTTTTTTAATTAAAAAAATTTGGCCTACCTTGGGAGTGGCCATATAGTGAATGTTCCTATTCTTAGTATTCCAGGAATGTGCTTTCTCTATTCTGCTTCCCCTGGGACTACTTATGTGTGAGATGTTACTCCTGCTTGAGTGTTTTCAGGATTGAGGCCTAGATCTGTATCTCCTTCAACCTTGTCTTATTGCAGCTATCAATATTTATGCCATGTTTTTGGGATGACAGATAGAACAGTGGGACTACTCAGCAAGCTTCCATTGACCAGGAGTCTCTAGGCTATAAAAGATCAAGCAGTCATCATGTAGAAGAAGAAAATATTTAGCTCGAGTTAAGTATGAACTGAAACATCAACACATAATGCTGTCTTTGACATGTTCAGTGCTGCCCTTTAAAGCCCCTTGTGCTCCTTCTGTCCCACTTCTCTGTCACTAGAGGAAGATACGAGACTTCAGAGGCAACACCAACATGCTGATTCTTGGTCAGTTTAAAAACTGTAATTACTATTGAAGTGTTCAGTTATAGAGGGTGTCATGATATTTGCCCAGTGTTACCTTATCTATCTGTCCCATGTTTGTCACCATGATATCTAAGTACCATCAAAATGATCAGTCCTCAGAATCAGTGCTTCAGTATGACCAATTAATGAGGTAAATCTCTTTTTATATGTTTCTCTCAAACAGGGGAAACAATGGGCCTGATTCTCACTTTAACTACAGCTTCTTTTTGCAGCTCTGGCACTGTAAAGGGATGTAAGTGTAATTTGTGGCCCATTTGCACCCACCAGAATGGTGTAAAGGAGCTTGAATCTGACTGAGAACCAGGCTGGCAGTCAGGCTATGGAAGAAAACAGAGAAATTATACACTCGTTTTTTGACCAGCTATTTAAAAAGAATTGGATAGACTATATCCTTTTTTAGGGAAAAGCACCTCTAAGATTTCTATATTCTTTTCCAACAAGCATCTATAGAGAAATATCTGAAAGTAAAGCAAGCCCACTGTTAATGTGTATTATATTTTAATTGTATTATATATTAATATAATTTATTTTTATGGTACCAGTGATAATGCTCTAGGAACCTCACAAAAAAGCATAGTTGCCGATATCTTAGTTCTTACACTATGGGTTTGGTTACACTGGCACTTTATACTGCAATAAAGCCTCCCAGAACTCTCCCAGAACTTACTACTCAGCCACACTGGCAGGGCACGTAAGGTGCCACAAGTCTTCATCTTGATGATCCAATCCTCTGATATACCATACCCTTACAATGCACTCTAACCTCTGACCTGAGTTTCTGGAGCTGATGTTTCTCTCCATATTTAATTCACCAAGGTTGGTGGGTTTTTAGCTCTTTAATATTAATTTCAAAAATTCTCCCTATCCTTTTACTTGCAAATTTTCCATCTCTTCAGACAATTAAGTGAACCTATTGCATACACTTTATCTTTTCACTTTACTAATACATTCGTCTGAAAACTGCACGTTTTCCCTGCTAAAATTATGCATATTTCTCTATCTGCCACTTCTTTTAGTTCATTCACCTTTTTTCATTTCTTGCCATCTATACTGCTCTAACATACTGTACTCTGTTGCTCTAGGCATTGTCTATTTACCGACTCCCTACCACTTTTGTTTAATTCCTCTAAGTCAATTCCAAATACTATGGAGTGTTACATTAATCTTTATTAAAAGCGAAAACTGTGGTAAGGCTGTGGGAAAAAAAGAAAAGAAAAAGAGAGAGAAGCCAGAAACTGTGTCCTTAATTTGTGCTACTGTAGAAATGACAATGTAAGGGCTCAATCCTGCAAATCCTTACTCTGACAAGTAATCCTGTTTATGTGAAGAGTCCTATTGATTGATGTTGATGGAATGATTAAGGACTTCTCATGCAAGTGAAAATTCCAAGATTGGACTGTAGGTAAGTGGAGCATCTTTGGGGGAACTAGCTGACTCAGGAGAGTTGGCGCAAGATGCATCTTAAGTCACCTGTTCAAATCTGGCCAGGACAATAAAGACAGATCATCTGAGTCCTAATCAGGGGCCTATGTAAAAGGGGTTGAGTGGTCTCAGTATAATTCTTGGTGTTGAAGACTCCATCTCAGGTAAACCAGCATCACAGCTGACACCTGGAATGAATGTCTCCAGTCCCAGTAATGGAATTCCAGAAACTTCTACTGGTATTAAATTCACCTAAACTTTTTAAAAAGAAAAATCAAATCTACAAACAGAATATCTATGTTTCATGGCTTTGGTGGATTTGTGTTAAACCTTATAATTATTTAAACATAAAATTGAATTTTATAAAAGCAAATATTTTTCACTGAATGTTATAAAACATATAATTCAGCAAAGATGACTCAAGGCATTTAGCTAGGCTTCCATCGGACCCAAGAGATTAGAATGGTTCCAAAGATGCCATTTTGATCTCATGGGCAAATATATAAAATAGATTTTTATAATAAATCAGGTCTGCTTAGACTATTTCCAGGCAGAAGGTGTAAGAAGGTATTTTGACATGTTCTAACATGTTAAGCATTATTGATCTAGTTGACTATTAGTTTGGGAGACACGCTAATCATTCTTATCAATCTGCCTTGAGGACTTAATCAGTTTACAGAATAGATCATTAACGTGTAAACACAGACATATTTATTGGCTACAGTGCAAAAAATGCTGCACATGTTGTGAAGTAGGCACTTCTATTTTTACAGTGGTGAGAAGGCCTACTCCATATTGCCACAGCTGATCAGCAGAGGTGCTTGAACTGGAATCCTCAGGGTATAAAACCTGCCTGCAGATCATTAACCACAAGGGACCCTAAACTTTGGAATTGACATCACTATCCCTGGATCCAAAATAGCCTGAAAGTATTGACTATGAGGACAAGCCTATCTATTAAATCAAATCTTGGGGAAGGGAAAGACCGAATAAGGCACCACCGTTTGTGTTTAAGGGGATACTGATAAATATACTTTAGGAATGATATTGTTGTGATTCATTTTCTGCATTGGGGGTGAGAAGCAGATGCTGCTTTTTATTTGATTATATTTTGAATTTTTGGTAAAGCTATTGAGTTTATGATATATTATATATATATGAATTAAAATAAATAAATATGACAGAGTGAGGATTTGAATGTCTTCAGTATTAAATATCTGACCATTTTAAGTCATAGGAGCACATACAAGAAAGTATAAGGCCTCAATCCAGCTATGCTTATCTTTAAAACCCACTGATATCACACTTTGCTGATCAGGGCACAATAATGATAAGTTTCTAGAGCTAAAACATGAACTGAATTCTACAGATGCAGATGTCTTAAAAAGGGAACATATGTGTATGTAGAAACCATGCCTCCATAATGCATCCCTTATAACTTGTATTCATGTTCAGAAACTCAGTCAAAAGCATGAATATTTGTTTCCAGAGGATTGTAAAAATTATTTATTACAGTCCCCAAGATTGTACTTTACGGCACAAAACAGAAATATGGTCTCTGCCTGAAAGAACTTACAATCTAAATTTAGACAAGACATGATGATTGGGGACAAACAAATGGGGAAGGTGTTGAGTGGGGAAGGCTGAGAGTTGCAGTAATAAGCTCTCACAGTTAGTGTAGACTTGTGCACTTTGTGGTTAAAAATTAACTTTTACTTCAATTAAAAGTTTTAAATTTTGAAATTTACTTTTTATGACAATAATAATCATCATAAACAGAACAAGAATCATAATGGACAATCCTCCCCAAACCACACTGAAGAGCTCCAGTGAAATCCTGGCCTCACTGAAGCCAATGTCTTGCTACTGACTTCAGTGGGGCCAAGATTTCATGGTGAGCCTCATCATTCCCACCTGTGTGCCCCAGAAGGAGATGTGATTGTTCTTTCTTTGGACCCTGTATTGACATTTGTACATTTGCAACATGAGTGTAAACATCCAGTCAGAATTCTCCACTCACACTTGCCAGTGTAAATGACTACTCAGCATGCCAGGCAGTTAAGCCCCTGTTTTGCCAGTGCTCTCTCCAACACTTTTCCCTTGCTAAGCTTCTAAAAGCCCACTTAGCCATGCTAAAATCTGGAAGCAGAGCAAGGGATGGTGCTACAAAGAATAGTTCCTTCCCTTCTTCACTGTCCCCAAAATCTGTTGCACTCTCTCTAGGCAGAACCCAAACAGAAGGGCCTCCATGCAAAGCCAGCATGCAGAAATCTTGCCATGGAGAAAACAGAGAACTCTCTCTTGGCAGATAGCCTGTCTGCAAACAAACCAAGGGGAGTCAATGTAGACTATTGTGACCAACTCTTCCTCTCCAGAAATAATTCATTTTGTGTGCTCCTGCCTCTCAGTAATGAGAAGAAATGTGTTTGAAAACTGTAGGGCAGCAGCTCTGATCTGAAACAGCAAAGAGCAGGCTTAGAGGAAATCAGAGTCTGATTATTATTTCTGAATAAATGACCAGTGAAATAAATGATGGAACAAAGGATAATATGCAGCAGTCTTTTAAAGAAGCACTGACTCTCTTCTGCTATGGTGACTCAGCACTGTGCTGAGTATTCTACAGCATTGTGTGAGCACTTTAATTCCTTCTTTAATAACAAAATTCAGAAGATTTAAGCTTGTTTGTTCCTCTGGTACTTGGAAGTTGCTTCAGGGAAAACTGGAACAATGCAATAGTGAATTGTTTGTTGGTGCACTAGATATTGATAGAGAAATAGATAAGATTACACTACATTAATGTTTCTGTAATGCCATGGATCCTGTGCTCTCCATAAATGTGCAGAATTCCCACCAACATCAATTTGTAGTTGAAGGTGGAGTAAGGCATTGGTGAATGAGCCTTACAGTGTCCAGGTATCATCTACTCTGTCAAAAAAAGAAATTACAGAAAGATTATTCCAACAGTTAAATATTGGTAGTCCTGTACACATCATCATTTTCAAATACATGGTCCATCCCACATCACAGTCCCCAAAGAGTAGATTAGAAACCCCCTGTCTACTCAGAAGGAAGATGATAAACGTAGAAAAGGTGCATCGTGGCACATGTTTTAATTAAGGCTCTGATCCTGCATTGAGCTCTAAGTGGGCCCACAGAGAACCTCATTGACTTCCCACATAGAGCTCAGTGCAGGATCTTGACCTAAATTACCTTATTTTCACTACCACCTCCATGTTATTTCAATACAGGGGTTTTATTTAAATGTTTTTGTTAAGTGTTGATATTCTGCTGGAATCCTGTGATCAACTCAAATCCAGTGTATGTATGTTTGTCCCTGTAACTGAAGTGGGCTATAGCCCACGAAAGCTTATGCTAAATACACTGGTTAGTCTCTAAGGTGCCACAAGTCTCCATCATCTTATGAGCCTACTCTGAGGAATATAACCAGAATGTGAGAGTGCAGCTCACCCACATCAGCACTGTGTGGATTTCATAGAACAGTACAGGAGCTCTTCATTTTCAATAGAGTTATAGTGGACACTGACCTAACCTCTGCTAATAAACTTGAGTTAGTTGGCCGTGACCCACATTATTTCTAGTACAACCCTATAGCAAAATTGGATTACATTTGTTTTTCTCAAAGGGTTACTGTATACATAGGATCTGATTTGTTCACTGTTGGTAATAGTCAGATTTTCAAAAAATGTAGGCACACAACTGTGCCTAAAAAACCTGAATGCCATTGTATGCTTAATTTGCCATACTCTTATTATGAATTTGAAAATGCAGCCAGAAGCATTAAGCTCCTCTTGGAATGAGGTCTATGCCATATGAAAAAGAAGTATTGGCCAGTTTTCAAAGGGCATTCAACCTCTTCAGTCTCTTTTTGTGGGCACAAATAATAGAATTTGTTACTCATTATCAGATTATGTTTTGCATCTGCAGATCAAGTAGATGTCTCAATGTGATCATTTGTTTCCTCAGCTGATGGTGGGTGCATAATAACATCAAACACAAAATATGATGCTGTATTTATATGCTTAGTATGCTTCAGGTACATTGCAATTAGTGCTAGTTTTTGATAGGGCAGTTCTTTCAAAGGTATTTTCCTTTCCAAGAGCAAGATCATGGCTGGCCTTTATGCAGGGTGGGAAAAAGCATTTGGAAAGTCTTTTGCCACTTGCACATTAAAGCCTGTCATAGTCTTTGTGCTCATGGGATCACAGGGACTGCTTCCTCCTAGTACCCCCAAGAGTGCACGGACAATGTCCTTGAATAAGTTATCTGTGGAGGCTGAATCTGGGAATCTCTGGATTAAAAAAAAATTGGACTCCATTGCTTGAGCTAGAAGACCAGGTCCATTTGCTTGCAAACAGAAGAAGACTCAAAACTGTGGTCTATCTGTCCCCTTCTAGCAGCTAGCCTCCACTGAGTTAATATGGACACACACTCTCCGCTGGCTAGGGATGATTGTCTCAAATGTCAGAAATCCACAGCTGTTCAAACCCTGTACAGGCCACTAGCTGCAGTGACATCTCTGACATGTCTTCCTCAGGAACTGACTTTAAGACCTTTGGGTCTAAAAACATAAGCCTCTTCTGTTTGAGCTAAAGAACCAGTCCAGCTGGGCTGGAGGCAGTAGTGCACTCTTAAACCTCTACACATGGTCTCGCCTCTACAGAGGGACAGATAACTGCATAGAGGTAACATATGTTGCACAAACATCACCCCAAAAGGGGAGGGGGGAACGGTAGTGCCATGGACCTGCTTCCCCTTTCAACCTACTCACTGAGGTGGCCCTGTACACAAGGTGTAGTATGCTGCACTCCTTGATGGGGTACAGCAGTGGGTGCACTCGCTCTCTGTACCAGAAGCATTCCACCAGTAACACTTAGAGAAAGGCAGTTTCACATTCCCCCTACACAGGTCTGTGCATAAATGGCATGACTGAGCCAAGAATGATCATTACTTTTATGAGAAAAATACTATAGGTTCTTATACACACAAAACAATTTTTGCTGTCAATGGAATTGCAAACCATCTCAAAGGTTCTCTGGCATTAGAATCATACTTATGATTTATGGAAAATGAACTATAAATTAGATAATTATCCCTAAAAATATACTTATATATGAAAGTGCAAGTAGAGGTTACAAATACTCTGTCATTATTTATATAAACTAAATTATAGAAATTCTTATGGCTGCAATTTCAGTAGTCTTGCAAATCAAACAAAGGGCACACCATTAGCATCTATGACCCCCTTAAGTGTGTGTTTGGGTTTTCTGTTTTTGTTTTTGTTTTTTTATAGAGCAGATACGCTTAAAGTAAGATGGCTGCTGCCATCCCATAATTATCAAAGTAGGAGGCAATAGTGGCCTAGTTAGTCAATGGAAAGCCACCCACAATATCAATACATAAATGAACCTGTTTTCGTTTCCATCAAGTTCAACTTGAAGTTAACCACATGCTTAAGTCTTTACAGGATCAGGGCCAATATAAATCTGTACATGCAAATACCCACTTTGTGCATACAATCATGATAATCACTTGCACAAGTTAGGTGTGGAATTCTTTGTTCATTTTTGCATTCCCATATTTGAAAGCCAGGGCCTATCTACCTTTCTTTCCTACTAATTATGTGCCCATCACCATAAAATCTGTGCATTGTTTATACGTTCAGATATCAGGAATGCCAATTCTAATACGATGGGACAAGTTCCTTTGTCTTCTAGCATAGCTCATGTTCTCTGAAATGACTTGTCAGATTTTTAGATTAAAAATAACGAGTATATAATTCATAAATACCACACAAATTTTATATTAAAATTTTAAAAACCATACCTACAGTATTTTAGTACCTGACTTGTATATTTATGTGACTATTGTTAGAAGTGACTAATTGGGTTTGATTAGCTTCATCATTAATATTCTGTCCATAATTTAACATGCTTCAATAAAATACCCTAAAGCAGTATAATGATTAGATTTCAGGAATATGTGTTTTGCAATTAAGTTGCTCTTGATTTTGATATGCAGATTAAGAAATGGTGGTCTCATTTTAAAAAAAAAGCTGCCCTTATTAACTCAGCAGTATACTCTGAAGATTAGGTAAGAAATCCAAGATTTTTTCTTTGTATATGCTAGTTAAAATGTATTTCAATCAAGCATATGTGGGCAAATCAGATTTGATTAGTTTAAGTTCACAGTCATTCTATCTAAATGAATAATGTGTCACCTAACATTGCAAAAATTTGATTAATAGTTTATCAGTTAATTAAAAATGGGGTTTAATTTTTCTTTTTTTAGGAAAATGCAAGGTAGATGTTCCTTGTGTTCATCATAAATGCAAATTATTTCAGTTTGAATCTATTGTTCCTTGTTCACTTCTTAGCCAACTGGCAAGAAAATAAAGCTTTCAGAATGATCTCTTTTAGAAAGAAGTAGTAAAACTTTGCTTGCTTACACATATGGCTGCCACTTGTCTAACTTCACGTGGGAGAGCTGAGGATTTTTTTTTTTCCATGCATCCCACAAAGCCTCTAATCCTCCCCCACCTTCTGTATGTGGATTTTTTTTAAAGGTCCCTACTCATTAGATTATTCCATTTCACACCTCTACAGAGATGATAATCCTGTGTTAACCAGAACACACATTACTAGTAAGAGCTAGAAATTAGTCCGTGGATGGCCTGCTAGGGAACTAATGAGGTATACAGAAGGACTTGTGACCATTTCCATAGATTAAACAAAACACAGTACAGGAAAGATCTGCAGTCATGGCCAATCCTTTGTTAGCAGAGCACAGCCGTGTACGATATTTGTAACCCCCACTCTTTTAACTCAGGATTTAGATAAAGTCTGAAGTATTCTATTTGAAAGATTTAACTCCCTCCCTCTCATATTTTAAAAGCTATGTAGGTTAAGACACCTATAGCTAAGACTGCCAGACACTTTCCATTATGAGACCCTATTTTCAGTTGCTTATAACTTTGCCAACTTTAACAATTTAGTTTGAAATTTTTTATGTTGGGTGTCTGCTCAGGTTGATTTTTTTATTATTAATTATTATTATTTCAGTAAAAACAGTTCAGCTGTTTCTCAACGGGAAAGAGATTGTTTTGCTCATGTTAATTTTTTTAAAAAAATATTTTGTTGACATGCTCTAGAAGCCGCATACTTTGAGCAAGAACTTGAAATTTGGCAGGGGGATCAGCCTGTTATTAAGGATGTGTCTTTTGTTGTCTCTATGAAAAATCTGCCAAAATCTGACCAAGATAAGAGCCTCTGAAAATCTCAGTTTGTACACATTCAGTAGAGACTTCTTAGACTTTGACATACTTCAAAGATTTCATTTGTACTGAACACATGGAGGTTAAGAAGGACTTTCCCTGCAATTGCACCTCCTGGTGGTCACTGGCCACTGTGGTGCTGGATACCAGAACTGATAGCAGGAAGACTGTCTCTCCTGTGCTTTCAATGCTTCCCACTTCTGGTGCCCAGTTAGCAAAGAAAAGGAGGAGAAGTGTCTGTAACCACAAGAGGATACACCACTCAAAACTTATGTCTCAATGTTCCTCTGCTGTCAGCAAATGGCTGTGAAACCCTCTTGCACATGTACCTCATTTCCCTCATGACCCACACGATGGCAACCTACTTCTGCTATCAGCTACTCTGTCAGATCAAGTGGCTGAGATCTTTGCAGTGGATCTATAAGTTCTTGTTGAGTCAATATGGTTCTGCAAGATGGATTTTCTGTTTTTGTGGTTTCCTTTTTTAGTAACTTATGGAATTATACACCAGAAACTCTATTAAAGGAACATTAAGGTTGCAAAGTCAAGCACTCAGATTTAGAAACTGAGGTTGCCTGTGCTACTTTAGTTCAGCCCCCTTTTGTGATATAGTTTTTAATTGCATTATCCCATTAGTTTTTCCACAAGAACCCTGCTTCAGTCAGTGCACACGGTGAACAGTGCTCACTGAGAGAGCAGCTATTCAGTATTTATATAAATACATGCAATTTAAGAACTGTGAAACTGATGAAAATGCCCTCTTTAAATATGCTTTGGCTGACCATCATTCGATATTCAGGGTTATTTGATAGCCTATGAAAAATGAGTTGGTGGTTTTAGCATGGTGTCTGTGGACAGATGTTCACGTCATAGAAAATACCCTCACAAATGGTGCTCCTGTTGGCATTCTTAGAATCGGCCAAATGTTGAATGAGCATGGAGTGTGACCTATTCTCTCCATGGTCCATTCAGTGGAAGTCTGAATGGGTTTTCAAGGATGATAGGATGGAGGTTTCTACTGCCACAATTCATGCTCTTCTGTAGCTATTTAGAGGACTTCAGTTTCCTTTGTCCAGACAATAACTCTGAGTTACTTTATTTGTTTTTTTACATGTTCATTATAATAGTTTTAAACATAAATCCCAAATGCACAATGTTCTATTCCTATTGTAACATGTACAGGCTGGTATTAGTGATATGCTCATGATGGTTCCCCCTCTCCACTTTTCCCATTCTCTGTCACTATAGACATCACTACCATTCACCTTGATGCTCAGGCCTGTGATGTGGGCTCCTTAATCTCAAATGCATATCCAGGCAGTGTCCACATTTCTAAGAGCTGAGATGTCATTCAGCAGGTCTATTCTGCAATTAGACATGCGTGGCTGGCCCCTGCCAGCAGACTAGGTTTGCGGGGCTCAGGCTAAGGGGCTCTTTAATTGCTGTGTAGACATTTGGACGTGGGCTCCCACCTAGACTCTGGGCTCCAGACCCAGCCTAAATGTCTACACTACAATTAAAGATCCCCTTAGCTCCAGTCCTGTGAGCCCAAAACACCTGGCACATGCCAGCTATAGGTTTTTAATCACAATGTAGATGTACCCATTTTCTCTCCATCCACAAATTTAAAACTCTCATCCAGGCCTTCCTCACTTACCATTTTGTCAGGGTTTTTTTTACAACAAATCTCTCCACCCTTTTTTCTGTGTGGTCCCTTGTGCATGAATCACCATCCCTGAACTGATCCAGAAGGCCACTACCCATTCTGTGCCTTCAAATCTTTCCTCAGAAAGACCCACTGTTGCCACGAGATCTTCCAGAAATCAGTTGTTTAATGATAGCTTGGGGGGCAGATAGGGATAGCTGGCACTTAACCTATTTATAACAATCATTTTAAAACTGCAAATGTATATATATCGGTAAATACATGTGTTTAGTTATACCCCCCTCTCTCCTCCCACATTTAATGTGACTTTTTTTATGGCCTGATTTTTCAGAAGTGCTAAGCACGCACAGCTCCAGCCAAAGTAAATAGGAACAAGAGGGCACTTAGTATCTCTGAAAATCAGGCTTGTAAATTGGATTGTAAATTCTTTGCATGTGTTATGTACAACACCTACCACCTACCCAGTTCTGACATCAGCCTTTGAGCACAACAACACGATATATATTAATAGTAATAATTGCAAAGTTATAAATACCTGTATATTGGTCTAACTTCCGTTCTTGGTTGATTTCACTGGGGCTGTGGACATACGACCAAGAGCAGAATTTGTTCCACGCAATTTTATGTCTGTGCTAGTCTCCCATATTTTAATTAATAATCTGGTGGTGGGGGTGAGAGTGGAGGAAAGAGAAAAATAGACCATATTTGCATGTGAAAACTGTTGCACATGACATATCTTGATTTTTGCATAATACTACCACTTGCAAGAAATATATAAATCACATATAAATATTAATGAAAAGCTGAAACAGTTGGACATGAAGAGACACAAGGAATCTTGAAATACCATGCTTGCCTGACATCAGTGGTTCCTTTTGGCTTTATAGACCACCCTACAGTTGTTTGATTGGGGAACTGAAAAGAGAAATAAAAGTATTATTTAATTATTCATTGGATAAGAATAAAAAACAGCTAGTAATTAAACATAAAACATCCAAGAACGAAGAAATATACAATTATAGTTACATGCTCAAAGATTATATTAGAGAGAGAGAGCTACGGGTAACCCTGAATAATGGATACATCAGAAAATACTGTTGGCTTCAACTGAAGCTGGGAGTACTCAGATTTCTAATGACTAAAACCTAGCTAGTAGTATCCCTAAGATACAAGCTAATTGCTCATGGATAATAATGTACCATACTTGCCTACTACATACTGCATACTTGTACATACTACATAATGTACCATACTATACATAACTATATTAATATATCATAGCATGGTAACATGATATGACTAAGATTTATATCAAATGATTATGTCAGTGGCCCATTAAGCATATAGTATATTAACCCAGAAGACTAGCATATCATGTTTTCTCCATATAACAGGTTTAGAACTTAACTAGACTCTCCAATGAATAGAACTATACACTAGCTGCAGATTAGCAACAAACTTATTTTATTTAGTTAGTTTCTACATAAAAGCAGACATGGTGATTATTACTGTCTCAAGGTTTTTAAGGGAGCCTACTAATATAAAATATTCATTCTATGACAAACTATACAAAAGCATTCCAATCTTTCACCTCAAGGAGGAACGTTCTATTAATAGTACTGTGAGAACTGGTTAATATTTTTTCTTCAGAATATTTCCTGAACAAAAAATAGCTTTTCAACAAATAATCATAAAATACAAAATCTTTGCAGAAAATTTTAGTTTGTTTGAACTGTTGTGGTTTTTCATTGAAAAAACATTTTTTTCTGGAAAGTTTTCACTTTCCAGTTAAAAAATATAGGTTCTGGTCAAAGGTTTAGTTTAGCTTTTTGAGATCCAAAAGTTTTGAAAACCAAAATTTTTATCAAAAACATTTTCAGAAATTTATGTTTCATTTTTTAGCTTCAATTTTTCACAGAAAAAAAAACCAAAATATTTTCATGAAAAAAATCTGAATTTATTATTTTAAAATTGATATATGTCAACCAGATATAATGACCATTAATTAGAAAGGGAGCACAAACTTGCTTGTACTAAAAAAATACATACAAATCACTTCATATATGTCTACTAGTTCCCAATTCATTTATGCAAAGATTCACCAAAAGATTGTCCTCCTTTTTTTCAAAGCTATTCATGAACTTGCTCCAAACAACATCACAGATCTGGGGCCTAATTCTCCACTTCATGTAGTCATTTCATCTTTACAAAGTGGGTATAAAATGCTATTATCCTAATTTAGTGGTGTTTCGCATACTCTGTGCATTGACTTTGCCCAAGTGTAAATTACTGGACAAGATGCAAGACAATGAAAAATAAGCTCCAGGTCTTTCTCCCTCATTCATGTCTTCCAATATCCTTTTAAAAAATACAAAAATAGAAAATTTTGATATATTTGCATAAATTTAGGCAAAAACATCAGAAACCTGTAGCTAACTAATTGAGCAAAATCCCTGTGAGGGTAGCTAATTGCATTTATGGGATGGCTAAAGACTATATATTACACTATATATATAGACATATATATACTATACAAATACCACCAAATACTTGCCATCCCATGAATTCAATTCCTTGCAATTAAATATGCACAGAAATATCATAAACAATAATAAATAAGTTATCTTGCATATCAATATTATTTTGCTTCATGGTGATAAGTTCTAATGACAGGGTGGGGAGAAGGAATGAAAGCCAAGCCATTTACAGCACTTCTGTTCTGATGTGTTTAGAAGAATTAGTAACACTTTTATATTTTCACATGAAAAAATAAGGCTCCAAAAATATATTTCCATTTTTGTACAAAAGTGTTAATTCCTTTACCTCAGGGAACAACCTATAAATTTTCTAAATAACCCTGAGGAGATCTGATAGCAAATTTTAAATCCAAACAGTAGTAAGTGAGAATTCTGGCAAATGTGTGTATTAAAAAAAATAGAGAAAGGTAGAAATATTTGCTTAGAAGTTTATCTTGTTAAAGAATCTGAGGTATCTTGATTTGTATAATCTAGATTATGAGATAGATCAAGGAAATAGAAAATGACTTTGAAACATTTTAGTGCAAGGGTTATTTGTTAACAGCACAAATCACTCTGATTTCATATGAACCCCCCCTTACACAGCACTGAGCCAATCACCAGAAAAAACAGCAGATTGTTCAAGTTTCCCTACAGACATATAGAAAAGCAGTAGGAAAACAGTAAGATGTGCCAAATCTGCTCACTGATTCCATCTCTTTTCAGATCTCATCTTAAAAGACATATCTTTTCTCCCTTGCCTTTGTATATATATGTCCTTCTGCTCTCTGTTATTAGCCTTAAGAATCAATATCTTAATTTGCCATACAATAGTCCAAATTCAACTTGGTGTAAGTGATGTGTGCCATTGACTTTGACAGAGTTGTATTTGTTTAGACAAGATCTGAACTTGGCCCAAAATCTTTATATCACAGTTTTCTGTAATAATAACCCCACTGCTTCCACCTTGCACTTGTATATCACCCTCCATTTGAGGACCACAGGGTCAAAAAAGAGGCTTAAAAACATTAATGACTTTACCCTCAGAGAACTCAGGGAGAAATTTTCAAAAGTGGTTCTGCTTTTGGGTGCTCTGTTTATGAGTGCCCACTTGAGACACTTACAGTCTGATTTTCAGAGATGCTGAGACCCCACCACTCAAGATAAGTTAATAGAAACTGAGGGGATCAATACCTCAGAAAACCAAGACACAGCTGCCTAATGTCAGGCCTTAAAAATTGAAGAACCCAAAATTAGAGGCCATTTTTGCAAATTTGAGCCTGAGTTGCTAAAGACATACAAGAAATTTTCAGATTTTCTGGCTCCCAATTCTGTGCCACAACAAGGAATCTATTCTCTTTATCCTACCACATAACCTTTGGCTACTCTAAACCACAAGACTTGTGTTTGGAGCAACCCCAACCTTCCTTATGGCAATGGCTGGTGCACTGAGGATAGGAAGATGTTGGCAGCACAACTCAAGAGAAAGCCATGAGGGCAGGTGACATGAGGAGGCTTGGAAAGTAATACAGATGGGACAACCCTCTTATCCCCTGTGCACTTGCCTTAGCCCCTTGGAACTCAGAACATCTGTGGAGCTAGAGGG
Source organism: Dermatemys mawii (assembly GCA_007922305.1). NCBI lineage: Eukaryota > Metazoa > Chordata > Testudines > Dermatemydidae > Dermatemys > Dermatemys mawii. The sequence continues at coordinate 16,415,069 of ML677343.1, read as the reverse complement.
TTGTACCCATGTCATAGCAAGCCCCTCACATCTCCCTCTAGCTGCTTGATACCATAGAAATTCTGAGCAGAAATGTGATTTTTCTGAGTCTCTTTTGCCCTACTGTGGGATCTTCTGCCAGAGGACATGCCTGGCCCTTGGCTAGCTACAATACCTTTAAATTGCAGTATTTGCCCACAGACAACTAATTACCAAGCAGTAAACTCTAATGACAACAAGTAAGTTTTAAAAGTAGAAAAAAAATATTGCTGCTTATAGACTTAAAAACAAAAATACAAGAATAAAAGGGAACAAAGTAAAATAAATATCCACTTCTCTGCAGTATGTGTAGAACATATAAATAGCATTGAGAGAATGAAGTCAGCAGTTGGCCAGAATATAAATAGCAGAAACTACCACAAATAGACCAGGTCATAAAAAAGATATAGGTAAACTAAAAAGGAGCAGTACACTAGAAAAATATGATTTCAGATCAAGTTCATAGAAGCTTCTTTCTAATGTTCTATATTTCAGAGCTTAGAATATTTTTTCCCAGTGTAAGAACTTATACAAAAATGACAAAGAGGGAAAAATATATAAAAAGGCAAGAAATAATGACTTTTTAATCTTAGATGATATCTACTCAACGGGTAACTATCTGTGAGGACTGCAAAATTTAACCGATCATTTTCACAGTGACAACAGAATTTATAGTTTAAAGATTTATAGATTTTAAACATTTGGAACTGAACCATCTGGCTCTGAGATAGCCAGTCCCAGCCTCAGTTTTTCAATAGCTAGATCTTTTCTAAGTGAACAAAAGCCAAACCTCAAGTCATCAGCAGCATCTGGCTCTGATAAAGCCTTTATTCAACATACAGTATTCAGAAATATACTACTAAATTAGCAGGATGCATCTGAGAAATAGAGCTACATAAATGAACAGACAGAACCTCACTGTGCTTCCTTTGAGAAAGTTCGAACAAGGTATTGAATCTGTTTCTCTCTCTCTCTAGATCATGAAGTGACTGATTAAAATTGGATACATGTAAATTAAATTTTTATAAATGTTCAAATAACATTAAAGGGTCAATTCCAACCCTGACTAGTGTTGTGAATGGAGACACTGACAGTTGGGTCTTATTGGCTAGGAAAAGATTTCCAAAATTGGCCTGATGAACACGTGCTGCAATGTCCTTTGCACTTGCTCTAAATGGGAGCAGCATATGCCCCTACCTAGCATGGGGAAGGAGGCCTGATTGTCATGGGTCTTTTACAGGAGTGGGTGGGTGAGGTTCTATGGCCTGCAATGTGCAGTTCAGACTAGATGATCATGATGGTCCCTTCTGGCCTTACTGTCTATGAGACGGCAGTGTGCCATTGAACAGGCTGGAAATGGTTTTTACCCATCAGAATACACACCCACGCCTTCCCTTCCAGCATTAGGGAGAGACCCTGCCCTGCTGCTCTTGCAGGTGAGGAAGAGACACCCGACACTCAAACTGGGGCCAATGAGGAAAGGCTCTAGCACTATGGGATGAATCACCCAAATCTCCCAGATGGGAATTCAAGACAAAAAGCAGTGGAACCACTGTGGTCCTGCTATGTGAGGAAACAGTAGGAGGCTGTAGATAAGAGGTTGTAGATAAATCACGCAACAAAATGGTGGGTGAACTGGGAGAAAGATACTGGGTGTTCGGCAGGAGCACAAGCTGTGAGGATCTACTGGCCAAGACCTCTGAATCTGACACATGCCACAGGTTGCCATCAACCACCGAATCCCAAAGAAAGTCCATTTATCCAGGCTTTGGAAGCAAGAATTTAGCCTTAAGTGTTTAACAAAATCAAGTCTATTCACTGTATCCCAACTTGCTGTGCCTTAGTATAGTAGGAGTTTCTGAATAGTGTGTGATCTCGCATCTTATAAAAACATAGGCATAATCAGGTGAATTAAGGACAGAGCTGTATTTTCAGTTCTGAATTTTCTTGTTTTAGTGAAAACTTTAAATAGCCCCCAGAGCCCTGAGGTAGCGGAGGCAGGGCTCCTGTGGCTATTTAAAGGGCCCGGAGCAGTAGAGACAGTGGGAGCCCAGGGCCCTTTAAATAGCCTCTAGAGCCCTGCTACTGCCTGCCCAGGGCCCCAGCAGGCTCTGGGAATGATTTAAAGGGAGGGGAACCCCAAGCCCTTCATACCAGCTTACTTTCACCTCTGCCCTGTGGGTCAGCCTGTGAAGAATGGCTACTGGGGCCCTACAGAGTGAGGTGGTCTTGTCACCTGGTACTAAAACATTATCTGGGACTTCTTATAACTTTCCACTGTAAGGGAAAGGGGGTCAAACTAGGAAACAAAGGACTCTCGCCTTCTGCAAATCCTATTTAAGGCTGGGGAGTGAGGTAACCCAGGTTGTGAGTTCTCCCCTGTTACCCCATCCAAGATGACTGCTGGAAACAACTAAGACTGAACAGGGGGAAAGAACTGGGCCCAGGTTGGAAGAGTGTCTGGCTTCACTTACAGACGGCCCCGAACCTAAAGCAAATACTCACCAGCAACCACACACCACACAACAGAAACACCAACCCAGGAACACATCCCTGTAATAAAGCCTGGTGCCAACTCTGTTCACATATTAATTCAAATGACACCCTCACAGGACTTAATCATATCAGCCACGTCATCAGGGATTCGTTCACCTGCACATCAACCAATGTGATATTTGCCATCATGTGTCAGCAATGCCCCTCTGCCATGTACATGGCCAAACCGGACAGTCTCTACACAAAAGAATAAATGGATACAAATCTGACATCAGGAATCATAACATTCAAAAACCAGTAGGAGAACACTTCAACCTCTCTGGTCACTCAGTAACTGACCTAAAAGTGGCAATTCTTCAATAAAAAAACTTCAAAAACAGACTCCCACGAGAAACCGCTGAACTGGAATTAATTTGAAAATTGGGTACCATTAAATTTGGCTTGACTAAAGACTGGGAGTGGCTGGGTCAATACACACACTGAATTCTATTTCCCCATGTTAATTTTCCCCTACTGTTACTCACACCTTTTTGTCGGCTATTTGAAATGAGCCATCCTGATTACCAAAAAAGTTTTTTTTCCCCTCCTGCTGATAATAGCTCACCTTAATTAATTAGCATTTTAGAAATTGGTATGGCAACCCTCATCTTTTCATGTTCATGTTCTCTGTATATATTTATATCTTCCTACTGTATGTTCCACTCTATACATCTGATGAACTGGGTTTTAGCACATGAAAGCTTATGCCCAAATAAATTTGTTAGTTTCTAAGGTGCCACAGATACTCCTCCTTCTTTTGGCCTGTGAAGAAGATAATTAGAACCAAATTTAGGGTAAGAACTCACATTGAAATAGTTTATTTAGTGTATTAAGCTTAGTTTGTGTGCTCTGTTTTATTTTCTTAGTAATCTGCCTTGTTTCGTCTGCTACCCCCTTAACTATTTAAAATACACCTGTTATAGTTAATACATTTATTTCTGGTTTATAATATATCTGGAATATAATATATCTTTGGGTCTGCACTCCAAGGGAGGTGGACATCTGAGTACTGGAGCAAGTCCCTTAAGCTGAGTCTTCCCAGAGCTGATCTGCAGCTGGGTGTGGCGCTGCCTGTGTGTGTTAGAAAAGATTTTAAGAGCCTGGCTCAGCAAGACAGGTTAAAGGGGGCCTATGCTGGCAGAACAGGTAGACTCAGTGGTATCTCAACACATCAGGTGACTTCCTAAGGAGTCCAACCTGTCACAGGTCTATTGTATGAAAACGCCACATAGTCCATAGTGGGCCAGGATTATACTGACAAGGTTATGATGGAGATATATTGACTGAACTATGTGAGAACCTTCATAATAATTGTCTGTCCTATGCCTGTGGCTCTAGCCATTGTTTTCATAAACACCTAATTCACATACAAAAGTATTTTTTTTTTAAATGAAGAAAGGCATCAGATCTTCAAACCTGTAGACAAAGTTCTTTGGAAAAATCAAAAAGATAAAAGCCTAAAATAAGGGGAGAAAAACAGAGAAATATAGGCCTGAAACAACTAATAAAGATTTGTGTCAACCAAGCCATAAGTTGGTAGAGATTTGCTGGGCTTTAGTAATAACTGAAGTAGCAAGAGTTTCCTTATATTATGCTCTTAAGGAAAACTCCAGAGTTCAATGTATCCGAACAGCATGCGTTAGGTTCAGTTTACTGAAGTCTTTTGTGCCATTTATGGACCATTTCTGCACGTAAAGCAGGAAATTAGTGCACTAAAAATGACTGATGCACCAAATTAGTCTGTTTTCATACTCACAAAATCCCAAAGCAGCTGTATTTAACTTTGACCCAAGCATTCACCTCAGGGGTGAATTACCTAGAGAAGCTGGAATCAGATGGAAAAGTACTCACAGCTCGAGGAAGTATATTTTGTATATTCACCAATAACTTTTTTTCTTCCAAAAACATAGATCTCACATGCCCTGTGTAAGGACCCTATATGGCTATAGTAATCACTGGAGCATTGAATCCCTACAGTATTGCTCCACCTCAATACCTGGTCATTTTTATTCTTTCCATCACTGAAGTGTATCTTAGGCATTCATTTCAGCTAGTTTTTTCAGTTAATAAATTATGCAATTTAAAAATATTTTGCTTTGTCCTCCTATCTGGCTTAGTGCATTTCAATCAGAGTAAAGCAGTGACCATAATTTTCCTCAAAACCATCCCTATTAATAACCACTACATATCTGTCTCTCTGCTTTTACCTTACCTGAAGGATTTGAGTGTTACCACCCGAGATTTAAGAGAAGGCCCTACCCTCATGACTTCAAGGCATAAAGTGGGGTAAACAGAGTGGTCAAGAACACATGGAAGGTCCATGCCTGCATGGGGCATGATAGTTTAGGGAGGTTCTGGACACTCCACATAAGACATGTCAAGACATGTCCACATAAGACATGACAAGGTCTGACCAACCATTCAAGTCAGTGACCAGACCCCTTGGTGTCATGCAGCACTTCTGAGCATGTTAGCCAGTCTCCCAGCCTAGCATAAAAAAACAGATGATCTTCCCTTGTAGGATTTCTGAATCTCCAAGTATCATACAAAATTGTTCTGGAGGATGAGCTTCCAGGTTAGCCACTGTCAGAATCCTGGGTGAAGGTACATAGGACTAGTGGCAGGAGATTGGGAGCCATGAACTGAAGCCAGGAATCAGAGCCTGTATCGTGCCCGAAGCATCAGCCAGGAGTTCAAGCCGGAGTCAGAGTCAGGAATCAGGCTGAGGTATCAGGGGCAGTGTCTACACTGACACTTTGTTGATCTAACTTTCTTGCAAAACTCTCTACACCTCTCATCAAGGTAGTTTTATACTGTTGGCAAAGCAGGACAGTTTTGTCGGCGGAAGGCGCATTGTAGTGTGTACACCTCCACTGTTTTGTCAACAAAATCTACCTTCTGTTGACAAAACTGGGTAGAGTAGACAAGGCCTAAATGTGGGAAAGAAATAGAATCCTCCTTATTTGGGCTGGAGACATTGCTTGGCCTCATTATGGAATCACTTCTTAACTCTTCAAATTACTACACCACTCTCCTCAACACTTTTTGTTTATAAAAGTTGGACTCACAAGGCCTGACTCTCCTTTTCACTAAAGCCCTTTGACACTGCTCTAGCAGTGTAATCAGTTATATTTACATCTACTTTAAGGCCAATTTATACCCCCAATGCAATGAAAGAGGGCCTTCATGTAAATAAAAATCAAACATCTTTTGTGGAATAAAACAGACACTCCGTAATCGTGGGGGAGAAAATACTGGATACTGTTTGTGTGAGATTCAAGTAAATGGAAATCTTGTAAAAAAACAATTATGTGTTCCCATGTTTGCTTTATTTCCCCCGAAATGAATCTTTTTTTTATGTTTAAGGTTATTTAGCCCTCCTACATTCCAAGTCACCAATTTTAATTGTTCAGTCCTAACTGGTGGTAAATTGTACATAGACTGAAGGACATCCCTCTACAGGCTTCAGAAGGACAAACTAAGCATACAAAGATAACGAGCCAGGTACCATGTACATCATTGCTTAGTCAAAATCCACATCAAGCTCCCAATCCAATTATCAGCACAGAAGGCTATGGAGGTGAGAATATAGGGTCAAAGCATCCATTGCACATGGCTATACAGTCCTTAATACCAACTAAAATAGGAACAAATGATGAAAGGGGAAGAACAGGGGGAAGTATTCTGCACACTGCCGTTCCACATTCATAGGCCTGCAAGGTGACCGAGGTGGGTAAGCTGAAAAGAACAGAGAAGTCCTGGAGAAGAACACAAGTATAAGTTGAGCAGGGTTCTCTCAGAGTTAGCAGGGAGTTAGCGGAGAAGTGGAACAGGCAGAATCCAGTCTTCCTGCATCAGAATCACACTGCTCTCTTCAACAAAGAAAGACAGACCTCCAGGGCAGGGGGACAAATAACTCTTCTTTACACAGAAGAAATTCTTGAGTCATTTACATTTCTCTAAGTTAAGCATGTCCCCTTGTCATGGAAGCTTTCAATATGATATAATGAGGTGCTGCATCTAGCCATAGAGGAGGTCCACAAACACAGACTAGTTCCCTTAGGGCAGGTCTACACTTAAAACACTACATTGTAGCACTTAAGCTTCTCCCACTGGTGTAGTTAATCCGCCTCCCAGAGAGGCAATAGCTATGTCGATGGGAGAAGCTTTCCCATCATCATAGCACTGTCTACACTGGGGGTTATCACAGAATATCAGGGTTGGAAGAGACCTCAGGAGGTCATCTAGTCCAACCCTCCCCCGCCCCAGCTCAAAGCAGGACCAATCCCCAACTAAATCATCTCAGCCAGCATTTTGGCAAGCCTGACTTTAAAAACCTCTAAGGATGGAGATTCCACCACCTCCATAGGTGGGGTGACCAGATGTCCTGATTTTATAGGGACTGTCCCAATTCTTATATAGGCTCCTATTACCCCCCACCCCCGTCCCAATTTTTCACATTTGCTGTCTGGTCACCCTAACCCCTTCCAGTGCTTCACCACCCTCCTAGTGAAATAGTGTTTCCTTAATAGACCTCCCCCATTGAAACTCGAGACCATTGCTTCTTGTCCTGTCATCTGTCACCACTGAGAACACCCTACCTCCATCCTCTTGGGAACCCTTCTTCAGGTAGTTCACAGCTGCTATCAAATCTAACCAACCCCTTCTCTCGCCTGATGACATCTCTTCTACAGACTAAATAAGCTCATTTCCCTTAGCCACTCCTCATAAGTCATGTGGCCTAGCCCCCTAATCATTTTCATTGCCCTCCGCTGGACTCTCCAATTTGTCCACATCTTTTCTGTAGGGGAGGGCCCAAAACTGGACACAATACTCCAGGTGTGGCCTCACCTATGCTGAATAGAGGGGAATAATCCCTTCCCTTGATCTGCTGGCAATGCTCCTACTAATGCAGCCCAATATACTGTTAGCCTTCTTGGCAACAAGGGAACACTGTTGACTCATATCCAGCTTCTCATCCACTGTAATCCGCAGATCCTTATCTGCAGAACTGTCGCTTAACCAGTCGATCCCCAACCTGTAGCAGTGCATAGGATTCTTCCGTCCTAAGTGCAAGACCCTACTCTTGTCCTTGTTGAATGTCATCAGATTTCTTTTAGCCCAGTCCTACAATTTGTCTAGGTCACTCTGGACCCTATCCCTACCCTCCAGCATATCTACCACTTCCCTAAGCTTAGTGTCATCCATGAACCTGCTGAGGGTGCAATCCATTCCATCATCCAGATCATTAATGAAGATGCTGAACAAAACCGGCCCCAGGACTGACCCCTGGGGCACTCTGTTTGATATTTGCTGCCAACATCAAGCCATTGATCACTACCCATTGAGCCTGATGATCTAGCCAGCTTTCTATCCACCTTACAGTCCATTCATCCAATCCATACTTTTTTTAACTTTCTGGCAAGAATACCGTGGAATACCATATCAAAAGTTTTGCTAAAGTCAAGATATATCATGTCCACTGCTTTCTTCATATCCACAGAGCCAGTTATCTCATTATAGAAGGCAATCAAGTTCGTCAGGCATGACTTGCCATTGGTGAATCCATGTTGACTGTTCCTGATCACCTGCCTCACCTTCAAGTGCTTCAGAATGGATTCCTTGAGGACCTGCTCCATGATTTTTCCAGGGACTGAGGTGAGGCTGACGGGTCTGGAGCTCCTCAAATTCTCCTTCTTCCCTTTCCTAGGTTGGTTCTGTTAGGATTAGGTCGGTATAACTACATTGCTGAGGGATGTGGATTTTTCACACCCCCGAGTGATGCACTTATACCGATATAGGTCTGTAGTGTAGTCTTGGCCTGAGTCAAATCCTTATACCATCATGCTAACAAGACAATTTAAGGAATGGAAAAAGAAGAAAAAAACTCCACAATTTGAGACTAAACCTAACTCTGTTAATCCAAGAATTTTCCAATCCCTTTAAAATTAGATCCACTATAGGACAGTAAAAAAGACATCATGAAGAGAAGGTATTCTAAATTTCTGTAAATGGGGATCACAGGCAGAGTCCATGCCTCACTGTGAGGCTGCCATATCATCACAATTCTTTACTGTTTGAATGAACTGAAATATGTAGAGAGAGCTGGACTTGAAAGACCAGGTATAGAGCACAGGAGTCTCTATTCCTAACTATTAACCGTTAGTGCAAAGTGACCATAAAAGGCAAACAGACCAGGCAAATTCTGCTCTCCCATATACCAAATAGGCTGTCGATGGGTGAATACCAGACCTTCATTTTTAAAAGCTCAGTTCTTCTGTCAGCTTATTCACATTGGGGATCAATGAAAGACAGGGGATATCACTGATTTTTAAATTATACTAAAAGGTGAATTTATGCACAATAACATTTGTTTACATTTTTCAAGTCAGCAAGCAGATACTCATAAGCCTGAGTGTCAGAGATGGGCCAAAACAGAGTCTTCAGCTTGAGCCCCTTTGAATTTCTGCGTCATTTGGAAATGGATCCCTAGATCCTAGATATAATCCAACACTGAACAGACCTATCTGTCCAGTTTCAGTTTAGAAATGGTCAAAATCTCAAGGGAACAGCTTGCAAAAATTTCAGCACCGTCAAATCCAAACCTCAAGTTCTATCCCCGGTTCTTTCTCAATCCCAAACCATGAACCTAAACTGGAGCCAAATGTCATTTCCTCAGGCCAGCTGTATTTAGCTTGAATGAAAATTACAAAGCGTGCAGAGAATATTAACACGTCTCTCATATCTCTGAGAAAACATTCCGTTACTGATCTCTGAAAAGAGCAGAGCTCTCAAAAACCTCCCATTCCTGCCACACAATGGATCCATGTGCCCTCAGCACTAAAGGGGGTAAACACTCCTTAATATGCAATGAAATCCATCCTCCCCCATTGTCATCACCAAGTAATAAAATTCACACAGCTCCGTGAGAGATTGTTGTTAATTATTTTATACGGTCGTTCCCAGTTCATTCTCTCTTGTGCAACATTGAGGTCGGTTAAGTGCCAAAGCCTGCTCAATACTTCACCCACAAAATCATGCACGTGCAGAGCAGAGAAGGACAGACTGAGAGGTGGATTTCTTCAGGCCACGCCAAGCAAGGCACATTTGCCAATTGATTACTAAACCTAGCAGAGATCAGACAGCTGAGATTGAGGAGAACGAGCTATTGTAGCATGCAGCAAGTACCGAGGCTAATTCCAGACCAAAGGGGAAGTAGGATAAGAGGAAATTTATGAGTAAGCTCTTGAAGTAATGAAATGAAAGTAATGTTGATTGGCCTCATTTACAGCAGTTCAAAAGCAGATTGTCACCACTGCAGTAGTGAAGGATCAACTGACAATCATTTCTACTAGTACTACAGAGACACAGGAGTTACCTTAAACAGGTTGAAAGAGAAGCTCTTCTTAGGCCCTCTGGTGACAGCATGGCCTAGCAGTGTGAGCACATGACTAGAAGGCATTTAGTCCTGGCTCGGTGACTGGCCTGGGCATATCATTTAGCAGTACTTAGCACACAGAGGCCAAAGTTATGGGTCCCTTACACTGCTTAATAACAACAGTAATAATAACAATAAAAAGCTCACTGCCTCACTTTCTCCTTCCGTACTATGAGGAGAGTAACAGTCACAAGAGTGGTAAGAAGAATAGCTGGTTAGTATTTGGAAAGTTCACCAGAAGATAAAGAGCACAATATAAGCCCTAAGTGTTGTTGTTATCAAGGTTATTTAAACTAAGTCAAATGTTTGCGGAGTCAACTATTGTTTCTCCCTTAAGAAATGTAAACAGAGAGATCTGCCATCACATAAAGTGAATTATTTAAATTAGTGCCTCTCAACTGTATGTGACCAGCTAGGCCTCAACGCTGCTCCCATTCCCATGGTGGTGCACCCACCACACAGAACCATATAGACCAACATCTATCCACCCACCACTTCATGGAGATCATGCCTATTCCACCTCTTCTGGGTCTCTCAGCACCCTCTAAATGTACCCCTTTTCTGGACTCTCCAGGCTCCTCAAACTTCTGGATCTTTCATATGCCCTCATGACTCCCACCTGAATATCTCAGCCCCTGGATCACCAACAGCCACGTTCTGGATCCCTCAGCCTCCCCTTCCCCATTCCCTGCCCCAGATCTCTAAGAATCCCTCTTGGCCCAATCCCCTTTTTCTGGATCTCTCAGGAGGACCCTCAGCTATCCCTTATGGGTTCCCCCCTTGTCCCCATCTAACTCTTTCAAGCTCCTCCACCACTCATTCTGTCTCTCTTCTTGAAGTCGCTGCAGGGGGAGAAGTAGAATTGTGGATCTGGCCTGGAGGGCCGCTCTGATCTGCCTCCCCGGTTCATAGAACCCGCCCAATAGGGCAGGCCTAGATGGCAGCAATTCCTCCTCCAGTCCTCTTCAGCATGTGCTAGCACCACCGGGGGTGGGGAGGGAAGGGAATGTGGGAGAAACTTTGGTGGCTGGCTCAGGGGATGGGGCCAGAGAGTGGGGGCGGGGGGACAGGAAAAGAGGTGGAGTCCAGGAGAGTTACAGGGAGGAACAGCATGAGCTACAAGAGTGCAATTGCTCCCCAACGAAAGGGCTGGAGCATGGCAGGAGGGGAGGAATGGAGAAGGAACTGCACATGACATGTGATGTCTCATGAAAGTGCTCAGATTTTGTGGCAAGGGTGGCCCTAGGCATTTTGCCAGCCAAGTGGAAAACATCCCACCCAAGAGAGGCCACAAAAACCAAAGCAAAAAACCCCCAACAAATAGCTTAGCAGCACACAGTGGTATGGCAACCCCTAGACGTTGGCTCCCACTGTGACTGCCTTGCTCTCCTACACCTAGAACCAGTCCTGGTGAAGGGCATGATATAAGAATCTGAACAGAATGGAATAGGACTTTATTTGCACTGGCAGCAGGTAGTACCAGTGGGCACTCACCTATGAAGCCATTCTTAATATTCACCCAAGCTTCCCTGAGGTCTAATTAGGCACAAGGATGCACTGTAGATATTGAGAAATGAACTTGGCCAATTAACTTTAATGGGAGCAGGACTAGGCCCATAACTTTCAAATAGTCTCAAAGTCGTGAGCTTCACTGAGTCTTCACTCCCACTTCGAGTAACAGACAGATCCTGCAGCTGGTTCATCTTCTCCCAAGCACAACATACCTGAAGTCTTCAGAGAGCTGCTAACACAAACCTTTTAATGTTTTACACTGATGTTACACTTTAGCAGAATCACATGACCAAGACCTTATGATCACCATTCTCCTACCCCTGTCTGAGTAAGAAGGACCATTCTAAATTACAGCAGATGATAAAATCAACAAATCAAAATAAAACCTAGTGCACCATCTTTATTCTATCAGTGATTCTCAAACTTTTGTAGTGGTGATCGCTTTCACACAGCTAGCCTCTGAATGCAACCCTCCCCCCTTATAAATTAAAATGTATTTTTTATATTTAATACTATTATAAATGCTGGATGTGAAGAGGAGTTTGGGGGTGGAGGCTGACAGCTCGCAATCCTCCCATGTAATAATCTCGCCACCCCCTGAAGGGTCATGACCCCCCCATTTGAGAACTCCCTGTTCTAGATCCTATTTTTAGAATGTAGGACAATTGTCTCCCAGATACTATGTAATATGCTAATCCAGAAGCAAAACAGAGGGAAATAATGCCACTAGGTCAGATTGATCACTATTGTAATTCCAATGAAGCCACTAAATTTGCCTATTATGTTTATACATGAATTATACTGGAATACATTATTTGAATGTCATTATGTTGAGCTATTTGGAAAACATTTGAAACTTTTGAGTTTGAACATAGCCATCAAACCATAGTTTGTCCAGAAATGTTCATAGCCAAATACCAGATAGTACTCAGTTCTGTGAAATTTTTGGTCTCTTCCAGGCTGATGTATCATGTTGTGACTAATTTTGCAGGTCACACTGCCTTATGTCCTGAGCTGTAATCAAAGTAGCATGCCTGATAAAATCACATATGATACCATGCAGCACAATACATAAGATTTGAAGTTATGGATTGGGAAATGGCAATTTCCACATAAATACTGACTTAATTAAGAATGCAACAAAAATTCACTTTATGTAAACACTTAAATATCAAGAATGCAATATTGTAGCTGAATTCCTACACCTGAAAAAGTAGATTTATTTCTTTAAGGTTTAAATTTTAATATTAAAAACAGATTTTTAAAATTAATCCTAATCTACAAATTCTGACACAATCGGTTTATAATAATAATATAGCCGGTTTATGTAAATTAGTGATTTCCTGTGCAGATCCCCATCAGTAAACAAAACAAAGGCTAGAGCTGTGCAATACTTGGTGATTTTACTTTGCTGACCATTGTTTTATTCAATTCGTGTGGGCTTGTTCCTATGGTGTTTCACTTTGAGCTTCAGGTTCTAGCAAACCACAAAACTCAAAATGAAATTGAGCTGAAATGACCAAGATTTGCCTGTGCTCATGTCAAAACCATCCCAAGCCAAAAGGAGGCAATCGCCTCGCAGGTTGCTCTCAAAGTTTTGCAAGATTGGACCCTTAGATTGTAAATTCTTTAAGAAATCAGTCGTTTTTATTTGTCTGCAAAGCATCATAAACATATATGGTGCCATATATATATAATACCTAATAAGAATATTCAGAACACGGATGATGTTCTTCTCCAATATGTTATATTTGCATAAGTATATACTTATCCACAAGATGGCAGTAGAATCTTTGAAATATCCTAGCTAGGTGATCAATACCTACCTGCATTTTTAAATAAATGGAAGTACTACTGTTTGGCCTCAAATTATAATGTTTAATATTGTAAGGTGAAAGTAGATTTATTCTGAAACAAGCACAGTAACGCTAAACATGTGTGGAACATTTTTTCACCCACTTCTTATAATGAACAAAGAAACAAATCTAAATAATTTCATGGACTGGTTATAAATCTTAATCAATTAATCAGAGTTTTTCATTCCCAAACACTCCCCATCTTGATAATTGTCATCCCACCCATCACATCCACACATGCTCTCTCTTTCCCTAATGTAGGTTTAGAAACCAGGCACATGGGATTGGTACTACATTTAGATAGTTTTTAAAAAAATGAAATAAAAAAAATTAAAGAGTAACAGTAAAGCAGTGGTTTTTGAATTCCACTGCTCCTGTAGAAGTGTTTTCTAGTTCATTGATATAAAATAATAACTAAGTTACCCAGAGATAATGTTCTCTTCTCCTTCACTGTATTGAAGCTAGAGACTGATCCAAACCAAAGCCCAGCACCTCCTAACTACAGAAAAGTTTCAAAATTGATCTAGAATTGGATCTCATCTTTGTGACTCAGAACCTCCTCTGAGCGATGCTAGGACGTTGGGATAATACTGTTCACTCAATCATACCCTTACCTTATATTCACACTGAAGGTAAAAGTCCAGAGGTTGCCTGTGTAATGAATCTCCCTCAGTGGGATTTTTATTGAAGTAGGGATAGCTCTTTTAGAGGGGAGGGGATTATAGAATGCAATGAAATAATCTCTATAAGGTAGCTTAGTTCAGCCTGACTCCCTTGGTTTAGACCTGATAGGCGAGAGACCAAGAGAAAGCAGAATCATTATAACCGCTATCTTTATAACAACATCCCTTTCTTCACCTTATCAGGCTCTAACAGTCTCGCCATATTAAGTGCAGCTTGTTGTGACTCCAGCTTATAAAGGCTGGAGACTTGAATACTTGAAATGTTGTTACCATAATAAAAGGAGAAACCTTTTTCTTAAATATTTTTACAAAATGACATAAGCCCTCATCCAATCACAGAGGAAATGCAAAAAATCACTTGTAAGCAAGTAATATTCCTGTAGCACGGGGGTACAAAAAGTTGTAGGGATCCTTTCCCTATCAAACATGAAGACATTAGGTTTGGGGAGAAGTTTCTTCCCTTCCCAGGCTTTGGAAAATCAAGTCACTTATTAAGGTACCTAAATATGGACTCAAGGGCTTAACTTTAGAAACCCACTTTTGAATCACTGAATGACACTTGGACTCTCTGTGATTTCATAATCAAAAGCTGAGTCAGGCTGAACAGGCCTTGACTTGCAATGAATGGGCCATGGCTGCCGCCACCAGCACAATGACAAGCATGACAAGAGGCACTAGACAAGCCAGCCAGTGGTTAGATGTAACCACAAGGTATAATCACCGACCGCTTTCAAATATGATACCATAAAAATTCAACTTAAGGTAAATACATCTTGGAAGGTTAAGCGGTTTTTCAATCCTAAGGTTGAAAATATTAACATAGAAGCTTTGTTCACACTGATTTTTTTTCCAGACACTAATAGAGGCAGCTATACATCTCCTCAATTAAGCAGTCAAGATATTCTGAATAATAAACGAGTACAGAAAGAACTCAGTGATGCAACTAGAACCCAAATCCCCTGGTTACTCTTGCAAGTGCTCTGCCAGTTGAGTTAGTGGAACAGTTCTGCAAGTTCAACATAGCAGAAAATACTTCAGCTTTACAGTGCCTTTCTGTACTTACTCCATCTGGGCAAGCGAAACATTTTAGGATGAGGGCTTTCTAGACCACACCATGTGGCCTTTCACTTGCTCTACCCTCCCAGCCACTCAGTAAGAACTGAGACACAATCATATGAACATCTAACCCCCCACTCTTAGAGGCCTCTCTTCCTTCTGCTCACCACAGCAGCCAGTTCCTTGCCATCTCTGCAGTCTTTAGGATGGCTGATAGAAAACCACTGAAAACAGATCCCTGAGAAGTCAGCAAGGACAGTCAGCAAGAATAACGTGAATGTGGCAAGTGTAATAACCTCCACCTATGCTTGGTGACTTTGTAATGTAACAATCCTCTTCATTTTAACGGCGACGTATGGGGAAAGAAATAAAAAAGGAAAGAGAATCAACTTAATTAATGCATCTGCAAAGAACTGCACCATCTTATGCACCTGCATCCAGTGTGTGATCACATGCACCATGTGAACCTGACTGAGGCCTTTGGACACTGCTATACTATTAATTAACTTCCAGCTAGATCTGTGCAAAACAAGCTGTGCTTTTTTCTGATAGCTGTCAGAGAACAACTATCGGAAAGAAAGTCTGTTTAACTTTCATTTTTTATTGAGTAGCAAAAAACAGACAGACTACTGGCTATTGTACACGCACCTCAGAGCAAAGGGCAAGATAACTATGCAGTTTACATATTAACCTTATTAATGAAGCTATAACTTGATACAGCCTATTAGTGTGCATTTGATATATAAATAAGGCTAACATAAATGTCAGGACGGACAACCCATGTACATCAAACAAGATCAAATTTTTGTTTACAAGAAATTATGGGTCTCCCCCATTTGGGATGTTTTCTCATCATTTACACTTGGGCAAAGTGGATGTAATAGTAGAATTTTATATGCACTTTGGGTAACATTTTATACTTGCTTAAAAGACTACACAATGTGCAACACAGTGGAGACCCAGGCCCAAGACTACATCTATTTAGAATAGTGTTATCAAACAATTCATTGTTTGGGTGGATGGAGGGACAATAAGCAAATCCAAGACATTGGCTACATTGGCCTGTAGACTGAAGTAGCTAAACCCAGCAACTAGTCAACTGACTGAGGCTAAATGCAAATGTTCTTAAAGTAAAACCTCACTGTACCTTGGAGGGAGAGAGGGAGGGGAATTTATGACAATGGAACTCACATTTTGCTCTGTGAAACCACCATAAACTTTTGCATTACAATCCACAGTTTATACTGAATGTCCATAAATGGTCACATTTTCTGCCTGTTTAAAACTCCATTGAAGCCAATGGAACAGCATCACTACAATATACTTTGACTGCAGTGAATGAGACACTTATGTAAATTAATACAAAGAACCTGGTTTTTGTAATCCCTTCTCATAGAATAATGGAAGATCTCTGGTCACACGTGTTACACATCTTTAATAAATGCTAGAAGCTGTGTTCTGCACCAGCTGAAGGTCCCAGGTGGGAATGCTATAACATGACTCTTTTACAGCTTGGGGAGTTCAGTGAAACAGGACACAGCAGCAACATACGGAGAACAGAGGTTGGAATGAAGTAGTAAAAGTGTTCAAATTAGCCAGTCAACTCCATGTTGGAGCCCACTTTTCAAAACTGGGGTCTCAAGTTTGGTACCTACGTTTATTGTTTCATAATTAAGTGCTAAATACACGTATCTAATCATGGTGCCTATATTAAGAATTTTGGTGCCTCTGATGTAGGTACCTAACAGTAAGCATCAAAATGTGAAAGTTTAATCTGGGTAATTTAGAAACAGGAAAGTTTAGAATGTTTGCAAGTAATTCTTCTATCCAGTGTGCACTCTGCATGCCACAGGTAGCAGAAGGACCATGTGATATGGTAGCTTCTCATTTTTTGCTTCAGTGGACTCATTTTTTATTGAATAGCAGAGTAAATATTGAAGTAAAACTAGTGTAAACTGTTGGCAGGTATGCCATGCTAAGTAGCAGTCATTTACTTTTAAATAATTAAAAGTCAATATACAAGCACAGCATTCTTGTTTCAGTGCAGAATATAGCACTGCAGCTCTGTCTACTCTATGTGCTCTTTCACAGCTTGATTTACTAGCAAAACATGTAGCCCAGCTTATTTTACAAAAGAGAAGTTTTTAAAATTAGCCTACTTTATGGAATGATTTTAGGTGTTTTGGCTGAACAGACCCATTATTTCTATGTAACGCTAAATTGACGCTACTTGATAAAAAGGGCCCTAATTTCCTTTGCATTATGCATAGTGGACGTATCAGGATGACTTTGATGGTATTTAATTAAATATTTGTCAGTGTTTAATTAATTAAATATTTAAACATTAAATACTAAATATGATGTGATATCTGCTTGGTGGACATTATGTCTCAATAGCCATTAGTCATTTAATAGAACTCAAATTGGCTTCTCCCAGCTAAGTGAGGCCTTAAGTATAGGCACTTTTGGATCCTCATTAATAAGTAACTGAGGCTGGATTCACACTAAGTAGCCACACAGATATCCCTATTAACTGAAATGTTAATGTCTCTAGCTGAGAGGATGCTCTCCAGTTCAGACAGCAGACGATGTACTGAGAATAAACTAATGAGATGTGTTGCTTTTAAAAGTGATTTAGACCACAGCAAACTCTGCCCCACCCCCGCTGCATTGTTCAAAATAGTAACACAAATGCTACTCTACATAACACATTTGTGGTATTCGTTGCTAACCCAACATCTGCGGGGACTTGCTGGACGCCAGATGCACAATGGAAACCATCTGCATGATTCACAAGGAAAAGGGTCCTTATTACAAGCTCTTCACTGCCACCTGCTGACCTCTACCTGAAAGAGCCAGGGTTGGAGGACTCCTGCTCTTCACATGAAAGAGTGGGAGCTCCTGAGCAGAGAACAAAGGTGTAAAGTTGTGTAGGTGCCTGTGGTCTCCCTGCACATACAAGTAAAATACCCTGCCTATTTTTAGATTAGAGAAATTTACACTAGTTACACGGTTTAGAATTCACATACATTTACACCTACGTCTGCAAGAGCCATGTAAAGAGGCTATTGCATAAATGAGAATCTGACTCTCTATTCCCACCACCTGCCATATTCTCCATAACCATTTATTATGGCTTTAGTTTATCAAAGCACTGACACATGGGCCTAGCTTTAAGCACAGGAGTAAGTCCCAGAGAAGTCAACAGGACTGCTCAAGTACTCAAAAGTTAAGCAGGTGCTCAAATGCCTTGCTGAATCAAAGCATATCAAAAGAGACAGTCTCAGGCTTTCAAATTCTTATGATGTTCCCCTGCTAGAAATAATATTTTAAAGGCTTCTGTGGTCTTGCATTTCCTATTTCATTATTGTCTATTCCCAAGACAACCACCTGCAGCGAGGATTTAATATTTTTTCATCCCAGTGATATTTGTGGTACCATTTATTATTTTTTGCCACTAAATCTGCATATTGGACAAGAATATCAAATTATATATTTTCTGTTTCCTTTCTCATTGCAATTTTATCAACACTGTTTGTGTGGCAATAACTTCATGAACGACTCATCTGGCATGGGGGAATCCTGTCTCCATTCCACCCCCGCCTTCTGACCCCAGCATAACAAATGTATTGGGCCAAGGGTGTAGTTCCTGCACTCTGTACTCCAGCAATCCCAAACCAGCATAATGGCCTTTGGGGGATCCACTGTAAACTAGTGTATTTTAGAACAGTTTAGAACAGATGGTTCTGAGTTACACTGCCCTCCAAACCTATTCCCAGCAACAACAGGAATTGGGGGAGGTGAGAGCTCAGAGATGGCTTAAAGTCACCTTTGCCCTCATCCCCTTCAGCAGCTTTTTAACGTGTATTCCTTCTGGGTGAAGTTTGGTCCTGTGCTCAGGCCTTAGGAAGGTCCTTTGCCTGGGAGCAAATTAAACTCTTAGGGAGTGAGCCATATACCTAGAAATTAGATCCCGGAGGCACTTACCTGTGTTCTAAACTTGGGACCAAATCCATATCGTTGTCTTCCAGTAGGGAATCTGTCTAGTCTCTGTGTAGCAATTGTTTGATTATAGTCTCCTCTTTGCTGCCAGCATTTAGCATAAGTGTTAATTTCTACATTTTAAAAGGAAATTGATTTGTAGGATCCACAATTATCTCTGGGTTCACCCTCCTTGGAATCAGTGCAATTAACGTAGCTTGTTGCATGCTTTCCAGGAAACTACTCTTTTCGAAAATTTCAGCAAAGATTCAGCTTAATAATGAAATAAGTTCTTGCCTAAAAGTTGTTAAGAACTTGGCTCCCTAGATTTCCAGCCCTGGGCTTCTCGCAGAATTTGCTGTTTATAGTTCTCTCACTCTCCACCAACCTATGAGCTCTTCTAATGGAATTGCACCACTCTCTCCTAGAACTGGCAGTTTTCATTAGTTTTAAATACTGTTGTGTCTGCTTCTGGGATCTGCACATTGTGATGAACGTAAATTTGTACAGAAATCAGATCCAGGTCTTTCATTGCAACGATCTCCTTGATGGAGTCTTTTATGAAAGAAAGGGCATCTCCGCCTCCCTCTCCTGCTGCAAGACTCACAGCTCTCAGATTCAATTTTCTTCCTTCAGCCCCTGCCCATTTCTCCTGGATCCTGGCAATCTCAGCTTGATTTTTACTGATCAAAGTCTGGTCTGCAGATCCTCTGCTGTCAATGCTCCCAACCTAGTGCTCTGCTCCTGAGAGTCTCTCTTAGAATCCTCCGCCATACCAGGTTTAATATCATTTACTGTTTTCTACACAGAAATCATTCGGCCAGTGAGGAGAATATAATTCTAGAATATTTTTATTTGTGGCTTCAGGGTTTCCAACACCAGATGTCCTGCCCTATGTCTGGGTCTGGAGGATCTGATTCTAGATCAGAGCCAGCTGGTCAGTCAGTCATGTTACCTTTATATTTCATCCCTTCCAGCTTCTTGGGGTTCTTAGAAGTTGTCATCTCAATACTTTGGTGGGGAGTAAATCAATCCTGGTGGTGGATTTCTTCTAAGGTAGAGCAATCCTCTGCCCTCTTGGTCCATGTGACCTCTAGTTGCATCTAGTTATATTTCAAGAAATTGAAACAGTGCCTGGAGCCATTGGGTTAGGCCCTTTAAAGTAATCTAAAAAATATAAACCATCAAATGTTAAGCAGCATATTCACTTTCCAAATTCCTAGCAGTGTGAATTTACTTTTCAATTTTAGTGCATCTTGTTTTGGAATGTCAAGTTGACAGAAGACAGTCTAAAGAATACAAAAAACATAGAAGTGCCACACTTACTAATCATTCAAGCAACCCATCTCCTTCATCCCATATTATCTGCACAGTCCACAGTAGGGGAGAGAGTGGGTCTGAATTGCCCACAATTTGGTCCGCTCCCCTGAATTACTGCTATCCCAGTTCTTGCTTGTAGTAGTTTTATATGCTTGTTGCTTGCTGTTAAAAGGCTTTTCATTTTTTGACAATTTATAAATATGTATTGGAACTGAAGGATGTGGGTGAAACAACTGCTGTTTCTTTTTTAAAAGAAAATTAAACATGCCAAACTTAGTTATTCATGCAAACCATCAGCCTGTTATCTCTGATTTTGCAGGTGAATATGAGTGAATGAGTGCATTCCTCAAAGTAAACTGTCAGAGGCAGGAACACAGTTAACCTACCCTTACCTATTTCCTTTTGTACTTTTATTTCATTATCTTCAACAGGCAGTTCAGTTGCTTAATACTGAGAGTGCCTATTTCTCTACAAGTGTTTTTTTAAGGGGATTAGCCAACCTTGAGAAATTGGTGAAGAAAATCTGCCCCTACCTATCTATTGCTTTAAAACATCATTTCATCAAGCTATTTTAAGCGCACAGTGTGGAACATATGGTATTTCAAGAACAGAAGCTGAAAGCACAGTACATATGTATTCCTTCACACATGTATTCGTTCACACAGAGAGCACTCAGAGAGTTTAAGTATTTTAGTAAGTGTACATATATATGTATGGGTGGAAGAAACAAGCAGAAATAAACTTCACACAGAGAAATAAATGACACAGATTTATTTTCATCTCTGCTCCAACGTGCCCCATAACAACAGTGAAAGCTTGAGATATGTAAACTTAAGAAAACAAGAAATAATTTATCAAATCATCTGAATTTATGGAAAGTGCCAAAGTTTACTCTCATTTTTGAATCAAGAAAATCCATTCCAGCTGGTACTAAGGCATGGTTTCAGCTCAGGATGATGACCTGTTCCAGCTATAGGCATTAATGCAACTCCCATTTCACCAGGAGGCAGCTACAGGCCATGAGACATGGCAGAGGGCATTTTGGCAGTGGCTTGTGACACCCTGAGAAGGAGGAAGCAGACCTTAGTTGGAAGATCTTGCAGGCTGCATGCAGATATGATAGAGAGGCTATAGCTAATGCAGGTTCTAATAGCTGTGGAATCCCCTGTGCTTACTGGTTCTAGAGCAGGGCCTGAAGAGGAAGTAGCTGTTTCAACTTCCCCAGTCAGGGCCAGGTGATCTACTCAGCTCCCATTCACCTCCCTTAATTGGAGCGGGAGTGACAGAGGGTTGGCTAAGCAGTTTTTCTGCTTAGCACCCTGTCACACTGCTATGGTAAACTACACAGTGCTTCTCAATCAGGGGTACATGTACTCCCGGGACTATGCAGAGGTCTTCCAGGGGGTACATCAACTCATCTAGATATTTGCCTAGTTTTACAATGAGCTACAGAAAAAGCACTAGCGAAATCAGTACAAATTAAAATTTCACAGACAGTGATTTGTTTATACTGCTTTATATACAATACACTGAAATGCAAATACAATATTTATATTCCAATTGATTTATTTTATAAGATAATGGTAAAAATGAAAAATTCAGCAATTTTTCAGTAGTGTGCTGGGACACTTTTGTATTTTTTTGTCTGATTTTGTAAGTTTTTAAGGGTAGTGAAACTTGGGGGTGTGCAAGACAAATCAGACTCTTGAAAGGGGTACAATAGTCTAGAAAGGTTGAAAGCCTCTGAACTACACAACATATGTGACCATAAGGGAGAGAACTTGAACCAGGAAAGAGTCCATGTCTGTGCTTGTTTATGGGCCCAATACAGGTAACCAGGAAGGGCCCCTTTAATCACTGAGCCTGGGACCAGTAGACTGAGGGAAAAAAAGGATTATTTGTATGAGAGTCCAGTGAACAGGAAACAGCTGCCCATGCACGCTTACATACTTCCATTCCAGGAGTGCATGGGCTGGCTCATTGCCCACCCACAATTATCCAGTGGCTACAGGATGTAGTAATGGAGAGCAGCTTCCACAGGAGATTGCTGCACCAGAGCACTCAGTGTACAGAGGCAGGTACTGGAGTCTGCTGCCTTCCGGCCCTAAGGCTAAGCAGCCTCTCGAGCAGTTCCCTCTGCTGTTGTTGGTCCTGCTCCTTCATCATCCTGCCATTTTCAGTGTACTTCACCCCATTCTCTCCTCCCTCTCCAGCATTTCTCTCTGCACTTCTATCTATGTGATACTCTGATCTGTGGCCAAAGTCCTCCTGCATGTCCTGCAGTCAGTCATCCCTTAGACTTTTCCAAGAGATATTTCACTGCCTGATGACTCATCAGCCAAATATTGGAGAGTAGAAATGGACAAAACTTGTGATTTTTGGTTCATGTGACATTTTGTTTTTTGAAATTTGGGTTCATTCCCCAGCAAAACTAAAGCAAATTTGCACAAACATCTCTGAAAATCAAAAATGTTGTTTAGGAAACACTGAAACATTGTCTTTTCAAAATGAAAAGTGGAACTGACATTTCAGAGTCTGTGGTCAGGGACAGCTTGTTCCCAAAGCGGCCTGATTCTAGAAGAAGACTGCTTGTGGTTTAATAAAAATCTTGTCAAATCTGTAATAGATTTGGTGAAATGTTTTGCTTCAATGAATTGCCATTTTCTCATGAAATTCAGAACTTCAATCACCTCTTACTAGAAATGTCTAGTAAGCTAGATGAGGATAATGGAAAGTTTGCTGTGCCCAGTAATCTCAAACCATCTTGAATTTATCTTCTATGAAAAGCTCTCAGGTATCATCACCCAGGAGTGGACTAAAGTTTGGAGGAATGATAAACATGAGGTTGAACTAAGATGCAAATGCTTCGTTACAACTTATGTGGCTTCTCAAATCACCTTGCATAGACAGCAGACTGGCAGTTACCAAGAGACTCTGAACTGCTCTACACTTAAGACAGCTGCAGGTCACACAATGGGACATAAAATCTAGGCTATCTTGGACAATACTTTAATGCTAGTGTCCATGTGAGAATAAACAGACTGCAGTACGTATACAAATATGCATGAATGCTTATGCTGCATGTGTCCCTGCATGTGCCGGCATTGCTCAGTTTAAAATCCCAGCTTTGAACACATGCAACAACATGTAATAGAATAAATCAGTAGTTGCATGTTTACATTCTTTTCTCTGCTTGGATTCCATCTTGGATCATGTGTCCAGGGGGAGAGGAAAGGAAAGAGGGCCAGGAAATGGCTTCATTTCCACCTCAACTGAAGCAAAGGCCATCCCACAGCGTAATATTCTCCATGGCAATGATGACATTGGTCATAAACCAGCAAACCCCTCCCACTTATGTTGTAATTTCTTCCCACACAATAACAAAGATGGCAGCTGTGACTTAACCAGGTGCAGCTGTGATGGTGCTTCCTTCCCACTCTGCTCCCAAGCTCCTTCTCTAACAGATCCATGAACTCCAAACCATCATTGTTCTCCAGTCCCCCAGCATATGGGGTCTCCAGACCCTCTGCCATGAGGGTCTCTTCTGGCCCCTTTCCAAAAATTAGCTCATTCAATGTCCAAACCTCATCAAGCACAACTGTGGGCTCCACATGCAGCTCAGAGCTGAGCACCCGGTGAAACTCCTTGTAGTTGGGTCAGGTTGAGGGCAACTTTCCTAACTTGCCGTTGGTGTTTTCTTCTTGCAGTATGAAGTCCAGAATTTTTAATCTCTCCCTGCATTGAATTGCCATCCACTTAATCCCTTCCTCTTCCAGCCTCTTGGTGCTACTATCACCCACGTAATGATTTCAGGGTACGTTTCCTCAAACTGTAGACGTCCCTCAGAACCTTGGTGGGAGCTCTGGCCAGTGAGAAGCGTGCTGGAGGGAGCAGGGCCAGTTCTACCTTTTCTGCCGCCCCATCATTGGTCACCCCAGGCACGTGCTTGCTGCGCGAGTGCCTGGAGCCGGTCCTGGCTGGGAGGAGGATCTCCCACATCACATTTCTGTTCAGGCACTGTCTGAATGCTGTTCAGAAAAGGAACAGGCACATGGAATGTGGGGTTTAACCACCAACTAGCTACATATCATATAGGTGATTTCTGGTGCAGACAAAGGGAGTAGATAGAAAGGCAGGAAAGTACATTCCTTGGGAGCTGTGGAAAGGCATTGAGGGACTATCAGCACCCAACTTTTGTAACCTGAGTTACAGCCTTTATCCACACTGCAAAGTAGGTGGGTTAGAGCCCAAATTAAACAGCAAAACTCAAGCTCTAACCTATAAAAATGTCGACACTGGATCAGACCAAAGGTCCATCTAGCCCAGTATCCTGTCTTTCAAGAGTGGCACATGCCAACTACCCCAGAGGGAATGAACAGAGCAGGTGATCATCGAGTGATCCATCCCCTGTCGCCCTTTCCCAGCTTCTGGTGAACAGAGACGGGGGCACCATCCCTGCCCATCCTGGCTAATAGCCAACGATGGACCTATCCTCCATGAACTTATCTAGTTCTTTTTTGAACCCTATTATAGTCTTGGTCTTCACAAGACTTGGCTTACTCCCAGCTGGGCAAGCTAGTGTGGGTTCAAAGAACATATAAATCCAAGTAAAAGATTTGTTGTGTAGGTGGACAGTGCGGGGTCGGGGGGAGGAAGGAGGGAGGTTAAAGCTAAAACACAGGTAAGAGCCTGTGTTAACTCTGAAGAGAAGACACACCCTCTATGGGGGAGGTGCTCTTATCTCAATCTTTGTCCTAGGGGGCATCTGGAAAGAGTGATTCCCCTTGCTTTCAGATGTTTTGGAAATACATGCTAGTGACCAGGTCCTGGGCTGGTCCTAGCAGGGGTCTAATTGGCACTGCTCTGCATTTGGAGAGGCCTCGAACACTGAGAGACCTCCTGTGAGCTCCTGCCCATGATCTGATGATCTCCTCCCACACAAGAATCCAGGGATCCAAATCCAGAGGGATCCAGGTACCCTCAGACTGTTAAAATGAGAATTACCCAGTCCATTTTGAGTAACAGCATTTAGAAAGAGGAGTCTTAGTCTTAGCCCAACAGGAGAGGAAACCAGGAGGCAGAACATAGCTAAGTAGTACCTGTAACAGTCTCAGCGTGACCTCACCTGCCTCTCCCTTCCTCCCCCAAAAATCCTTTCTAGGGGTCTCTAGTCAAGTGTCATAGCATCACCTGTCTTTGGGCAGGGACCTTTATCCTACTCCCTTCTGACTGGGGGCTTTAAGGAGGCACAGCTCCCTGACTTACAGTGTGATATCCCCAGCATCTGTGTTGCTTTCTCTCCGATGGCAGCGAACAATGTTTTGCCCACAGTTACAAGTTACCACACAGCTCTTCCTAAGCAAGCACATTTATTTTAAAGTATACAGAGAAATTATTTTTTAAAAAGTGTTCCTATACTCATGCAAAAAGCTCACCAGCCATCACCCATCAGTCTCATTGGGCCAGTAGGTCAAAGTCTTTCCAATCCTCCTGCAAAGGTCAGGACCGCCTCAGACAGAAGTTCTGTCCATTTGCTGGATCAAAAAGACAGCCCTCGTAGCTCTTTTATACCCAAACCCCTTTCTTTGTTTCCTACTTTCTGGAAACCCAGCTTGAATCAGTATATGTAAACCACTCCAGAAGCTGATATGTCTCTAGAGTGGTTTAGTCTCGGTGATTCACCTTAATCATCCTCCACTGTTTTTAGTTCTGGTAGGTTCTGTGGTAACCCTTCTCCAGGAAGTAGAACACAGGCATTCAAAAACCATTCATAAATTCAATACAAAGCCCTGTAAGATACTGCATGGGGTTGCCATGTCTGTCACAGTACCCTCCACATTACTTTTCACCAGGCCTTTTGACAGCTGGGACTGACTCTGTGGCAGCAAAAGAGGGATTGATGGCCTAAGTAATGCAGGAGAAAATAGGGCCTATGGGCTACACTCTTACCCTTGGTCCCTCCAAGTTAGAGTGGAATCAGACTGACTGTGTAGCATGTGGGTAGTGCTTCTGTCTGTGCCCTACTTTTTCTGAGGAGAGCTCTGAAGAGAATTACAGTCTCCAAGGTCCTGCACCAGAACCACAGACAGATTTTCTCTTCTGATGCATTCAACCTTGTGTCATGTACATTTTATATTTCAGCTGCTTTATAAAAAAAAAGTCAATGAATCTGCCCCTGCAAGACCTTTGACCTCTCCCTAAACACGCCAAAGTTACACATGTGAGTCAATGAAAGCAGATGGCCGGGCCTCCATTTCATTTCTTATTTGTGTCCTACCCATTTTTAACTGAATCTGAAGCTAGCACAGTCACTGCTTTTTATTGTGCATCGCACCCTCTGGCTGGTTTTGTCAATGCCCACGTTAAAGGAGACTCAGCACTAGATAGAATTATTTCAAGTACACTTGTTTTAAATAACTGACAAGGCAAAAATAACATTTAGGCAAAAAGTCAATGTACCATAATGCCTAAATGGCAAGAATGTAACTGATTTGCCCAGCAGTTTCTGCCTGAACTGTAACAGCTTGCAAAAGAAACCAAGCTAGAGTACATGATCCTAATAAGACGCCTATACGACCCTGGCTGTGAGCGTGTAACTCCCATTAATGTTTTTTAATACCTTTGTCTTTATCTCAGAGTGCACGCACACACTGGGAAGGGCTGATTACTGTTTAATGTGACACACTTGGATCATCTGTGCAAAATTTGCAAGTTAATTAATTGGTTACAAATCTTTTTTTTTATTTTTAAAGAACATTAACATTGTATTGAAAAGTACTTCCTGCTTGGGTAATGTCAGGAGCCTGCCTGCCTTCCTGCCTCCCACTGTCTCATGCCTTGCGGGCATCACTTTCACCATTGATTCAGCTCATTTTGGTGGAAGCGGAAGAGTAGAATTTTAAATCTTCAGTGGCACTCACAGTCAGGGCCATTGTCCTGCTGTGCTGTTGAAGACATGTGACGCATGAAGGAGTGTAATTGGCCAGGCGCTTTCAGGGTGGAGTGGAGAGGAAGAAGAAAAACCTTGCTGTAATACAATATGGCTTTTTGGCATTGGAAAAAATCCACTCCATTATACCATCCATGATTT
Organism: Dermatemys mawii; assembly: GCA_007922305.1. Taxonomy (NCBI): domain Eukaryota; kingdom Metazoa; phylum Chordata; order Testudines; family Dermatemydidae; genus Dermatemys; species Dermatemys mawii. The sequence goes on along the minus strand of ML677343.1, from coordinate 16,387,580 downwards.
GCACATTGGCTGAGGCAGTTTGACAGTGAGATTATTTAATGTTACCCTCCTCTCCTAGTGTTGCAATGATTTGAACACTGCAAATGTATTCACAGTTTCCTTTCCATTCAAGCCCTCTTTCTGACCTTCATTTCCAAGTCCCCACTGACCTTCATGCTAATTTATGATTATTAATAGATAAGGATAATGTGACTTCTGAACTGTACTTTTGTGTGCACTGTACTACTTGAGTGGCGTATTCTGCATTTCTTGACTGGACTGAGATCATTTGAAATTGATAATGATCCTGGTAGATAACTTTCCAAGTGCCAAGGAGTGTTTAGAATTGAACTTTAAACATGGCAATCCACTGCTACATTCTATACACCTGTGAACAAAGCAGACTGAAAAACACACATCACTCCTTGTTACCACAGACATATGCTGCACATGTCTCCTATTAGCTATTATAATTAGCCTTAATAATATCACATTGTACTTAAGCATACTGTTGATACAGTAATTCTTTACATATTGCATTTGATCCATGGACCTCACAGCACTTTACAGACATCCACTAATTAACCCACACAACCCCTATAGCATATGTTTAAATGAAAAGGAGTTCTATTTTGAGCTCGGCTCCTGACTCTCTGGATAGATTTTGAAAAGTCACTTTAAATCTTTTGTGACTCAGTTTACCTATGATGGTAACATTAATCTAGTAATCTGAATCACTAAGAATTAAAATGAATTTAAAAAGCTATCCAGAGTCAGGGGCATAATTCAGAATAGAACTCAGGAGTCCCAGTCTTCATTCATCTGCTCTAACTATCTGAAAATGCTACCTCTCTATGTTTCCATAATAATGAACAGCATATTTCATACACAAATGGATTATTATTGGATCTCATAGTTAAAGCCATTCATCTTGTAAGGCCCGTGGGAATTTGAGTAGTTGATACATCTCAAGACACAGAGAAAGACAACAGCAAACATGTAACACAAAGACATGGTGAGCAGAGTCGTATATAGAAATGTCAAGAAGGAGAGAGGCTAAATGGAGAAGTAACTCCTTACCTGATACACAGTTCTGTATCATTCAGAAGATGTGTGAACTCTATATATTCTAAGCCAGTTTATCAAATACCTTAAGAACACAGAGTGAGGTTTTCAAAAGCACATTAGCAAGTTAAATAGCTGACTCCTATTGACTTTCAATTTCTTTTGAAAATCCCAACAAAACACAGTGTCCACTTTGGTTATTTGCATGCATAATTATCTGATCTGCATGCACAATGGCAGCAATTTTATTTGTAAATTAGGCACACAATTGAACAAGGATTTTGGACACACAGTTGCATGCCTAAATTATTTGAACATCTGGCCCTATAGTCTTTAGCAATGACTGAAAGGAAGAGCAATATTCTTAAAGCCTCATATCTAGTAAGTACTCTGGTACCATCATGATGGGTACAATATAAGGACCTGATTAGGATATAACAGAAAATCAATAATGAAATAAATGAAGTTGGGTCCCACATCTAACTGTACGCATACTCCTTGTACAAGTGTCTGCAGTGGGTTGCTGTATGAAGGCTATGTGAGGCTCACAGCTGGACAGAATACAAACACCATATGAACTTTTCCAGGGTTATACAGAAATTGGCAACAGGCAGTAGTAACTGGTTATTCCTTTCATTGTGAACAGATCATTCACTCCACCATCTTATTTAGTCACTGATTCTTTTCCCAGAGTGACAGTGGCATCAATCAGGCAATCACTGTACAGACCTTGACACAATTACAGTTTCCAAGTTATTAGATTCGAAAATACCAGTAAAAGTGACCAGAGGTTTTTCAAAGTATAGCTGGAAATGCTGACTGCACGTCTATGGAGAGATTAGGTGTTTCCACACACAAAAAAGGAGGAAGAGTGCAGTAGGAACACATGACCAGCACACACTCAAAAAAACTCTCAAGGTATGAATATGCATCTTATCGCTAGCAAAATAAGACAATCTTCAGCAGTGATGCCAAACTTGCAGATTAATGGCAATGCTTCTGTGAAAATGGCCTTGCTGAGTCAGAACATGTTGTTACAAGATGCCAGATTTTGTAAGGAAGTAAAAATGTTGAGCTGTCTTTTTGCTTTAAACAACTACACAAGTAAAATACATTCCCTCAATTGACCTCTCAACAACAGCTAGGTGGAGCAGCCTCCCAGAGTCTCTTGGGCTATATCTGCACAACAGTTTATGTCAGCAGAACTTATGTTGCTTAGGGGTGTGAATAAACTACTGAGTGACATAAGTCACACTGACTTACGCGCCGGTGTGGACAGCACCATGTCAGCAGGAAAGCTTCTCCTGCCAACACACTTCTGCTGCTCGCAGAGGTGGTTTTATTATGCTGACGGGAGAGCTCTCTTTCATCAGCAGAGAGCATCTTCACCAGACATGCTGCAGCAGCACAGCTGCATTAGCACTGTATGCGTAAACATGCCCTCAGTTTAACACAGATACCCTGGGGCAGCTGGAGATTTCCAGAAGAGTGCAGCAGGACAGGGGTGTAGGATATGGATTCAACAGGGATACTACTGGATTATTGCAGTAAAGAGGAAAGCCTACAAGATGTGTTATTAATTCGTATTACACTGGCACCTAAGGCCTCAGGAAAGATCAGGGCCCGTTTGTGTTAGGTACTGTACATAACACACGTATGAGACAGCCTCTGCCCAGGACAGCTTGCAACTGAAAGGCCAAATATTCAGATGTATTCAGCATTTAGCAGCTCCCATTGTTCCCAATAGGCTCTTCAGCACTTCTGAAAATCTGCCATCTTTATAAAGACCCTGATTACACTAGGAAAATTCACACTGGTGTAATTGCCTCAGTATAGTTACTATACACAGTATAGTTTCTCTAATGTAGACAGGATCTTCTGTGCCTAAAAGAGAGCTGAGCTATTTTGAAACTGTGGCCACTTACACAGGTGCCTAAATGGGAGCTCAGGTCTTTTGAAAATCTAGTCCTAAATAGATAATACAAAAGTTGGGTGAAAGAAGGTCATTATAATCCACACTTTACAGAGTTCTGATGCAGACAGAGATTAAATTACCTATCCACAGTCTAAAAGGAAGTTTGTAGCAGAGCTAGAAATTGAACCAACATCCAGATGGCTGCAGCCCGGTACATTAAACACAAAATCAACCTTCCACTCAATGGAAGAAAATTAAAAGGTAGGAGAAATAGCCTTAGACACTGAAACAGACTATCAACATTTGTTAGAACAAAATGGTCAACTTGCATCACCATGCTGCTGTCTAAAGAAATGTCTGCTGTCAATCACAGCCACAAGTTTATATTGTAGGTATCCAAGACAAACACGCAACCACTTTCTAAGAACTCTCCTCTGGATTTACCCAGAACAGTCCCAAGCCAATCTTAACATAAGGATGTTTATATTAAGCCTAAACTATTTTTATAATGGCATGACAGATATGCAGGAATAAATATTTACATGGGGGAGTTATACCAGTATACTATAGTGGTGTAATTATGCTGGTAAAATTTGACTGGTAAATTTCCATATGCAGACAAGCCCTAAGAGCTTCTAAAGCAGGAGTTGGCAACCTGTGGCCCACAGCTTCCTGGAACAGCAAACTGTGCCACTGGGAGCTGTGGGGAACCGTGCCTGCAGATGACCAACATAAACAAAATGTCTTGAGGCCTGCCGGTGGATTACCCTGATGGGCCATGTGCCACAAATTGCCAACCCCTGTAAAGTATCTTTTACCTTGAGTTAACTGAATCAATCATTTGTAGTTTTCCTCTTAGGCTGATCCTTCACCCCTAGGCTAAACCATAACATTTCTAACCTGGGACAAATGTTTGGGGCATGTTCAAACAAGCCTTTAGAAACATGATAACTACCTTGAGTGAACTAGTAAAACCAGAGCAAAACTGTAGTGTAGACCAGGGGTAGGCAACCTATGGCACGTGTGACAAAGGCAGGACATGAGCAGATTTTCAGTGGCACTCACACTGCCCGGGTCCTGGACACCAGTCTGGGGGGCTTTGCATTTTAATTTAATTTTAAATGAAACTTCTTAAACTTTTAAAAACCTTATTTACTCTACATACAACAATAGTTTAGTTCTATAGTATAGACTTCTAGAAAGAGATATTCTAAAAACGTTAAAATGTATTATTGGCACATGAAACCTTAAATTAGAGTGAATAAATGAAGACTCAGCACACCACTTCTGAAAGGCTGCTGACCCCTTTAGACATACCTTAAATATTCCATTGTCATTATCTTCACAGCCATTTAAACAATATGGTGGCATGTGGCAGATTACGCTGGGTGCAAAATGACTAGAATGCCAGAAGCCTCATGCCACAAGGACTGATTATGACATAAAACCTTTTTGAAACTGAGCAAGTAGCGGAGAAAGGTTTCTTCATTTCCACCACTCCATTGCATCTGCAAACTTCTGATCAGGAGGAAAAATTTATGGCCAGTCTAGGGAGTCAAGGCTGTTTGTATCTGCTGACAGAATAAGTATTTCTCATTGTGAGTTTTCAAGTTTCTTTGCAGATCTGAGCCTCAGGCTAAGCTGTCTATGTCATGGCAGTAGAGCCACGTCAGGTTGTGTGGAGAAACTAAATATCATTTATTGGACAGGGGAAGTTTGGAGTTTTAACTTTTTATGACAACACCTTGCACTATGCTAGTAAGGATCTTTCTGGTGGGGTGCTCTACTTCACCACTAGGGTGGCACCTCCTCTTGGTCTCTCTAGGGAATAGCTCATGAGACTGAGGCCCCTTCCCACAGCTGCAGCCATCCTCTGCCTCTCTCTCTCTCTGACTCTAAGTCTGCAGTTCTGATCTTCCTCCAGGTGCTTCTATGGTCTCTTTGGGACTCAGCCTCTGGTCAGGTTGTTCTACGTGTTTCCCCATTCTGGGATACCAAAGTCTCCTTCAATGCTCCTGGGCAGTCTTCCTGTTCACTGCCTCATAGTGCCATTCTCGAACTGGCTGGCAGGGGAACCCAGGCCTGCCCTGGCTCAGGGGCTCTCAAGGTCTGTTCCTTTCTTGATCTTTCTGCCTTTCCCTGAGCCCTATCCTACCTTCCTGGCTTCCCTTCCTCCTCCCTGGGTTTGCCAGCACAAACACACCTCCCTTCCCTCAGGGAGTGACTGCAGACTTTCCCAGCCACCCCTTGTTTCCATTTTCCTATCTTTTATAGAAGCCCTGCCTGTCTCTCACAGGTGAGCATCTCTCTAACTAGCTGCCTACAGCCTAAAGTTCCCGTTTGCAGTCTTACTAGCTGATTGCACCCACCTGGTCCAATTCAGCTCTTGCAGGGCCATAGTGTATTTTGCAAAAGCACTGAGGTCTTAGTAATACAAGACCTCACTGCACCATTCTGCTAACCATAATAGAATGAGCTTCTCATACTGAAACTGTACATAAAGCCAATAGTCATTTAAGTTCAGCCCAGAAGAAGAAAATGTGCATACATGGATATACAGGTGTTACTTACAACTTTTCCAGTGCTATGTTCAAGTGAAGAGAGAACACCGAGAAATTACATAACACCAAAATTTTGATATTCCTTTAACTTCTGGTATTTCAACCTCCCAGCTATCATCAGGTGAGAAGGAAATATAGTTTGCCTTTGCCAATCTTGAGCGAGTAGTATAGTTTAGCAGCATCCAAAATTTATTCATAATCATCATAGTCCAGGAAAAAGATCTAATTTGCTCACAAACAATTTGGCAATTCACTGGGTAGAAAATTGCTATTTCTGCTCCAACATCAAAGAATTCCATTTTGAATTACTGAAATTTGCAATAATATTCTTTATATTATCTTTCCTTCTTGATTCAAACATACCATTAGCTTTTTCATCTGGTGTAATGCATTGAGCAGACCTAGGTCACTCTTGTTGCTCAGGGCCAGTCATTTTTACCTTCGGAACCAACTCCTGTGTATGACAGAGGATGAAGGTTTGTGTATATTCCAGGACAAGTTGATACTAAAATCAATAGCTTTTGGTAGCAAGAAATTCTCACTCTACATTTTGTTCTAATGTGCTCATCAACCTGGTTATACTGTAATAATTAAAACAGGGGTTATCAAACTGGGAGTCAGGACCCCTCAGGGGGTTGCGAGGTTATTACATCGAGGGTCGTGAGCTGCCATCTCCACTCCAAACACCACTTTACATCCAGCGTTTCTAATGATGTTACATATATAAATAAGTGTTTTTAATTTATAAGGGGGGTCACACTTGCTATGTGAAAGGGGTCACTAGTACAAAAGTTTGAGAACTACTGAATTAAAAGATAATTCTCATCTCCATACTTAGAATATATGGATCAAGAACATGTTTTAATATGGTTATATGTACACATTTTTTACCAAGAAACAAAGAATGTAGACCGTACTTACAGGATGGGGGAGACTCTATCCTGAGAAGCCGTGACTCTGAAAAAGATTTGGGAGTCATGGTGGATAATGAGTTGAACATGAGCTCTTGGTGTGACACAGTGGCTAATGTGACAAAAGAGCTAATGTGATCCTGGGAATTTAAAGTAGTAGTAGAGAGGTTATTTTGCTTCTTATATTTAGAAGTGGTGATATCACTGCTGGAATTCTTTAAGAGAAGAGCCATGAGAATGATTACAGAATTAGAAAACATGCTTCATAGTGATAAGTGAAATAAATTGAGCTCTTTTAGAGTCTAACAAAGAGAAGGTTAAGGAGTGTCTTGTTTAGTCTATAAGTGTCTACATGGGGATTAAATATTTAATAATGGGCCCTTTAATCTAGCAGGGAAAGATACAACATTAGTCAATGGTTGGAAGCTGAAGCTAGACAAATTCAGTCTGATAATAACACATGAATTTTTAACAGTGAGGGCAATTAACCACTGGAACAATGTACTATGGTTCATGGTGGATTCATCATCACTGACAATTTTAAATCAAGATTGGATGTTTTTCTAAAGATCTGTTCTAGGAATTATTTTCAGAAAGTTCTATGGCCAATGTAACACTGGAGCTCAGTTAGATGATCATGTTGGTCCTTTCTGGCCCTGGACTCTGAATGTTGAATTTATTGTGGAAACAAAGCAAACTGAGCATCCAATTCCACAAACAGAGTCACTAACCCAGACCTATGTGGCATTCCACTAAAGAGAATTGTATGTGACACAGGTACCAGGGGTCCATGCTAGTGAATACGTTTGCAAATTCAGAAACCTAGACAATAATGAAAGAATGTCTTGACTCATAGATTAGTAAAAGCTAAGGCATCCTTATGCAGTGATTAGTCATCCTGTAGAATTCATCAGCTCAGAGTATTGACTCATTTAATAAAGGATAACAAACTGCTCTCCAAGGGCAACAATTTGTGGTGTCTGGCTCAAATCAGTCCCAGTTAGAAACAGCTGAGAAGTAAAGGACTCCAAATACACACATACTGGTTGGGAGCTACATACCAAGGATTATCAATGCATTTTTTAAAGCTATACAAAGATGAATTAGCTGCTTTAGAGTAATCGGTTGATGTTTTATACGGATTGTCTCCAGAAGTTTAGTGTCTCCTTTTTCCATTCCTACTGGAGTGTCATGCCGTCACTGATCTGAATCAATAGCCTTAATAGGTAGTTTATAGTCACTTGCAAAGTGCATCAACACTGATGAAAACTGGGTGCATAATTCTCCACAGGCACCGCTCCATCAATGCAAACCAGTGTGGGAGCTGTAACACAGACAGGGCCCACCTCACCACCTGTGGGCAGAAGGGGGCACTTGGGCTGTCCCCATGTGGGCAGGAGGGGAGGATACACTGACTGGTCCTCTGTGCATGTCTGGAAGAGAACGGATACATTGGACTGGCCCACAGTTAATGTGTGTGGGCACAGAGGGCATGTGGGCTAACCACCTGTGTGAGTGTGCAGGGAGCCATCACGTGCATGTGAGTGAGGGGTCTATAAGAATCAACTGTGTGTGTATGTGGGGAGGGGAAGGGTGAATATGAGGATATGGAAAAGTGATGGACTCCTCTCTCCCAAATAGAAATGGCCTGCTTTAGGGTTTTAAATGCATAGAACAGATTTTCCAATCCTGCAAGAAAAGACCTTATTCATTACATTGGCCCAATACAAAATAAAGCTACCGTATTTGAGGTACAGTATTATCTTGCAGACACACACAGACATTCTGAAAACAAGGACAAGTGGCAACCCTACAATGATCTAACTAGCTGAGAACACTTCATTACTTTATATCGTAACATTATAATTCACAAGACCAAGCTCACGCTAAGGCCCAGCACTCTTCTTCTTTTGAGCAGAGCTTTATTGGCTTTTATTTTCTAATACAGACCTTTTCAAATCAATCCCTTCAAGTACAGACCATCCTCTCCTTTGTTTATGATCTCTGTCCGTCCGCATTCAAAACGAGTGCTGCTCTCCCCAGCCAGGATCCTTGCTGCCGTGACGTGACAGCCATTCCATTCCACTGAAGACCCGCTCTGGCATCTGCTTTGACAACGTTCCACGGATACTGAATAAAAGATTACATTTACATCAAACAAAACACTATCCTCCAGTTAAGCTCTTTCAATATAAATCACAATTGAAAGCAGCCCACACACGAGTACACTGGAAACCCTTGCTAGCCAGCATTTCAAGCCTCCAGCCTGTCCACATTTCCCTTTGAAGCAAGCCTGCTGGCTGCTCACTTGCAATTATGACTCTTTTCAATTTCTCTCTCTCTTTTTTTTTTTTCATTTAAAAAGATCGAGATGAATTTTTTTAAAAAAAGCCGTCACCCATCAGATTTATCAAATACAATTTCAGAGATAACGTCAGCTGCAGCTACACACTATGAGACTACACAGACAGCTGCAGCTGTGAAAGGAACTGTTGTAATTCACAGCTGAGGTGCTCTGTCCTAAGTTTAAGGGCTCAATCCTACAATGAAGTCAATGGGGCTGCTCATATGCTTAAACTTAAGCGAGAAGCTTAAATGCTTCGCTGGATCAGAGCCAGAGTACTTCGCATTTCCCAGACCAAACCTTGATTGCACGGGTCTTCACCGGTGGATTTGGGGGTAAGTACTTGCTGGATTTGTTGTCTGTGTATACATATGTTTCTCACACTTCTTTAAATGAACTTGACATTATCATCCTTATTTATTGTTTGTGTTATTGTAACAGGCCTCTTAACTTTGTGTGAAGCTAGAATGTGACAGATTTTCTCCCCTTCTTAGAAAAGTTGGTAACTAAATAGCTAGTAACAGAATAATAGAAAACAAAAGATTAAAATAATTTCTCCAAAGGATGGGGGATCCAGACAGAAAATAATAATTAATAAATAATAATAATGACTTTTCTGTGAGAAGCCAATGTATATATGAGCAGCATGGGTACATCATTCTTCTCAGATAACTGTCAGAAGGTTTTTCTCCTAGTGGTGCCCATTGAGTCAGCTGTGGAGCCCCTGGGGTGGTGCCTTCATGGCAGTGTATATAAGTCCCTTCCAACCTGCCACCTCTTCAGTTCCTTTTTGCTGGATATTCCAGCCGGGAGGCAGGTGGTTCTTGGAATGGACATGAGCAACACATCTCAAAGAACAATAAGTATGAAATGTAGGTAACCATTTTTTCTGCTTTGAGTTATAGCTCATGTCAATTTCAAGTAGGCGACTTCCAAGCAGTTCCTCGGAGGAAGGGTCAGAGTTCGCTGAGTTGCAGACTGAAGCATGGCTCTACCAATTGTGGCATCATCCCTAGCTTGCCGCGTGATGGCATAGTGTGATGTAAAGGTATGGATAGATGTCTTAAATGGGGACCTGCACCAAGAATGTTGCAGATGAAGCCTGCACTCTTGTGGAGGGTACCATCAACTCTGAGGCTAGAATCTTTGCCAGGTCATAGCATGTCCTGATGCTGGTCGTGATCCAATACGTATTTTTTGAGATGGGGAGACCATATCTGCACAAAGAATTCATGATGTTGGTGTACCATACATTCATATAGAGGCAATATGATAATTTCTGTCTTATTATCTAGCCCTTTCTTAATGTTTCCCAATATTCTGTTCGTTTTTTTGACTGCTGCTGCACATTGAGTGGATGTCTTCAGAGAACTATCCACAATGACTCCAAGATCTCTTTCTTGAGTGGTAATAGGTCATTTAGATCCCATCATTTTATATGTATAGTTGGGATTATGTTTTCCCATGTGTATTACTTTGCATTTACCAACCTAGAATTTCATCTGCCATTTTGTTACCAGTCACCTAGTTTTGTGAGATTCTGTTGTAGCGCTTCACAGTCCACTGTGGACTTAACTATCTTGAGTAGTTTTGTATCATCTGCAAATTTTGCCACTTCTCTGTTTACCCCTTTTTCCAGAGCATTTATGAATATGTTGAATAGGACTGGTCCCACTACAGAGCCTTGGGGGACACCATTGTGTACCTCTCTCTATACTGAAAAGTGACCATTTATTCCTACCCTTTGTTTCCTATCTTTTAACCTGATACCGATCTATGAGAGGAACTTCCCTTTTATCCCATGGCAGCTTACTTTGCTTAAGAGCCTTTGGTGAGGGACCTTGTCAAAGGCTTTCAGCCCTCTAAAGTTCTTTGGGTTGCTCCAAGGCACATCTACTATGACTCCTAGAAATCACCTTTATGGAAGCAGAGCACCTGCCTGTTCCCTCCTTCCTGCTCAGACCTCCAACAATTGCCAATTCTCCACAAGAAACTAAACTATGTTGGCCAATTTGTTTTGTATAAGCTACCAAGGCTCTGCCAAATGATAAAGATTTCTTGTCATTACTCACCAAAGCTAAATCTGAAATAGCAAGCTAGAGCCAGAAAATATTTTAGGCTATTTGACAGTCCTGTGAGACATCCAACACTCTTGATCTGAATCAGAGGGGTAGCCGTGTTAGTCTGGAATTGCAGAAGTGACAAAGATCCCTGTGGCACCTTAAGGACTAACTAAAGTATTAGAGCATAAGCTTTCGTGGGCTAATACCCACTTCGTCGGATGCACTCTTGATCTGCTGCTTTTAGTATGAACAACATCTATGCACAAGACAAAGTGTATTGGAATTAAACAATACTTCATCATCTTTTGCCTCTCTCTGCAAATTTGTGCAATTCTGAAGAAAATTCAGTTGCATTTAAATTCAGATTTATAATTATTTTTTATGTTTTAATACCACATGGAGATCTTATAGGATTTATAGAGGTAATAAAATTTAAATAGTCAAATTGCTCAAAATTTAACCATAACAGTGGATTAATGTTTAATCTATTAATAGTCAAATATATTATGTTACTTAAAATCTGTTTTGGACCCTTCATGGTATATTCTCTTCATCATGCATGAACAGAATATACTCTTTACTGTTGATATTTATGACATTATCTTATTTGCTTTTCCTTTCATTGTAAGCAAAAATGATGTTTGGCCACTCAGCCTTTTCCAGGACAAATGTCATAATTTGTGCTTGCAAAGGCAATGAAAAATTAAAGGAAATTATATTAGATGCCAAGATTAAATGTCAAAAAATAATTTTAAGTGATTACTAATAAGCTGGTGTGTATGCATTTTATTCAGAAAATCACTTTTAAGCATATTCATCTGGAAATATTCAAATGTATTATGTAGAACAATATGGCATTAATATGCTAGCTCCTATTTAATGCTTTGGTTCATAGCAACAAAGATACCAATGGGAAATCATTAAACCAATATGTGATTTTTGCAGCATAATAGGTCTATGTTTGAAACTATTGGAAAAACTCACTGAGCTCAAACTGACAGAAAAATCGCAATGATCAGGCAAAGTGCAGCAACATTATAAGTGTTAACAGATTTCAGAAAGTGATTTTATGTTAATTCAAATGTTAATGTTGTCCACAGCAGTTGAAAGGAATGCAAGTCTGCGAGGCGAGATAGATAGCGTAGTCAATAGGAAAGCAAAGGGCATATAAAAGGCTAGCTTTTTGGTGCTGGATGGTGAGTTTTATTAATTAATATTTCCTTTAGAAATGTAACAATAACATGTCACTAATCTACACAGAATGTATTTAATTGATAATGATTTCACTGTTTCTTTGTTTGTGCTGGTGGAATCTCTCCATGCCAACTCTGGCCAAAATTCAGCTACATGGGTCCTGAGAATCCTTACCTTATAACACTCTTCTCTCTTAGGGCCTTATTATGCTCCCAGTTAAGTCATATACAGTTTTGTCATTGAGCCTATAATACTCATACCATCTCCATGCTTCCCTCTTTCATCCAAATTCTCCCAGCACCCCTGGATTGAGATCCCTTAGAAAATATGACCCTTAGGGTGCTTGTCCCTTTAAACCTTGCCAGTAATCTTAACTCCGTGTAGGCAGTAATACGTTACTCTGAGTAGTAACACATACTGCATGCACACTCATTTTATACTATCCACACTGGAGCCACTCCAACACCTCAGACCGAAGTAACCTGGCTTTATGAAAAGGAGCTGTAGGGGTGTTAGGAGACAAAATCCACTTTGCAAGATGAGGCCTGGACACAGACCTGTAGCACAACTCTGTAGAGGCTACAGTAGCAGCCACTACATCACTTGCCTGACCTCTCAGGCCACTGGCCCTAAGCAGCCCTGTGGATGCATGTTCCTATGTAGTTTGACTAGTTAGTATGGTCCTAGAGTGCACAGAGCTTGTGGCACTCACAAGATAATGTGTTTTAATTGCATAAACTAGGTGGCTTCTGTCTGTCATTTAACAAATAGATCTTTCTCACCTTCCTAGTGTAATTTGAAACATAGGATAGCAAATGATGTGTAGAAAATAAACCTCTTATCTGGTACCTATCTTGTCTTCTTGTCATAAAAAAACTCAGGGATAATCCAATGGAATCCTTTTATGGCCTGAACATGATGCTATTTCAATGTAGAACAGAGGTGGCCCAGGCAGCAAAACATTTAAAAATAAGGGGAAAAATAAGTTTAAATATAACAAAATGAATTTTGAGAAATCTCAGAGGTATGTATGTTAATAATATATGTTAATAACTGTTTACAACTGTTCCCTTTATGTTAAGGCTTGACTCATTTTCAGTTTGGGTGAGAAGACATTTTGCTTACACCTCACAGTCCTTTTGCACTCAGCCAAACTACTCACATGAAAACACTTTAATATGAAAAAAACATTGTCTGGAGCAGTTATTAGTCTACAGTTTGAGGCACAGAATACCGATAAAACAACTGAGGATAAACCAACCATTTCTCAGGCTGCAAGATTTGGGCCAAAATTAATACCTTTTTCTGACTGATTTGCCAGTCTTTAGAGACAACCACACTTCATGAATTGTGATTTAAAACAGAAATGTTTATTTTTTGCTTCACTTTGCTAAAAACTATGGTTCAGAATGTGTGTAATGCGGCTTGCGGGAGACATCTCTAGAAATGTTAAACAGCAAAAAAATAGAAAATGCACAATCAACATTTTGCCAAGATGGTTGAGATTACAAAGGGACTTGGCTACTTTGAGTGGCCTTAAAAAGATGTCTCACAACTGAACCTTACTGGGAGCTCAAAAATATTACTTAGACAACTGGTAAGTACATGGAAGGTTAATGTTAGATGAAAGAACTATTACCTGTTGAACTCACCACTCCCAATAATTATTAGTGTACACAAATGTTGGCTGGAGGAACACTCATCTGCAGCAACTATATCCTCTAAATCTTGGTAAATTATCCCATTACAAAAAGCAACAGCTCAGTGGGAGGGTTATTAAAATACTGCACTACACTGGTACTCAACCTCTCCAGACTGCTGTACCCCTTTTAGGAGGCTGATTTTTCTTGCGTACCCCAACTTTCACCTCACTAAAAAACTACTTGCTTACAAAAATCAAAAAAATACAGAAGTGTCACAGTACATTACTGAAAAATTGCTTACTTTCTCATTTTTACCATATATTTATAAATCAGTTGGAATATAGGGTACTTACATTTCATTATGTAGTGTATAGAGTGGTACAAACAAGTCATTGTCTGGATGAAATTTTAATTTGTACTGATTTTGTTAGTGCTTTTATTGTAGGGAGACAAGTCTTAGAATAGCTGTTTTTCTTGTATTTACACAGAAACTAAAAGAATCCGCTTCTAATATAGAGAAAAGCATGTGATATTGAGCAACACATACACGGTCTTGTGCCTCCCCAAACAGCGTGGCCCAGCCCCCTATCCAGCCCCCACTCACTTCCCACCTTCTGCCCCTTATCCAACCCCCCCAGCCTGGCCCCCTTACCAAGCCACCGCTCAGAAAAGTGTGTCTGGCCCAAAGCCAGACATGCTGTCGCACAGCCCTGCCCCCCAGAGCGCTGAGGCTGCAAGGGAGACAGTCAGCAACGGAGGGGCCGGAGCAGCCTCCCCAGCCAGAGCTCAGGGGCTGGTTAAGAGGAGCTCATGGGACAGATCCAGCCCATGAGCCGTAGTTTGCCCACCTCTGCATTAGGGTGTGCCTGGGCACACCCCATACACACGCCTATGATTTTACTATACTTTTGAAGTTCAAGCAACAACTCCTTTTTGGCCCAATATTTCAGGTGTGGGTTTTTTTTTTGTTTTTTTTTTAAATGCTTTTTATAAAACCTAAGACCTCTTGATATATTCCTGGGAGGATTCGGGTTTTTTTAATTGCAGTGGAAGTTATTTTTAAACATTCCCCTACTGTATGTTAAATAACAGGCCCCAGGACAAAACACAAACAGTGCAGATTGTAATTACAAACCTCAATTCTTTTGTGAGCCCCATAGACACATTTGAACAAATTTATCCAAGCAAGCTTGAAATATACGGGAAGGGGAAATCCTGAGCAAAAGTCATTGTGGATAGTTCTCTGAAAACATCCACTCAATGAACAGCGGCAGTCAAAAATGTAAACAGAATGCTGGAATAATTAAAAAAGGGATAGATAATAGGACAGAAAATATCATGTTGCCTCTATATAAATCTATGGTACACCCATATCTAGAATACCATGTGCAGATGTGGTTGCCCCATCTCAAAAAAAGAGAGAAATTGGAAAAGGTTCAGGAAAGGGCAACAAAAATGATTAGGGGTATGGAACAGCTTCTGTATGAGGAGAGATTAATAAGACTGGGACTTTTCAGCTTGGAAAAGAGATGCATAAGGGGAGATATGATTGAGGTCTATAAAATCATGACTGGCGTAGAGAAAATAGATAAGGAATGTTGTTTACTACTTCTCATAACACAAGAACTAGGGGTCACCAAATGAAATTAATAGGCAGCAGGTTTAAAACAAATAAAAGGAAGTATTTCTTCACACAATGCACAGTCAACTTGTAGAACTCCTTGCCAGAGGATGTTGTGAAGGCCAAGACCATAACAAGGTTAAAGAAAGAATTAGATAAATTCATGAAGAATAGGACCATCAGTGACTATTAGCCAGGATGGGCAGGAATGGTGGCCCTAGGCTGTGTTTGCCAGAAGCTGGGAAATGAGTGACAGGGAATGAATCACTTGATGATCACCTGTTCGTTTCTTCTGAGGCATCTGGAATGGGCCACTGCCGGAAGACAGGATACTGGGCTAGATCAGTGGTCTTCAAAGTGGGGTAAGCGCACCCCTGTGGGTGCGCGAGACCCCGCCGCCGATCCCGCCCAGGAGATCACCGAACTCGGAAGCAGACTATTTTTGTACCGCCAAAATGCCGCCACAGAAAGTGGAAGCTTTCTGTTTGGCAGCATTTTGGTGGGCATACCCCCGGGGGCCGCGAGCGGACGCCACAACGCGGAAAGGGACCATGGCCAAAAAAAAACTTTTGAGGACCGCTGGGCTAGATGGACCTTCGGTCTGACCCAGCAGGGCCTTTCTTATGGAAAGTTCTTTGAGAATGAAACTTGAAAGGAGCAATTATATGCATAGAGAAGCAAATATTTAATTCAGGACCGTTTGCTGATGAATTCCAGATAATATGCAGAATGATGTTGTCACCAATGGTATACTATGCAAGAACCCAAAAAAGAGTTAAGGTTAAAAATGTGTTTTTATGGACACTTTACCGAGTACAAAAATTCAACGACCTCTAGAAAAAACTCAAGTCAAAGGATCCATCAATCACATTCACTCCATCCAGCCTACTCCTCCCTCCCAGACAATGTTGCACTTTGAAGGGAAGGGAAAAAAAAAAAAAAAAAGAGAGAGAGAGAAAGATGCACACACTTCCATTTCCTATTCAAGCAATCAATTTATAGAAATCTACTGTTATTTTAACTTGTTATTCAGAGAGCTTTCCATTCCGAGACAGTGTAACATAGCTCATTACCACTCAGTACACTGACTCCCATCTTCTACCCCCTCTACATATAATCCATGCCGAAGTCAAATGAATTCAAAACACATTCCAAAAAAATTAAACTCTGCTTTGTCTAACTCATGAAAACAGCCGTGTATTAGTGTGGCCTAGGCTGTAGTGGCAGATAATTAGAGGGCTTGGGGAGGGTTGTTTTGTGTTCAGAGTACACTTAGTCTCCTTTCCTCAGATATAAGGCATTTTAAACTTTTTTCCACTTATATGCTGATCCTACTTTAGGTTCTAACTATAAGTCAGGCTTCATTTTGGCTACAGACAACTGCTCATAGAAACTGAGTTCCATGAGGTACAACTTACCTCTATACCAGTGGTCTTCAAATTGGGGTGCGCGCACCTCCAGGGGTGCACAAGACCACCCCCGGGGGTGCACGAGACCCCGGCGCCACCACCAGATCACCCGGGGGACTGCTGAACTCCAGGGCAGGCTATTTTCAGACCGCCGAAATGCCGCCGCCGCAAGAAGCATCCACTTTTTGCGGCGGCATTTCAGTGGACATACCCATCCCGGGGGGCCACCAGACTTTTTCCTCCACGGCAAGGGGCCGCAGGGGAAAAAGTTTGAAGACCCCTGCTCTATACACATATTTTTCTACAGGGGTATGTAACACTTGCATTCATTCTCAAACATAAGGATGTCTAACCAGAAAAAGCCTTTTTTCTAACTGAAACTGAAAATTAGTGCTTGTCACATGTACTGTGTTTGCTACTGTCTTCAATTTTTCACAATTGGAGAGGGAAGACTATTAAGGTCCTAAATTAAAAGTGTAACATCCCATTATAAGCAGTCAAATGGCGGTTTTGTATGTGGTGCTCATTATTTAATACTGAAGCTTTTATAGACAGCATTAGAAATAATGACAAGAAGCATTACAAACTGATTTCTCATCAATTACAAGGTATATCTAGACTACTCGTTAATGAAATACTTTTGCTCTGGTTTTAAATGAGTATGAGGATATTTAAGACTAGTAAAAAGCTACATGCATTTTCACGATTCATGAGCATTTCTGACATTCCTTTCAACAGGGTCTATGCCTCACTGTCAGTCATATCTGCTGCCAGAAGTAGAACTTCTAGCTGGTAGCTGCCAACTTGTTCAGTTGACCTTTACACTTGTTCCTTTAACATTCAATTTACAACCTTTCAGAGGAGGATACTTCAAGAGACAGAATAGCATCACTAATATAAAAATGAATTGTTTAACCCTCAAACACTTGATCAAATCTATGCTTTTTTCAATATATTAGGACTTTAGACTCTGTCAGATTCTCTCCCCCGCCGGCAACACACTAAATTACTTCCAAACACTAGCACCTAAACCAGCAAGCAATTCCTGAACTCCAGGAATTTAATGAAAACACAAAAACTTGTATTCCATTCCTCAGTTTCATGCTGCTTCTGCTTAGTTTATGGGAAACTAGCATGAGTAATGCTGAAAGCCTCCCAGAATTCTCAGCATTGCATTTGCAGTAGAAACTGCTCACTGACATTTTGAAAAACAAGTGCCAGGACGAACTGAAAAGCTATTTTACATCTCCTCCTCTCTGCAATATGTGGAGGCAGAATATCAGTTTCCAGATGTAATCATTCAAAACATTTGGGAAAAAAAAAAAATGAATAGCCCCCGTTTTCAATTGCATTAACAGCTTCAATCTCTGGATGTTCACATTTCTGTATCCAAGAAGAGGCTTAGTTCGCAGGGAAGCAGTTAGTGGTAACAGAAGATATCCTCACTTTCTTAACTCCCGCACAGATCCACTTTTCTGCTTCAAAACAGCTATCTTTACCACACTGATACAACAAATACACATAAAACCAGCTGTCTTGGACAGCATTTTTATTTAAAAATTGATATACAGGGACATAGCAGCACTTACATAAAGGGTTTTTAAAAAGTCATCAAGTTGTAAGCCAACAGCTTGTAAAGAGGCTCTACAATGTAGTCTTCCACAGCATTCTCAAGCCCATTTGCCCCCACAAGGTGAAATGACCCCAGGATATCCAAAGACAGACAGACACACACGCACGCACAGTTGCAGTTTTTAGCTTCAAGCCTTTTTTTTTTTTTTTGGAACAGTTGGTCACATCAAGTATCACCTTCCTTAGCAGCATTTGGAGCACTCTTCAGCGTTCTTTAAGTGGCTGGTGTACTTGATCCATTTATTTAAAATATTAATAGTTAATAAAAACTTTTTCATATAGAAGATTCTTCTGTCACAAAAAAAAATGCAAGTTTCCTTTTTAGAATCCATAAAAGCTTATAAACTTCACTGGCAGCATTTCCATAATGGAGCAGGATTCGGAACCAGCAAAAACAGGCACTTCAGCTAAATTGTCTCTGATGTAGACAGTTTGCAGTCATATCAGCTTCAGCCCAGTGGACTGTTTCTTACTACTCTGCGGTGGTGTGAGGACACCACTGGGTAAAGGAGAAGTCCTATTTTGCTCAGCCAACATGGCCTGTTTTGCTTGAGCTTTGTCCTGAATAAGTAGAAAAGGTAATGTTTAAGTTAACATGTTACACAACCAGCTTTGATATTTGATCCACGCATATTAATAAAAGATGCAAAAGACTTGAGGTATTACTTAAATGTCCATTATATTTCCAAAGCTTATCATTCACACATTTAAACCTCTCTGGTCTGTTTTCATCAACCTATTATCCCATTTTAAAAATTTTTACACCATACCACTGAAGTTGCTTCAAAGCTAAGACTGCCTCTGAACAACCAGCTGATAGCAGAATAAGTCTAGGAGTAACGCAGCAGTGCTAATTCTTCAGTATAGGTAATTTTCCAGTGTGCAGCTTTGCCTTAAAAGTATTACTAATGTGAGTCCAGAGTGTAATTTGGCAGGTTCCCATAGAGACCTACCAAACAACTTTACTGTAATAAAATGCATGTATTATATCACTAGTCAAATACTGTAAATCATGATAGCTCAAAGTTAACAGCATTTTGAATTTCCTTCCTCAGTATTCGATTTAAACCTTACGAGTGTATAATAAAGCAGAATTTCAGTTGCTCCTAAGCTTTAGAAGTGTTTTTATAATCTACATTTTAATCAAAATCATTTTAATCTAAAAGAATTAGTGAATAAAAAGTTAACTTCAGTTTATGATACATGGAACTGTAATTGCATCAAGCAAATATATTCTGACCCTTAAAACATTATTGCTTGACTTATTCAACTATTCAATTGCTAACAAACCTTGGGACCATAAGATATTGATCTTACTGGCAAATAGTGAGAATGTAGTCACTGGTAGAGAAAAAAAAAAAGCATTTAAAAATAAATCAAAAGCAGTCATCCAAATTGGGGACATGTTTTCTTTCCTAAAATTAGACTATTATATCTTTACAAACATAATGAGGAAGCTCCATGCTCTATAATCCTTATTTTTTTCATAAGACCAGTATGCAACATCTGAAGCATCCCAAAGTTGATACCAAGTTAGGGGAAAATCAAGCTAGAGTGGTTTTGTTTCTTTCTTTGACAAGTATCTGCAAGATGGTTGCATGATACAAATAACTATCAAGTACTCAGTGTACTCTACCATCACTAAGAGCCCACAGTCTGAAGTGTGGCCCTGCTAGCCAGGCACAAAAGTTGAGTCTCTGCCCAAAGGAACTTGCAACTTAAGCTCAAGTTTGTCATCAGCTGCACTCTTAAGTAGAAGTCCTTAAATACTGTGCATCACTTCTTAAAGGCATTTAGTTTCTGAATTTGCTCTATCAGGTCACAAATTTTAAATAAGCCTTGAAATTCCTATATTCCACAAGATAATATAGTTTTTGCCACTAGAGATTACATAAAATGAAGATTAAAAAAACCATACCAGCAAATCCAAGCTGTTTATATGTGTTTGTATATTGTGCAAATCTTCAGAAGCTATGCCTCTGAAGTGCTTGAGTTTGGAGCTTCCTGCTTCCCTGATAGCGACAGCAAATGGAACCATCCATTTTACACACTCTTCTATGTCATACCATTCATAACCTGTAAGGTAAAGATACTTATGTGAGCCTTAGGTTAACCTACTTGTCAGACAAAGACAACTAGAAAGCATTAATTACCTGAAACCTTCTGCATCAGTTCAGATGAGGAGAAGTGGTACAAAGCAGAAGCAGCAAGTACTCCATATGTATATTCCAAGCAGCCAATATCGAGCACACAGAGATCCAAAAGCTACACAGGGAGAAGACAAATTTTTAACATGTGATAATCTTACATTACAAACAAGAAGTCTTAGCACGAGATGCATGGTGTTTGGGGACGAAGTCACTCTTACCTCTGCTATCTGTACAAAGATTTGCTGGGGATATTGTGGCAGCAACACTTCATAAAGCTCATTTAGATATGCAACTTGCATGTAAATATTAAGCCATGATACAACTGTCAGTGGATTTAAATTCCAATTAAGAGCCTAAAAAAGATACATATAAAGTTGATGAAAACATTAATGAAATGTTAATATCAGAATATGCAGCTTACTCTTTACATCATTACCTAGCGTTGTTGGGAGACTGCATTCCCATTTACAGTAGCACTGCAAAGAAAACAGTGTTCTTTTTCCTCATCAAACTGAACATTCCCAGGTAAAAAAACCTAACCAAACCACCTTATCTGTAATATTTGAGAAGTACGCAATTACTACATTTTATAGGGCACTACTTTTAAACTACAGGAAAATATTACTCTACCAGAATATTACAACACTAATTGTAGCTCTCTGCTGTAGTCTGATCACATCATGTTTTGGTCCTTACAGAAATGTAAATGGTACAATTTTTAACTACCTTCATAATGATCAGTTCCATGCTGAGGATTTCATCTTCTGCACAAGCTCCATCTGTAACATAAGCAAACTGGTGCAACTTTGGTGGATAGATTTCCTGAAAGATCAAAAACATAATTTAAATATAATGTAGATATTCCATGTTTAAAAAACCTGAACATTACAAGTTGTGTAAAACTAAAATCTCACAGGAGCCCAAGTGTGTGCTGAGCCTCATGAATCATGGTAGTGATAACAAACGGCTTCCCAAATAGCAAATTTCTTGTTCATAGTCTTAGTTTTCCATTTTTGATTAATCAGTACAAGTGCAAAATAGAGTTTGACTGCAAGGGATACAATGCATGTTCTTATAGCTCATATCAAGATCTTCATGTTAGTTATTTCACCATCTCACAAATTCACCTCTGTAGACTCCTAGTGCATACATAGAGAAATAACACCTGCATATTCCTAAAGATGTTGTATTATAGGCTGAATAGTGTCTCACCACATTTTCTAGGGGCCAGGTTCCCATCTTAGCATGGTGGGGAGGATGTCTATTTTTGTGTCACCTAACAAGAGGATTAGCTTCCCCAACACTTCCACTCAAATGACAAGTGTATGTTTTACCTTGCTCACACTTTAAAAAAAAAAAAAATCAATCTGATGAGGCCTTATGATTTAGAAGCAGAGCAAAGATGTGTGCCAAAGAATACCTTAAGGAATCAAATACATTCCAGAGATTTCTATTCATCTTCACCTTTAAGAGTTAAAAACAAGGGAAAGTCACTTATTTTAATTGTCAAGTTATTCAAACAATTAATGGATAACGCTTGAGTTTGTCATCTAGATCCAATGTCAGGTTATGGTCTTTATTGGCAGAGTACTTAGAAGTGGTCTCTGGGTACAGAGGCCAACCTTAAAACCCAAGGTAACTAACTTGACCTCAGTTGTTGTATCTCCTGTGAGTCCAAAGGAATGGCACATTCTGATGTAACCTTATACAAAGTAATACGGGCCAGAGGGGAATTGTAGCAAGCGTTGAGCCGTCTTTCTTCCCACAAACCCCTTAAAAAAATTCCTTTTCTCCCTCAATGGGTTCCATAAAGCAAAATGTGCCCAGCACACAATAGAAGGAAACATTTCCTAGCCACTCATGTTTAGGTAGAAGCTATAGACTTTTACCTCAAGCTTTGCAGCTATGAATAAAGATGAAATGCCAATAAGCTGTAACAGTGTTTTTACAACATTTTGTTGTGTTGCCATAAACCGATCAAAAAAATCTTGTGCCAAGTAAAAAGTCTCTCTGTGAAGTTTGTAGACCTCACAAACCTGCAAGAAATAAATAGTAATGTATATTCATAAAGAAAATACAGAGTACATACAAGCCCTTTTAGGTATCAAACCAAGTCATGTACCTACAATGGGGGTTTTGTTTCAAGCAGTGTATAACACTTAAGACAAATCTAGGGATACATTTCATATAGAGCTGAAATCAAATAGGGGGTACGAGGAGTGGTGGCATGTTCACACTACAGCACTAAGTTGACCTGTGTTAGGTCAACGTACAGCCATGGCAGTGATGTCTTTCCACGGGACACCTGTGACCCTTCAATCCTAGTAATTACTGTGCTGGGAGATGCCAACTGAAGAGGGGCAGCATGAGGGGATGAAGGCCAGGGCTCTCAGCTCCATGCAGCTCTCTGCTGGGAGCCCAGCTGCCCCACAAGCTCTTGCCTCCCTGCTCCCAGTCAAGAGTGGAGGAGCAGCTACCTGGACTTCTCGGCTCCCTAAGCAGGGAGTCTCTGGGCAGTAGTCCAACTGGAAGTGGAGAGCCAGAGGTGGCTTTCTTATCAATTTTCACACGTCTGCACAGAAACTGCATTGCCCTAACTACACTGACATATGCCCAATAGAAGTGCTCTCATGGAAGTGGAGTCATGTCAGTGTCATATGGCACTTACATTGATGGGACAAGGCTGTAGTGTGTAAAACAAAAAAAAACAAAAACCACACACACACAGGAAAGCATCCATGTTACAAGACCAGAGCATCAGGTCTTCATTTTCAAAAATATGTAGCCTCCCCACAGCTCATAAAGGAAAAAAAAATTCTAACTAGTTGGTTGTGACTGGGACAGAACTCTTCAGTCTAAGCTAGTAGGTGGCCAACAAGAAGATATTGTGCAACAAGAATGTTTAAAAGTAGCATCTTTTCAATTCTAAGATTATCATGTTAGAAACAGTTGTATATAACTTAGTATATGCTGAAACGATTAGAATTATGACTCATTAGGCGTTACATCAGGTTCCCAACTTCTCTACATACACCATCACTTCCCCTCCACCATAATGTCATCTTTGTCTGTTTTCATTTAGTCTAGAACACAAAATGCTGCAATAAAATGTTTCATGTAAGTTCTAGGCAGAAGTAGACATTCACATTCACTGAGTACAAGTTTGATAAAATATCCTTCTATTAGAT
The DNA here is from genome assembly GCA_007922305.1 of Dermatemys mawii. Lineage (NCBI taxonomy): Eukaryota > Metazoa > Chordata > Testudines > Dermatemydidae > Dermatemys > Dermatemys mawii. The sequence goes on along the minus strand of ML677343.1, from coordinate 16,363,905 downwards.
ATGAAATTATCAAATTGCACACTTGAAACTTGGAACCATTAAGTTTTACTTATTTGGTGACAATACTCTGGTAAAATTTCTTAGATGTGCACTGAGTAAACAAGTTACACTAATATCCTGGTGCTCTATGCATTATGTAAATTGCATCATGAAAATGCAGATTATACTAGATATTTAGAAAAATTAATGTTATTCAGGACATCTCTACACCTACCCACAGCACGTTTAAAGTGTTAGCAAGAACAGCAAAGCTCACCTCCATTAGCCAGTCTAGAAGAATTGTTCGCATTTTAGGTTGCAAGAGAGGGTGCTTTTGCATATAATGTTTATCTCTCACATATGTCTGTTCTTTGTTTAGCATGTTTTTCCATACATCATCTCTATTTGCCCAGCTACAGAAAAAATAAACATGTTAAGTATCAACAGTTAAGTGGTGAATGGGACAGACAAAGAAGGGGGAATGAAATACAATTACCCCAGAATTGGTAGCGGTGAAGTTCTAGATGGACTAAGTCTGAGGTGTACAAAATGAGAGAAGCCAATATTAACTGGCTCATCTTTATCTGGTGTGGGAATCAGCATATGGGGACTTTTCTGGACATCCTTATTCCAAGATGGCTATTAAAGGAAAGAAAAAAATGTTGCACTATAATTGGTTTCATAGTTTCTAGGGCTATTAATGCACACAGACTCCACACAAGACACATTACATCAGAGAGGTGATCACTCCTGTAGGCAGCTAAAATTCAGAATAAGTTAAAAGGTGTGTTTTCACTTGAAAAAAGACTTTCAATTGCTGATCTTAAGTCATTTACCCTTTCATGTTTTGGGACTGAAGGGTTGCAGATGTCTCACAGAAAGACAAGTGTTCTATACAGAGACGGTTCTGTCACTGTGTTTTGGATGGAAGGAGATTTTGAATGAAAGTAGAACTTTTGTGTGGGAGTCGCATCATCTTATTTCCCACCTGAAGTTCTAATCCCTTGGTTTATGGCATCACAATTCCAGCCAGCTTCCCTGGCTTGGGTCAGGCACTAATGATTCAATACCAGCGGACCAAATTTGATGATGAATGCTGGTCATGTGTCACATGAGGCATGTTGCACATATGCCAAGGAGGTAATCAAGGATTAGGACTCAGGTGAGGAATAAAAAAAAATGGGATTCCAAGACAAAGAGCCTGCTTTTGTGCAAAATGTCCTTGGTAACAAACACAGCAGAGGATGAATGCTGATTTTTTGTTTTGTTTTTCAAGATTCAGAAGTTATTGACTTCTCATCTTGCACAGTTGGTTAAGCAGAAAGCTAACACTTTGCTATCACTTCAGATACGTAAAAATGTCTTTGTACACATTTTATTTGCCCTAGGATGTTCCCTTGTAGAAAAGAATGAACACATTCATAATAACTAATTCATTCAGATTACTAACAAATCTGCAAATGTTAGACACCCAACATTCCAGCTATTATAACTTCTTGTTATTTATGTATTTGGAACAGGACACAGACATAATGCTACTTTCCTTTAAAGAAGGCTTATCTTTGCAAACTAGATTTTAAAAAAGCAAAACACTGGTATACAGTTATCACCCCAATTCCAAAAGAAAGGCAGAACCCATTTTGCTTAGCCCAATATTCTGAGAGTTCACAAAGAGAGAAAATCCTATTACCATAAATAAGCACATTTATTTTTATTTTAACTAAAACTTGGCATTCGAGCCTAGCACTGGAGGCAGCCATCTTACTGAAAAAGGGATGTAATCTGTATCAGTGGCAAGGTCAAAAAGCTTCAGCAAGTCCCCAACCTGCTTTAAATAGAAGACACTTGTTTTACAATTTAAAAGTTAAGACTTATGATTCAGTTTCCAAACCTGGGTTTTCAGTCTGCCTTTGTCACAACTGACAACACTTTCCAGCACTAGATTCAGAATGCTCATAACCACATTTTGGTTTATTCATAGTGAAAATTGCTTTGTACAGTACTATTTGAGCCACTGACGTAAAAAGCTAGGCAGTTTTCCACTTTTAAAAGAGGTCTCAGAATTGTGCATGCAAATCTATCACAGCCATGAGCACAGCTGTGTCCAAGATCCCAATGCTGTTTGTGTTACTATTCGACAGGGGGAAAGATGAATCAGAGTAAAGTAACAGTAGATTCCCTATGAACTGAAAGTCAAAAGTGTCACATCGGAACACAAGTTAATTTTTGACCTTCTAAGTCAGATTTTAGTCACACCTTATTCTTCAATTACATGTCAGGCATGGATGACAGTCCTGTGAGCCTAGTTAATCAAACAGTCTGTGGGTTGGATGAGAGCTGTAAGGAAGGAGAATTATATACTTTCTGTATAATGTGGCACATGCTCAGCACCTCAGAAAGACAAGGTCCCTGCCCCAAAGAGCTCACAATCTAAACAGACAAAACGAGGGCAAAGGGGAACAAAAAACACAATGCAATTCATCAGTGCACTGAAGTACAGTGGGTGTTTTTAAATAAAAAAGTAAGCAAACCCCAACTGGATTGGAATGAGAGGACATGTGAGGATTTAAGAGCAAAATGATGTTTAAGAGTGAAATGACAGGTGAGGGGCTAGGTGTGGTTAGAGCAGCAAGCAAGGTAGATTATTTTTAGAGGCAGCATTTTAGATAGGCTAAAAAGAAGCAAGAGGGCTATCTAGCAAACTAGTGAGAAGGAAGAGGTTATAGTCATTGAAGTGAGGGATTATTATTGCTTAGATAAGGGTTTTTGCAGGGGAAATGGAGATGGCTACAGATTTTTTGACAGCACCAATTTCAGATGAGGAAATGTATCAAAAAAGTTGTATTACATCAACGGAGATGATTGTCAAGTTGCCATTTGTGAAAAAAAATGGGTAAAGGCTTATGTGGAAAAACTAGTTTCATTTTAGTTAAAACTTAGTTTAGGTTTGCATAAAGTTAACTAGTCCCCAGATCCTGGAGCTGCAATCAGCTCCTCTGCACGGACCCCCCTTGTATCCAGGATGACAGGTGCAAGCTGAAAATCTTGGCAGCATAGCAAAGGAAATCCTATGGCTTGTGGGCTCCTCCAATGGCACTCTGCAATGCTGGAGCAGGAGCTGAAGTAGGATGTAATCCAAGACCAGGATTCGGCAAGAAAGGGAAGCCAAAGAATCTAGTGTGGAAGAGAAGTTGTTTTATATGTAAGGTCCATGGAGTTCTTTGGCAAGGCTCAGATATCGCTATGATGGCTGTGGCAAAAAAACCTGTATTTTATTTATATGCTACCGATATCAACAAGAAGGAGAAACTGGAGAATTCAAGAAAGTCCATGCCTTGGCAGTCACAGGACCAAAAAAAGGCAAAGGCAGATGAAGAATGAAGAAATCTATCCCTGAGCGAAAAAGCAGCAATGCACACACAGCTCCAAATAAAGTCTAGACCATGGCTATATGTAAGAGGTTGACCCAGAACTACTGGGGGAAAGAGGAAATAAGAAGCAGACGGTTGGATGGATCGTCACCATGGAGGCTGAAGTTACCAAACATGAAGGTGAGATCAGAAGAGAAAGAGGGATATAAAAACTTAGCCCTCCCCCCTCTCACACCTCCCCAAAACCCAGTACGTGCTAGCAACTAGTGCCTGAAGCCACGTATTAGGAATAATGCTGATCTCCTGCAATTAGCCTACAGAAAGTGACATGTAATGTAATTCTAGTTAATTTCATTCACTGAAGGCACTAGGCAGTGGTTTTCAACCTGCTGGCCCGTGGGCCACTTGCTATCCAATCAACATACAGCTTGAGGCCCATGTAACATCCTCAGAGCCATACAGGCAGTATTGGATGTGACCCACAATGATAAGTAGGTTGAGAACCACTGCACTAGAGTCAAGTATTATGGCACAGGAAAGATAGACAAGGCAGTTCTACCAGCCAGTTTCAAAAAATGAAGAGAAACGTTAAAGAAGTCAGACAAGGGAAGGGATCACTGTGATTAATGCTTCAATTCCCAACCCTAAATTTGATAGTCCACATAATTTATATGAAAGATTATGTTGGCTACTAAGCTGATCATCCAGGTCTCCCTTTGGTATATTGTGTGAAAAAATAATCCCAGTTTAAAAGGACTTTTGTTTCATAAGACATCCTACTAATGTATCAGCATTCATGTTAGGTATGACCAAAATTAGATCAAGAACTGAGAACAGTGCCTGTTATCTTACTTCCAAACTAAATACAGAATTTCTGCAGTACTCTGCATCCATCAGCCTGATATAACCACCCTTTCACCACATAAAGGGTAATTGCAGCCTAATCACAAGCTCGGGCCTTATGTTCAACAGAAACAAACTAATGACTTGGGTATTAACATACCATAAGTGGAATGTGACAGTGCTACTTTATACATGGAGCAAAATGGAGCTTCAACTAGTATACACAAATGTCTTGAATGCAAAAAGCCATGTGATGTATGTTGCACAGGATTCAAGGCTACTTGCACGTTGAAGTATACTATGCAATTATTGTGCACCATCTTGCTTTCTCACTAGAAATCAAACAACCTTGCTCTTCTCCTCGTGGAACTGTACAGTCTCAGTAGTGGCCTGTGGCAATTTATATCAGAGACCCACTTGTGTCACATCACACACAGAAGAGCTGCTGCTGTGCAACCAAATATTAGCTTCGTGGATTCGTCAAAGGATAACTGTTATAACAAAGTATCCATAGAATCTTCTCAATGTACAGACTGATACTCAGGTACCTCTATTATTTATGAACTACAGAGTTGCAGGGCCTTATCAGTGCCAAGTAAGTGTCCAGAAAGCTAAGCCTTTAATTTACACTTCAGGAGTTGGTCCTTTAACTGTATTTCAATATAGCAATCATTTATGAGGGATTTGTCCCAGCATCTATTAAAATATCTAATTTTCATGTTAGGACAGGACTGTAAAGTTCTGGAATAAGAGGAGTTACAGTAAGAGCATTTTATGCTAAACATTTCAAATTTCTTTCTACTGCTATTTTGTGGAGAGAGGATAAATATCTGGGTACATGTTATTAGAGCTTATTAGTAAGTAACTACTGTGCAATATTAAAAAAAAAACACACCTCAAATTGAGGGATGCTTTTTAGGGAGGGTGGAGAAAAGGATTTGTAATGAAGGACAGACAGCTCTCCCTTGTCAAAAGTGAGAAATTAATTTAATATACTGTATAAAAGGAAGACAGACAGGAAGGAGAGATCCCCTCATTAAATGCTCACCATTTGAGCCCTGCTTAATATGTTGAGTGATAACTAATATATGCGGTTGCAACAAGCAGAAACCATTCCAAACAATGAGGCCCATCTGTTTTGTATCACTTCAGTCTTCAAGTTTGCAGTTGCCACTTCTGGTTAGATGCACTGCATTATGCATAAGTAAGGCCCTGCCAAATTTATGGTCCATTTTGGTCAATTTCATGGTCACAGGATTTTAAAAATCATAAATTTCATGACTTCAGCTATTTAAATCTGAAATTTCACGGTGTTGTAATTGTAGGGGTCCTGATGCAAAAAGGGAGTTGTGGGGGGGCGGTCACAAGTTATTATAGTGGGGATTGTGCTACTTCTACCTTTACTTCTGCATTGCTGCTGGCAGCGCTGGCTTCAGAGCTTGGGCAGCTGGAGAGAGGTGGTTGCTGGGCTGGAGCCTAGCTCTGAAGGCAGAGTCACAGCCAGCTCTAGCGGAGGAGTAAGGATGGCATGGTATGGTATTGCCACTCTTACGTCTGTACTGCTGCCTGCAGAGCTGGGCCCTCATTCAGCAGCCACCCTGCTCTGAAGGCAGTAGCGCAGAAGTAAATGATGGTATGGGATTGCCACTCTTACTTCTGTGCTCTCTGGCCGCCCTGCTCTGAAGGAGGCACAGAAGTCAGAGCAGCAATACAACCACCCCCCTAAAATAGCCTTGTGACCCCTCCCAGACAACTCCCTTTTGCTTCAGGACCCCCAATTTGAGAAATGCTGCCCTCCCCAGTGAAATCTGTATAGTATAGAATAAAAGCACACAAAAGACCAGATTTCACAGTCTGTGACGTGTTTTTCATGGCCATGAATTTGAATGAATATGGTACTGTATTCCCCACTCATAATTTTTGTAGCTTAAATATTCTCCTACATGTGGATTAATTAGCTCAAATCCTAACAAGGAAGGCCATGTATGTATATTCTATTCTTCATGCCTCAGTCAAATTTAATCTGCACATACCTTAAAGGTGTACGATGAGTGCAACCTCACAAACTCATTACACATCTTATATTTCATATGAAAGTGTGGGGCAGTAACTGAGAGCATTCCCAAGTTCGTGGAACAAAGGAAGACTGGAAGTGGAATGGAAGAATGGAACAAATAAATGAAATTCAGAATACTGTTTCAAAATCAAAATGAAGTTATCATGGGGAGATTTAGAAAGCTAGCACTGCCTGCTAAGGACACTTTTCCTCCCCATCTCCACCCTCCTAAGCCAGTTAGTGCTGACTATCTGAACGATCCCTAGTCTTATAGGCATTACTATGCCTTACCTAGAAACTTTAGTCCCAGCAATGTCATTGAAGTGTATACCGTCGAGTATATAACATAGCCAAATCCTAACTGTGCACCTTTTGATGTTTTGGCACTCAGACAACATTCAGTGTCACAGCAACAACAAATCATTAATGGACTGGAGGAGAAATACAGATGTCCTCTTTTCCACATTCATATTTAAAGTAGGGTGACAGCTGCAAGAGGGTCCAAACTGTCAATTATACGGAAGTGGATAGGACATGTGTCCTAGGCTTCAGTTCTGCAGTGTACAACTCTCTAATGAGGTAAATGTGGTTCTGTGCAGCTATCTACCCATACAAAGTTAAGGCCTAAATACATGAAGCCCATGCAAACCCAGGACATTTAATCATACCACAAGAATTCGGACAGACCTCATCTGCTTTATGACAATGTTAAAGATCCCATGTCACTTGTGTAAACTGAGGGGGTTTCTCTTAGTTCCTCTAGCCAAAAGTCTCCCCCACCCCATTACCATACAGCATGCTAGTGGTGATGTAGGTATAGAGTTGGTGAGATGCAATAAGTTCCAAGAAAACGATATAAATTAAAAATATTACAGAGTATCAGTAACTATGTATCCACAGCCAAATCAATTACCTGGCTTTCATATTGCTTTTTCTTGTTCATTTCCATTTTAGCAATTTCTTCATCAGGATCCTGTAAGAACTACAGTGGGGAGAAAAGAAGAGAGAGCCATGTGCTAACAAGAACACAGATGCCAGGCCAAACTCTGCAGCTCTGAGTCACACTGGTGCAAATCCAGTGGTTACTCCAAACAGATTATGCCGGTGTGACAGAGCACAGCACTTGACCCAGTTACTGTACACTCAGAATGCCACATGGACATTCACAATCCAGCAAGGGCACCAGAGGCCATAGTTCAGCAGAGAGAATCCACATTTACACTGGAATGACAGAGCAGGACTTAGCCCTACAGGATCAAAGTGAGCCATTTTGTACTTACAGTGGCCACATCAGCTTTCCTCTTTCGCGCTCGCATGGCAAAATCAGCAGCACCCTCACCCTTGGGGGGAACCTTCTCATCCACGTAGTCACTGCCAAGAAACAGAGATACAGGGCCATCAACCCCTCGAGGGAGTCTCCTCTGGGATCTGCCTAATGGAGACCGTGGCCTACCCCACTTCCATCCCCACACGCCCTGCAGGGGGCTGGGGAGAGAGACTCACCTCTCCCTGCGCATGGTGCCTGGATGGGACGGGGAGAGGCCGGTTCCGACCCTAGGAGGAAAAGGCAGAGGGTTAGGGGGAGGCAGGTCACCGCCTCACAAAGGCAAAAGCGGCAGCAGCTGCAGATCCCCAGCCCCACAAAGGGGCCCGGACGCGCGGGCGCGGGGAGGCGGGTGGCCCTCATCGCCGGGCGGGGGGGCCTGAGCGGAGTCCGCCGGGGTCGGATGCGGGGTGCGTTGGGGGGGGGGGATCGGATGAGGCCGGGACCTGCCCATCTCCCCCTCCCCCGATCTGGGGCGCCTCCAGGAAATGGCTGAGGGGGAGCCCCGGGCACAGGCACCCGATCCTCAGCGCCCACCCCCGCCTTACCCCGGGGAGAGGGTGCCCTGGGCGAGGTGCTGCCTGGCGGCCGCGGACGGGGCGCAGGGCAGGGCGGGCGGGGAGCGAGGCGCGGGCGGGCTCCGCTGGGCGCCTCCTGCCTCACAGCGCGGTCGCTCCCGTCCCTGCGCAGAGAGCGGCCCCGGCCGAGCGGGACATTTAAATTAGAGGGCGCGGGGCCTCCTCCTTGCCCGGCCCGCACACGTGGCCCCGCGCGGGGCCCGGCCGGGACCCGGCCGGGGCGGGGTCGGCGCGGAGAGGCGGCGGGGCGCCGAGGGCTGGGTGCGGGGGCAGGAGGAGAGGCGCGGGGGGCCAGGCTGCGCGGCCACCCGGCTCGGCGGGCAGCCGGCTCGGGCGGGGCCTGCGGGCGCAGGGGAGGAGCCGGCGGCCCCGACGCGGAAGCGGGAGGAAGCAGCGTGGCTTCCCCTGGATGTAAACAAGGCGCCGGGGCCGGAGCCGGGGCTGGGCCCGGCCGAGGGGGTCGTACCGCGGGGCCCTGCCTAGGTAACACGGGGAGCGGCCGGGGCAGGGCGGAGAGCTGGACGCGCGCTGCGTTGGGAGGGGAAGAACCCGGGGGGAGCTGGCTGGGGCAGGCGGCCCTGCCGAGCTTCGTAGCGCCTGCCTGGCGGGCTTTGCCTGCCCGGGTCAGGACACCCCGACTTGCCGCTCCGGGAAGCGCCTGGTCTTTAAATCGCGTCTCCTCCCTTGCCATGGCTTGCCGCAGCCCCGCGGGGCTGTACCGCTCCTGATGAACCCCCTGAAACTGACCCACTGACACCCCCGCTCTTTTTCCATAGGTCATGAAGTTTCTGAAGCTCTTTGGGCGATTAAAATCAGTTGTCATTGGGATGGTGCATGTGGGGGCATTACCAGGTAAAAAAAAAAGAGGTTTTATATTGATTGTCGCTCAGATAAGCCTGTGTCTAGTGGGGTTTAAGAAATACTTCACTGACCCTTGTTTGCTATTTCTCAACATCCAGCCAGGCACAGAGGAGAAACAGGATGGAGCTAGGGTGACCGGATGTTGGAATTTTATGGGGACAGTCCTCACTTTTGGTTCTTTTTCTTATATAGGCTTCAGTTACCCTCCACCCCCTCTCCCGATTTTTCACATTTGCTGTCTGGTCGCCCTAGGTGGAGCTAGCATATTGACATTCTTCGGCACTGTCCACTTTCCTGCCTCTTGCCTACCTCCGTGTGTCTGTAATCTAGCAAGATAGAAATGCACTCTGCACCATACGATCACGACATAGCAGGTGCTGTTATGGGTAACCAGATCCAATCTTTGCGTAGGCGTGCATCCACTGAACTTTACTTAAGTTGCACAAGTTTGTTGGCTGGATTTGCTCTGCTGTCTAGAACATTAGAGTAGGTGACATTTTATGAGATCCCCATGTGGCCATGGCCCTGGCCGAGTGGGACATTTAAGCTCACACACTCAGTGCTCTTGGGAAGGGAGCCAGAAGAACTGCAGTCCCTGTTGTTGTTGTGTAGGGTGGTTTGTTTGTTGTTTATAGGGAATATTGGAAGTTAACCTTGTTGCTGAGCTCACCATTCCCATAGAGGGAAGGTGCTGGAGAGTAACTGGGGGGAACAGAGAATTTATGGGAGGGAGTGGGACACAAAAGGTCAGGGTTTCTTGTCAGGATACAGTGACCTAGCTGGAAGCCCAATAGCTGAGATAAGCATGCAGGTTTTTTACTGGGACATTTGCCCTTGACTTCACAATGGAGCCTTTGTAATATTTGCTAGTCAGAGTCAGGCAAATTCTTCAGGCCCCGCCCAGAGTGATTTTATGGCTGTGGCAGGCAAATTGAAGGTGAGCACACACTGGGCTCAGCATTTGTAGAGTGGCTTCTGAGTTTGGTTGCCCAATTAGTGACACCTACAGCTTGATTTCCAGAGGTGCTGAATGCCTCTTCTGTTGGAACTGTGAGTGTTCAGCACCTCTGAAAACAAAGCCTAAAGTTAGGCACGAAAATATCAGAGGACACTTGAAAGTTTTTGGACCCCGTCTTGCCTTTAGGGAAAACAGACAGAAAAACAGCAGACTTCACTGCTTTTTGCCATACTCATCAAGTTTACTATTGTAGTTATATCTCCGTGTCTTGGATTCAGTCCTGCGTACTGAGAACCTTCCTTTTAGCACTGCAGTCTTTACATTTTCTCCTGTGCATCGTTCCTGTTTGTGTGCCTCTGGGAAAATTGGCATGCAAGACTTAACCTCCACTTGTCATGAATCATTGAAGAATCCCTGCCAAGCATCCCTTCCTGTCAATTTCTTTGGTCTTCTTCGTATTAATTTCCCATCACCGTTGCAGAGTAATTGCCTGTGATGTTGCCACAGATTGAAGTACATGCATTGCCACTGGTAAGAATGAGGTGTGAACACAATTACAGGTAAGAATGACAAGGTAGTGCTTGTCTGGTTCAGTGTAAGGTTACGTTGCATATTCCTGAAGTATGAGGGCTTTTAAACCAGTTTTAGGATCTCAGTAGTCAAAGCATGTCAATCAAGTTCTACCAGGGACAAAATACCATAAAGGTATGAGACATTATGCAAAGCCTACTACTCACATTATTTACTCTGCCAGTTTGTGTCTACTTTGGCATTTCTGTCAATGCTTGCAATAATCTTAATCTAAATCTGTCTTTGTTTTGATTTCTGCTTGTATCATGACATATATAACATTATTGCAGGGACCCCACGGAGCAGTTTGCCATTGACCCAGATCACTGATAAAGCCTGTCATGAGGCTGAGATTTACAAGGATGCTGGAGTTGTAAGTTTCATTTTTAATCCTTCTGTTTCAGTTTTTTCATAAAGATAGTGCTACATCAGAGTACAACAAATCTTGGTTCCGTGGAGCTAATATTTTCAAGATCACATTTATATTACAGTTCTTGCCAAAACCTGGATCCAGACTGGCACGCCGATTGTTAGAAGGTGTTTGAAATTCAATCCTAGATCCATGTTTTGCAGATGGCATCAATTTCTATTATAATCTAGATCTCAGTATTCCTGATCTTTGGAAGAATCTGGATCAGCACTTTGCAGCTCAGCTCCAATCACTTAAGCATATCGGCAATCAACTCCTAGAAGAATCAGACCAGTTAAGGAAGTTAGATTGTCATCTCTTGTTTTGTGTTTGTATAGTGCCTATCACATGGGTTCCAGGTCCATAAATAGGTCTTTTAGGCACTATGATAACACACATAATAATTAATATGATTAAGAAAAGTTGGTTATTGCCAAAAATCTAGTCAGCTCTGTTCTTTGATAAAAATGCTCAACCAGTCTGACAAAGTGGTATATTTGTCCTACATATTGTATTTTAATATAATTAAAGTGGTCTGTTTTGTGGACTCACTGGAGAATGGAGTCTACCCAGGCAGCAGATCAAGCATCTCCACTTCCCCTCTAAGCAGATTCAACCTGTTCTGGTCGTGCTGGCCCCTTCATAATATATGTTTTGTCAGGTACAAAAAGCACCTGTGTCTGTTTCTGCTAAGTGTAACCCTTCCATGATATACCTCTGGCAGTAAGTGCTCTCCTACTTTGTATATCTAGAAGAGAAGATCTGAAAGGCCAGTCTCAGCCAAAGGCAACAAAACTAGTGACTGAATTTCTATGGACCTCAAGTGTTGCAGTAATTTCCATAGGTCAGCAGATTTTTAACAGGGTGCATGTCCTTTTAAAAGGTCAGGGTTTGTTTTAAACATTTCATTGCACTCTGTATCCATGTGTTGCTGCACATTTTGCTTTGACTTGACTGGAGTACAAGTTTCTGGTATGACAGTGATGCAGGGTCTCAGTGACTGGGGTTTAAACAGGGCTTAAGTGGATAAATAGTCATGCCTGTGAACTACTTTTATTTTCGCCATAACATTTTGAATATATTTGTTTTTATATAGTATCATAAATTCACATGGTACTTTACAGTCAGAGTAAGATTGAATCTAAGAGTGTAATCTTAAGTTACAGAAAGCTTGAAATGAGACGCAGAACAACATTTAATGTAAAGAAGAGTGTGCAGAGTATTGGATGGATAAACTAGGAGCAGTCATGGTAAAAGTGGGGAAGGAGAGCAGGGAGCATGAAAGTGAAAGAATGAGACAAAGGGGATATTAGGAAGAAATCTGTGAGGAATCGGAGATATGTCAGTTGTAAGCAGGCATGATGTTATGTCTGGCCTTGAAGGCAGAGACCAAAGTAGAGTTTGACATGTTAAAAACTTACTCCCAAACCATGCAAACTGCTCCATGGAGGTAGACCTCTGTGCCTACAAAGAAGGACATTGGCTTCACAGAGTTTACCCATGCAGGGTTTGCTGGACTGATGCCTCAGACTGTAAGATAGTTGGGGCAGGATCTATGGGATTTTTTTTTTTATTTTCTACAGCGGGGTTCTGAACCTTTTTCTTTCTGAGGCCCCGCAACAAGCTATAAAAACTCCACAGCCCACCTGTGCCACAACTGTTTTTCTGCATATCTAGTAGATTAAAGGATGTATTATATTGATAGTTATACAGTTATATATAATATAAAAAGAAAAGGATAAAGTAGGCACAAATAAAAAACAATATCATTTTCATTTTATTTACTTAGTGTAAATCTGACAGAGTGCGGACTTCGGTTTGAGGGTGGCAGGACAGGGGCTTTGGCTCCTCAGTCTCTGCTCTGCACCCCAGGGATCTAGCACATGCCCTGACACTTGCTTGTGGACCTCCAGTTAGGATCTGCCGTTCTACAACACAAACCGCTCTGAGTAGTTACTGAAAATATGACAGGAAATAAGTGACAGAATTAAGGCGACTAGAGTGTGATGTGGTTAGAGTGGCAGGAGAGGAAAAGAACTAGTAGTAGAGCTTTGTGTAGCATGGGTGGGGTAAGGGAAACTAGAGATTAACATTTTGGTAGAAGAATTGGGTACAAAAGTAATCTGCAGTTCTCTTAAAGCTGCTGTCACACATTCCATTATTTGACTATACTACTGGAGCTTAAATGAACATTTAGCAGGGAAAATTTTATTTCCCTTATATAACGAGTTATACAGTGAAGCATTTAGGGACAAAACTGAAACAGCATCAAAAATACATTTAAAAAAATCTGATGAAGAAAATATATACACTTCCTTCGTTGGCCTCAGTTTTAGAACACCTTCAGCAATTTTAGACGTCACTAATACTAATATATCAGTTTGTTAAAAAAAAATTATTTAGTTTGTCCTTTCTTTGCTGGATCCTCAATTCCCCTTCTTCAATTAATGTAACAAATCATGGACTGACTGGGCTGCCATAGTTTGCAATATCAAAATTGCTAAACTCTTCACTTGCAAGCTTTAAAACTCGTTCTGTAGATAGATGAAAGGTTAATGCAGTAATATCTCTTCATATTAAATCTTATATTCACTCAAAGTAGAAGTAATAGCACAAACATTCCATGTAGCATTCACAAATGCAGTAATAGTTGCATCAAACCTGTCTTTAGTTCCAAAGTTGAATACTTGAAATAGGCTTTACAGTTGAAAAACCTTATTGCATTGTGATTCCAACACCAAACACGTGAGAACTCTGAAAAACAATGAAAGCCACATACCTGCTCTTTTGATAATGAGGGTCAGAAATAGCTGTGAAGATCAATGAGGTGGTTATAAAATTATGCTGAGAGCCCCGATAATGCTTTTCTTCTGCCACGCTATATCACTTGCACCATTTTAACTAGTACTTCATATGGTATACTGCAGTAGTTATATCTATCATGGACATTCCTAATGTGCCCATTACCACTGACAAGATCAGCTGGGAAGCTTTACCACTGAAGTGACTCTTCCTCTTTTGGAAGAGGCACTTACACAAGCAACAATTCCAGGTCCCATGAACCCTACTGCAGAAGCTGGATTTTAAGATTCATACTTCGGGCACGCACTAGAAAACACAGGATGTTACCACTATCATTTATGAACTCTATCTACAGTAGACCTTTTAGCAAGCATTTCTCACTAGGGCTATCACCATTCCCATTACAGATAGGCTTTTGTGACTTCAGGGCTGGGAATTGTTAAAATTGCTTAGTGTAGACAAAGTTACAGACAGTTTTACATTTTCAAAGCACTCTATGTACACATCATTGATTAAAGAAAGTGCTGCATCTTTAGAAGGTGACTTGTCCAGTCCATTAGCAGTTTTTAACATAATAAATATGAAGGATTTATAATGTTGGAGCACAATAATGAAGACAAGTGAGTGCTCATATAGGAGGCCATCTGTGCTGAAAAATATCAAATACCATGTACTTGTATTGCTAAATAACCAGGTTGCCTGCACAAGATTTTATAAGTGACGGATTCTGAGACTTTAAGGTCTCTGCAATTTTTCCAGGGTTCTGCTTTCATTTAAGAGAAGGTTTATAGCAAAAATACAGGGTTCACAATGTAAATCATTGGACTTATGTGATTCAGTGTAAATCACAATGTAAATCACTCAGCCTCACAGAAAGCTTCTACACTGAAACAACAAAAGTTCAAGTTTTCCTCCTTCACATCATTTACTTTAATTAACAGTTACTTTCATCACCTAGTTGAGACTATTTAAATACTAAAATGGAGTATGGGCAATTTAAAAATACAGAAAAATACTCAGTAGCATGAGCACATTGCTAAAGAGACATTGACTATGTTGTTGTCATGCTTTTTACCCATATAGTTTCCCAAATGAATTTTCTTGTTGCACTGGCTCCTTGTAAATAATTTGGGGTTCTTCCTACTCCTTTGTACTTGGAAAGTTTTACAGCTGTATGCCTAATTTGTATTAGTTTTTTGGCAGTGAAAAATGAGCACCTAGCCATATTTTTTAACTGCTCTTAGAAGCTGCTGCATGGATATGGCAAGGAATGATGGTTGGAGTCTTAGTGGAACCTGCATGTTAGCATGGAGAAAAGTCTTTTTATGTATCGTTTACTCCTGGGGGAATTCTGTGCCCCAGAACACATGCAGAATTCATGTCCCTCGCATATTCCCCTTCCCACCTGATAGAAAATAGATTCTTCCAGGAAAGTGCTGCAATTACTCCTTTCGCCCACCAGAGACTGCTGTGGCACCAAAAGAAAGGTCAGATGACTCCAGGCCGAGCAGCCAGCCATGGAGCCTGACTGAATGGGAGAGACTAAGGGTCAGCCAGGGTTTGAAAAGGGGAAGGTCCTCAACTCCCTAGTAATCTTCCCCCTCTCCCCCCCAAAACCCACTGTGTTCCATACTTCTCCCACCCACACCAAACAACCCTTCAGGTTCATTTCCAGGCTCCTTCCCAGCAATTACTTCCCTCTCCCTCAGCTCCTCCATTACCACTGACAGCCCCAAGGCTTTGCACTGCTTCTGAGGCGTGTGGGGAATACATTTCTGTACTGTAATTTAAATGAATGATTACTCAGAATTCTATATTAATATGCCTAGTACGAAATCTATTTGTCAGAAATATTTTCTGAATCTTTTTGTTGTCTGTATTGTTACAGATATACTTGCTGACCAGTATTTTGAAATAAATTGTCAAAATAATTAAAACTGCCATGATTATATTGTGTTGTTATGACAAGTAAAATATGCAGAATTTTGCAGAATTTTAAAATATTGTGCACAAAAATTTCAGACACAGCATTTTTATTTCCCCAAGAATAATCCTTGTGCTGGCTAATTTCTAAAGTCCCATCCCACCACAGTGTGGTGGAATCTTGCATAATTATTATCTAATATATCTTGATTTAATAACAGAGTAGTACACAAAAGACCCCTTATTTACCTTAGATAAAGAAGAAATCTTTTTGTTCAAGTAGAGCTTTTGAAAGAAAGCTGGTCTTGTGTTTAGAGTAGATTATTCCTACAAACAGAATGTAGATCTTATCTCCAACAAGATCACTGTTTGAATTTAAGTGCAACCCAGGATCTGCCCCATTTCTTCCTCAAGACCCCACTCTGCTCACTCTATCCCCCTTCCCTCCGTTGCTCACTCTCCCCCGTGCTCACTCACTTTCACCTGGCTGGGGCAGGGGGTTGGAGTGCAGGAGGGGGTACAGAGTGTTGGCTCTGGGAGGAGGCTCAGCGTTGGAGCTGGAGTTTGGGGTGCAGGAGGGTGTACGGGATGTTGGCTGCATGAGCAGGAGGTTCAGGGCTCGGGGTGCGGGAGAGGTGGGGGCTCCCATCGGACAGCATTTACCTTGGTCGGCTCCTGGTTAGTGGCACAATGGGGCTAAGGCAGGGTCCCTGCCTGCCCCAGTCCCACGCTGCTCCAAGAAGTGGTCAATATGCCCCAGAGGCGGGGCGGGGAAGCACATGGCTCTGCACACTGCCCCTCTCTGCAGACACTGCCCCAGCAGCTCCCATTGCTCACAGTTCCCTGTTCCTAGCCAATGGGAGCTGCGGGAGCCGTGCTTGCAGGCAGGAGCAGTGCGCAGGGACTCCTGTGTCTCCTGGCAATGTGGCCGCTTCCACCAGTGGCGTGGGGCCTGTCTTAGCCCCCCTGCACCGCCAGACTTTTAGCAGCAGGAGATCGCGATTGACTGGCAGAGGCTCCAGAATCAACCCATCAATCCTATCTATTGGTTAGTGACTATTGTTGTAGGATAATGTGCCAACTGATTTCCTGTATATAGGGGAGTGGCAGAGGCAGAGCTAGAGGCATTGATTTGTCCAGAACACACCTGAGTGCTGGAAAGTAGATATAAAATGATGATTCCTAAGTGAAAGTTAGCTTTCTTCTAGACTGTTGTTTGTGTAACTATATCAGCATTAAGGGAAATGGTAAACTCCCCTCTGTGTTCTGAAGGTTTTGGAGTTTTTAGACACACACACACACACACAACTCAGAATGAAAGGGATTGCAGGAGATATTTTATATGAGATGGAAGGCTATTGTCTGAATAAATAAGACATAATCTTAATATTCAATTAAAAAGAAATGCTAGAGAAATAATTACAAGAGTTTTATCTGTTCCTATCCAAATGAATTCTGTTTTGGAATATGTAATGCAGGAACTGTTGCCATAGATTTCTGCTCTATAAACTTAAGTTCAAAGAACTTTATTTCAGCATAACTGTTTTCTCTCCACCATTTTAATTAGCTGTCTGATAATAATGAAATCTGTTTTATATACATATAAATTCAGCAAAAACACAGAAATCTGTGGTAAGTGTTATAGTTTTGACACAAAAATAAGAAAGAGAGCTTTGAGTTAATGTATGTGTAATTCAGCTCACTGTATTGCAGAACATATGTTCTCTTTTTTTTTTGATTAAACAAAACATAATGTGCAAAAGAACACAGTCTTATCTGATGGTATCCAAAGAATAACGTGTTATTAAAGTAATACCCAGAGCCTATGGCATTGCCCAGGGCATAGGGGCACTCTGGCAGAGGAACAGATCTACTGAAGTGTCTGCGTATAGGTGGGTTAAGGAGAAAGGGCTCATTTTTTATGCATAATGGCATGTACACTTTTGATTGGAGCTAATGTGTTTTAGTATCTCGTGGCGGGAGCTGTTACAATAATAAAATACAAAGTCGTACTGATTTTGGTAATGCCTCCATAAATAGTATATGCATATGGCCAGGCTCATCAGAACGATAATGGGAGAGACTTTCATTTTTAGATTTTAATGAATAAATGAGATACTGTTTTTTTTAATGCTCATAGAAAAATTTCAAAAGTTTTCATAAATAATTTTAGTGATAATTTTCTGTCCAGATTGTATTTTGTATATTCTCTAGATCAGGGGTTGGCAACCTTTCACAAGTGGTATGCCGAGTCCTCATTTATTCTCTCGAATTTACAGTTTCGCATGCCAGTAATACATTTTAATGTTTTTAAAAAGGTCTCTTTCTAGAAGTCTTTAATATAGAACTAAACTCTTGTTGTATATAAAGTCAATCAGGGTTTTTAAAATGTTTAAGAAGCTTCATCTAAAATTAAATTAAAATGCAGAGTCCCCCACACCGGCGGCCAGGATCAGGCAATGTGAGTGCCACTGAAAATCAGCTTGCGTGCTGCCTTTGGCACCTGTGCCATAGATTGCCTACCCCTGCCCTAGATCACCTAATCTGCTGTATGTCTACAAACCACACAATCAAAAATTATCACTTGAGCCATTCAATATTTTTTCCTATCATAACGCACAGTGTGGACAGTATTAATTTGCAACCCAGACATAGCCCTCTATGACTTCCTTCTCAAACTGTGGGGCAGCACAGTCTGCTTCCTCTCTTCTCAGAAGCTGCTGTGAAATGCCAGCTGTTACACAGTCCAGTCCCTCAAGTCTGCTCTCTTCATAGGGGTAGCCATAAACACTGTTCTTCCTGATTTGTTTTATGGTTCATGAGAATGATCTTGTGAGGTGGATTAAGGCTGTTCAGTGCATACACAAAGCAGTGCATCTTTCCAGGCTGTTTGTTGGTGGCGGGTACATTAGTGAGTCTGCTCTGACTGCTCTTGGGTGGAATTGAGAGGGGGAGAGGAGACACTGACGTTGGGCTTATTGAACTAATGCTTCTCTTCTTATTCCATAGCAGTGATCAGCATTTCGGAACTCCATCCTACAATAGTAATATGGGATTGGGGCTTCTCACCCTGGGAGGATAGGAGTTCTTAGCCCTTCTCCAGTAACTCTGCAGTGAAGAAGAGACTTTCCTGTAACTCTGGGATGAAGAAGAGAATTCCCATCTCATGAGTTTTAAGTATCTATAATATTTTTAAATTATAAACAAACCCCACCCCACAAACAACCACTGGCTTGGGTCCTTTTCGCCTCTCGAATGATGCATACACACACAATAAATTATTACTATTACATTTCTAGGGCTCAACTAGCTTCTATATCCTGTACAACAGTATAAACTCTTAACATAAATGGGGGTTGATTTTTGCCTTTGAGTTGTAGGATATTCTGTATTTGTTATTCTTAAAACTGTGTGGACTTTTGCCCTCCAGCTGCTCAGGCAAATAAAAATTAATATTATAGCATAACTCTGGAGATTAGGTGGCTGGGGGATCCTTGACTAGCAAAGCTGAGTCCTCCCAGTGAAGAAACATCAGATGTTGAATGGCTCCACTAATTTGTTTGAGCTTTCAGAGTAGGTCCATTGCTGAGTAACCGTTTGTTAGCCAACTAATAAAAGTGTGACCTGTTGCCTTAAGGAGATGCCTCCTATTTATCTAGGTATTTAACTGGCAGTCACTTGGGGACATCAGCAGTATCCTAGCAGGTTATTCTCTATCATATTTATTTTAGTACGGTGCATATATTTGGCCTTATCACACTGTTTCAAGAGACTATTTAATGCTCAAATTTGTTTTCACATTTATTTTTTTTAAGTGTCTGTCTGTAATGTCAGATGTTTAGTCTTTAACTCAGTCATCGCATGCTGGCTGCACATGTATGATATATCTCTTGTTTACAGAAATAGCTTCTGCATTAAAAAGTACTATTAAAAAGAAAAAAATGTACAAATGTAAAGTTTCCTTAAAAAATATTTGTCTTTCTTCGTGGTTCTACATTCATAAGTTACCATTAGTTATTATTTCGCCTGTTGTCGTCCCTGTGTAAAAATTTCTTTGTTGAAATACTGTCTTTAGTGCCTTCCAACATGTTTAGTTCAATTAGGATGCTCTTGATAGGCTAAGTCCTTGTGGAACAATCTCACTTTCCCCTAATTATGGAGTTGTAAACAAAATAGGAGTTATATATTTTTTTTTTTCAAATTATTCCCTTCTGTACTTTTAGAATTAAGAGAAGGTAGGTTAGGAAGTTCCACATTATTTTAAGAATCCTTATGTGAATGCAAAATATTATATTTGAATTAATCTTTCAAGAATATATTTTTAAACTTGTTAGTTCTGGGCATAATTATATGATTTTCAGCTATTGAAAATTTTCTAATGTATACCATACTGATGATTAAAAAACAACCAACATCCTATATAATGTACAAAGATATTTAATAAATCACACAGGTTGAATCAGCAAAACAGTTTATAGCCGCTTCATTGTTTACCAAATGAGACATATAGTAGACAATAAATGGCAACATTTTCTGTTAAGCAGTCTTGAATCCAAAATATGAGCAGTGTTGAAGCTTAATACCAAAGTTATAGGCACCTTAAAAATACTGCAGATAGATATTTAACTCCTTCTCTTCTCCCTCAAATTTTAGTCATTTAAAAACATTTTAATTGATACAGTAAAAAAAAAAAAACAACCCAAAAGAAACCTTTGTTTATCCAAAATAAGTTTAGTCTCTTGATATTAATTGATTTGAAAATTTCCTTGATTATCTAAAAATGCAATTGTCCAAACTTATTCAATATCCCCTATTCCCTTTGAATAATTGAGGTTTGACTCTATAGTATATATTTTAAATTAGATTTATGATTTAACATGTTCCTCTATAGTTTGCATTGTAGCACAGATTCAAAGGAAATCTAATTGACAAAATGTATAATTGAAATCACATTTATTTCATTTTGTGATTACAGATATCATGATGTTGATTAAAGCATTTTTGCAAGTGGGTATTTGCAGCAACAATTTACTGTAGATAATCCCTTCTTTGAAGAAAAAGCTTTAAATATAGTATTTCTCTTTAATACAAGTCTTTGTCTAATATCATAATAGCTACAATTTTTTTTGAAATGGCTCTTCTCAGTTTAATCAGATTTCTCTATAATAATGTCCACAGGATGGCTTGATAGTGGAAAATATGCACGACCTTCCTTACACTGTTTCTGTTGGGCCAGAAATAACTGCAGCAATGGCAGTCATTAGTGCTGCAGTGAAACACACCTGCCCACGTCTCCCATTGGGTATCCAGATTCTGTGTTCTGCAAATCAAGAGGCTGTAGCTGTTGCTCTTGCTGCAGGTAATAGAAATGACTCATAATTTGGCACTTAAAATCACAGGACTCACATGTAAAGGAACATTTAAACTGCTCTGGCTGGTAGTTTGCATGTGCATTTACCCAGATTGCTCATGCAACAGCAATATATTCACACTTTTTGCATGTTTAGTTCTAACAACTTGGCACTTTCTTTTGTAAGACCCACAAAATTAAAAGATGTGTAACTTTGTGTTTTTAAAAAAATTAAAAACACCATTCCAAAAATGTGGACTTGTCTATTAGAATGACAGCTGTAATTTGGTTGAATTTCTCTCTGAAAATCTTGAGTCTCTTTTTTTTAAGGGAGTTTTTGTTAATAGAAGTGTTTTGAACTGTGATTTCTTTTCAACATTTTAAAACATGAAACTGCATTTTTGCTGTTGATCTGGTTGGTAAACTAGCAAGCTTAAGCCATTTTCATTGTTGTCCTAAAGCCCATAGGAAAAGTTATGGCTGCAATAAAAACTAACTAACAAAATCCAGTTCTCTTTTAATTTTTAGGTGCAATTTCCATGTAGGGATACTTGATGTGCTTAAGTGCTTGCAAAAACGTCAGTTTATTGTATTTCAGAAAACCTGAACTGAATGCTTTAAGTTAACTGGGGTTCATTTAGGAACAGGTTGCAGTACCAAAAGGAGAATATACTGAAGGAGCAATATATTTCTACAACTTCTTAGTCATTATTAATGAGGGAAAGAATTCCTCAAGGTACCATTAGAGTTTTGCACATCTCTGCTGCTGTTCTGCACCACTTGCTCTGTAACTGGGGGACTGGAGCTCTGAAGGACCTGTGTTTTTAATGCATTTCATTCAGCTACTGCGAAAATGATTGTCTCAGGCTCAAAGAACAGGAAAGCAAGAAGAAAAGGGAATCACTGTAATCCTAAGAGCCCCTTTCAACAACTCTTCATTAAAGTGAATACTCCTTTGTAGATACTCCATCTTTGGTAAGTATTTCTGTAGTGATGCAATAGTGACTTGATGGTGTAATGCTGAAGTTTTAATGGTCAATAGAGGTGACTGTTAGTAAACAAAGCATTGCACATTATAACAGGGTTTAAAAGAGAACTGGATACATTCATGGAGGTTAAGTCCATTAATGGCTATTAGCCAGGGTGGGTAAGAAATGGTGTCACTAGCCTCTGTTTGGCAGAGGGGGGTGATGGATGACAGGAGAGAGATCACTTGATCTTTACCTGTTAGGTTCGCTCACTCCGGGGCACCTGGCATTGGCCACTATCGGTAGACAGGATACTAGGCTAGATGGACCTTTGGTCTGACCCAGTACGGCCTTTCTTATGTTCTTATGTTCACCTTTTAGTCTTTGCTACAAAAATACTGAAAGATGTGGTACTTGGAAAAGCAGCTGCAGCAGTAGCAACGTCTCCTGCTATTATGCAGCCATTTATTCCCTTTGGGGAATATGTCTGTCTGCTCTCTGTCAGTAATAATACCTTTGTACAGAATTGTGCTGGAAAGCAGCAGTTGGCTTCTGGGTGCATACAGTGGTATTACTGCCCCCCCCCACACACACTTTTTTTTTTTTTTGACAGTGGAAAGAAATCAGAAGCAGCACCAGCACTTTGTCACTCATAGAAACATTTTCTCTGTAGGTGAGGAATGAAGCGGCTATGAACGTCTCAATTTCCCCCCAATATTTTAACTCAAAGGAATTATCAGATACATCTAACATTGGCAGTCACATGCTGCTATGTTTAATAAAGTTAAAGGAAGGTGGCTCCTTCTCTTTTTTTTTTTATTGTGTAAGAGTCATGGTCACAGAAAGGAACATGAACTAAAGGAAAAAAGCCTATCATAAAATACACCCACTTGGTGGAACTTAGTTTCTTTACAGACCTATATATTTATTAATTCTACAGCTCTGTAAAAGAGAGATCAAGGTGCATGACAACATGCATCATTTTCGAGCAGCCTCACAAAAATGCAGTGCAGTCTGCTAATTATGCAAAAAACAGTAATAGGTAAATAAGTGTGGACATCAGACATGCCAAACCCATGAAAAAATGCAGAAATTGGGCTTGTTTTTGGCTTAATTGGCTTGTGAGTTGCTTGTTGGCTGGTTTTGGCTTGTTGGGGTTTTTTTTTGGCGGGGGGGGGGGAGCTTCCTGCAAGGGGAGGCAAGCAGGGGTCAGTGGGGGAAAGAGAGTCGGGGTGCACGGTGGGTGCACCACAGTCCCAGACTGAACTCCAGGAGGATCTAGTCACACAGAGTTTTGGGGTTTTTTGGGATTGGCTTGTTTTGGTCTTGTTTTGAAATGAGATTAGCTTGATTTTTGGCTTATTGTGAAAGATGGGGGCTTATTTACCACATGAAAGTTAGCAGCTGTAGTGGACATCTCTTCTAAGAGGTCTCTCGAAAAATAATTGGAGTAGCAAGAGAAAGTGCTGTGTACTTCTACATGGAGTTGATAGTGCCACCGACAGTTAAGATTTTTGTTACAGAACTCTGTTCTCAGTATCTTAAAATTTCCCAAACTTTAACCCATCAGGTTGCATTTTGCATCTTATATTGAGTGCCTGCGAGTTTGATGTGAGAGATCACACACGTAGGGCCAGGAAACAGAATTCAGCTTTCAGGACGCCATGATGAGCCATAGTCTTTCTGCTTCTTCAACCTTCATAGCATGTGGGAATGGTTTCAAAAAGCAGTGCCCTCCTTTCCCATACCAAGCAAAGCAAAGCTTTGTTGAGTTGGCCATTTGAAAGAAGGTGCTGCGGTTTTCAGGTTAACGTGCAGCAGAAACCACCCCCGTCCCGTCCCGTCCCTGCGCATCAAATTATCTGGGATGATCACTCCCCTTTGTCCTCCCGTGGCTGGTATCAGGGAAGATCCATGAATAGATAAGCATGAACACCTCCCCCTCACGCCATGTGGCTAACCGCGGGGAGGATTTCTTTTCAACCACAGGCAAACAGCCCAGCAGGAATGGCCACCTGTGAATGTCCCCTTAATAAAATTCCCCTATTTCAACCAGGTGACCATGAGTGATATCAGTCTTCTGAGGATAAGACAGAGAGATAAAGAACAGATGTTGCTTGAATGCCAGCAAACACCAGGACCATACACTGCTAGGCTTTGTTATGCAATGATACCAGACTACTTGCTACTGGCCTGGCATGGTAACGTGTCCTACCATGGAGGATGGAATAAGGCTGCTGTCCCCAGAAACCTTCTGCAAAGGCTTTAGAGTACCTCCAGGAGAGCTTTATGGAAATGTCCCTGGAGGATTTCTGCTCCATCCCCAGACACATTAACAGACTTTTCCTGTAGCTGTGCTGGCCATAAATGCATCCCAAGTCCTCAGGGCAAATTGATCATTAAACACACTTGCTTTTAAACCATGTATTCTATTTACAAAGGTTCACTCACCAGAGGTGCCTTTTCTGGCTTCACGATCCAGGATCCCGCCTTGAGAGGGGATTGGCTCCAGGGTGATAAAAAGATCCTGGCTGTCGGGGAGAACGGTGCCTCCGCTTGCCTGCTGTGGGCTATACTCAGCCTCGTCCTCCTCCTCATCTTCCTCGTCCCCAAAATCCTCATCCCTGTTGCATGAGACTCCCCCCTTGCAGGTGTCCATGAACAGGTGCCCCCCTAGCATTGCATGCAGCTCATCATAGAAGTGGCACGTCTGGGGCTCTGACCTGGAGCATCCGTTTGACTCTTTGGTTTTCTGGTACGCTTGCCCGAGCTCCTTAATTTTCACGCGGCACTGCTGCAGGTCCCTGTTGTAGCTTCTGTCCATCATGCCCTTGGAGACTTTGGCATGTGTATTGGCATTTCGTCTTTTTGAACGTAGTTCTGCCAGCACAGATTCGTCTTCCCATACAGCGATCAAATCCAGCACCTCCCGTTCAGTCCATGCTGGAGCTCTTTTGCGATTCTGGGACTGCATGGTCTCCTGTGATGATGGCTCTGCATGGTCACCTGTGCTGATGAACTCACCATGCTGGCCAAATAGGAAATGAAATTCAAAAGTTCCTGGGGCTTTTCCTGTCTACCTGGCCAGTGCTTCTGAGTTAAGAGTGCTGTCCAGAGAGGTTACAGTGGAGCACTCTGGGATAGCTCCAGGCGGCCAGTACCATCGAATTGCATCCACACTAACCCAAATTCGAGCCGGCAATGTCTATTTCAGCATTAATCCCCTTGTTGGGGAGGAATACAGAAATCCATTTTAAGAGCCCTTTAAGTTGACAAAAATGGCTTCGTCGTATGGACGGGTGCAGGGTTAAATTGATCTAATGCTGCTAAATTTGATCGAAGCTCGTAGTGTAGACCAGGGCTCAGTGTCTCCCTGCTGGTGCCCAGGGCATGGGGAGAAGGATAAAGATTGAAGAATTAGTTATGGCTTGCAGAAGTTAACAGATAAGGAGAAGCAGACGGCAGGGACAGTAGCTAGAAAGTAGTGAGAGGGAGTGCTGAGTGATAGGAGCTCGATAAAGCAAAAAGGGATGGGAAAGAGTTGGATAAAAGCTGAGTGGTGAAAAGATAGAGGTAGATGGAATAGAAGCGTCTATGACGGTAGAGAACATTCTCCCCCAGAACCTGGCATTGAACTTTGGAGCCCTGAGTCGGTACATTCCTCTGATCTCAGGAAATAGCTGTGAAATCCACTGGCAACATGTGTGTTTCATTTCATCCTCCTCCAGTACCTGATCCCGACACAGCCTGCTATGGTTATCAGTTATTCTGTTAGCTCAGATCCTTGAGGTCTGTGCTGTGGATTTAAAGGCCCAAACTCTGCAGTTGACTCAACTACTGAACTTGAGCATCAGTCAGTATGAATCTATATGATTGAATATCTGAAGATTTTTTTCATTAGGAAATTATATTAAAAAAACCCATGTAAAAACATTTTTTCCTGTTTAAAAAAAGTTGCCTGTGCAACATTACTTTTGGCATTTCATAACTTTTGATTGCTTGACTTCTTCATTTTGTTTTAACATAGATTTTTTTTTTAAATATAAAATAGTAATATCTGTAAACGGACAACGTAGACCATAATACTTGGAGATAATGCAGTGTTCTATAGTTCTCTATTCATTTTCTTGTTTGGAGGATATATTTATATCCCATTCATTTTCACATTATTAAAACACAACCTTGTAAGAGCTGATTTTAATACCCTCATCAGAGCATCATGTCATCTTCATTCTATTCTATTTTTTAAAAAAATTTAAAATGCCCTTTGTGGAGAAGCAAAGAACTTTTGTGTCTGAATTGGTTTGCTACAGTTAGTTCTCAATTGGTTCATTATTAACAGGAGTACCATATATTCTTAATCATGTTCTCCTGTTTGTAGATCCTGATTTAGTTAACTATATCTGAGGCTTACATAGAATGATGCATGCAACCAGCTCTTGGGAACATTTGTAGAGGAGCAAACATACATGTATTGATACCACTTGCTGATCAGCAAACATCACTGGATATCTTTTTGTATGTGCTCAGGAATGTTCAGTACATGTGCAGATCAGCTCTTTGGCATGCTGTCAGCCTTTTCTAGATGAGCAGCCTGCCTGGTTTCTCGAAGTTAACCATTGCACCTGTACAGGTATCTGCTAGATTCCATAAACCAGTGCTGTTATCTGTTGCTGTACTGTTCTTTATAGCATGGTTTGTAACTATAGTTTTCTTTGCAAATTTACTAAAGAAACACCAAACACTTTTTGTTTTTAAAAAAAAAATGGAGCTATAGCCATATCAAAGAGGAAGCCAGGCTCTTACTGTTAGCTAGAGGAATGATCAAAAGGATAGCCAACAATCTGGCTCTGCACCCACTGGCAGCCAAGTTCCCCACCCCAAGCACGCTGCATCCATTCCTCCCCCTCCCTACCAGTGCTTCCCGCCTCTCCTCTCCCACCGCCTAACAGCTGTTAGGCAGAACTTAGGACTTTCCAGGAGGGAGAAGGGGGAGTGGGGACATGGCACGCTCAGGTGAGTCGGCGGAGAAAAGGTGGGGCAGGGACGTGGACTTTGGGGAAGTGTGGAGTGGGGGTGGGAAGAGGTGGGCCAGGGGCGGGGTGAGGGGTCAGCGCCTATGCCTACACTTCGGAGTCAGAGGCGGGGACATGCTGCTTCCTCCAGGAGCCGTGCAGAGCCACAGTACACGTGGAGCGGGGCAAGTCTGCGGACCCTGCTCCCGGTGGGAGCTCAGGGGCCACATTAAAATGTCTGAAGGGCCGGATGCGGCTCCCAGGCCATAGTTTGCCCACCCCTGTCTTAAATAGTGTCCCACAGTATGCAAAAGTTTAAGAACTGCCATTTTACTGGGTTACCCAATAATGTTCTAAATTCACAACTGAAAATCATTTTTAATTAGGCCCAATTCTGCACTCAAGCAAAATTCCCTTTCGATTTTAATAGGCATTCAACCTATGTTTGCAGGGTCAGATCTCTAAATTTGACCAATTAAATAAAAACTACAGAAAGTTTTAGAAATTGATTTTAAAATTTGAAATTTGTACATTGAAATCCAAAGATTGTATCTTTGCTGCAATTAGGAGACATCTCACCATACTCCAAGCTTACGGCGTTTTCCTTGTAGTTGGCCTGGGATGTACAAAGTGTGTGTGTGAGGGGGCCTGTTTGTGGCAATTCAGTTTGTGATGCTCTTGATGTATGCCCTGCATCCAGCGGTTACAGTGATGGCACTAAAAATCATTAACACATGTTTTAATTAGGCTTGACAAACTGCTTATGAGAGGAAACTTGCTTTTTGTGCCAGTGTCTGAGAACCTCTCAATACTGTATCAGAATAGAATAAAATGTAATTTAAGGATGAAATTTAGGAGAAATGTAATTTTTCTTTGCAGTTCAATTTCATCTTCAGATTTCCAATTTCTTTTCTAGGTCTTGATTTTATCCGAGTTGAAGGGTTTGTTTTTTCTCATGTTGCTGATGAAGGGATTATAAATGCCTGTGCAGGTGACCTGCTAAGGTACCGAAAACAAATTGGAGCACAGCATGTTCAAATTTTTGCCGATATTAAAAAGAAACACAGGTAAATATGAGGACTATGTATGTGTTAATATAAAAATGATCTGATGTTCATTTTACATTCATCTTATTAATTTTTCAGAAAGTGAATATTGGGAGAACTTTACTACTCACACAGAGTCTTTCAGAACTATTAAACTTGCACCTATAAACTGCAGCTTTCTGCATCTGTGGAATTTGCAATTGTTTAACTTTCAGATTTTGTAAATGTCTTGTGTCTGCCATAAGGTGATGCTTCATATCAGTTAAATGCATCTCTCTATTATGTTTACAAATAAATCATGCTTCATGAGGATAAGCATCTAAAATGGCTATTTCAATTTATATGGGTGGCTACCAAATGTGACACATGCAAAGCATGAGATTTTTGCCATATTAAAAGCTCTTATCCCTTTCCCTCCCTCTCATAGTGGTTTCTTTAATTTTAAATCAGTGTTGTATGTGGATATGGAGTGTGCTTTATGATTATTAGACAGCAGCATCTTATGATAGCTATGTGAATTCCAGCTGACATTTCATCACAATTGTCACACAATCCTTTCTGTTAGCTGTTTCTCTGAAATTTAGCTCAGAAAAAGAGAGAACCAAAAAGCTGCATATTGCACATATCAAGTAGCTTGAATTCAAGAAAGATTTTTGTGTAGAGTGTGGGAAAGTCATGGAAATAGCTAGGTTTGGGGCATATTTAATATCTGGTTTAAAAAAGAAACATTTTAGTATAATAAATGCAGCATTTTCAACCTATGTTTAAAGGTTCCTTCAAAGCATTTTCTTTCTAACTTCATTCTGCATATTCTGAACATCAGCACAGTGATATTTCTTCTCGTGAGTAATCCCAGAATGTGGTACTTCATGCACTTATTCTCATATTTGTCATATGAGACACTGATATTTAGAATGTACACTGAATTGTTCAGAGGCTGATGCAATGTCATGTTTATTTGCCTCATTACTAGCATAAAAGAAAATGTTATCTAACCAGTTTATGGGAAACAAATATTCACAGGATTATTGAACTAAAGGGCAGGGGCTAAAGGGCTGTGGTGCTGTCCCTAACAACAACAAAAAAATGCCTGGCAGCAAGAATTAGCAGTATCCAGTTCTCTAATTTGACAAACTGTTTCCCAGGTTATCCTCTGTTATTAGTTTTTGGGATTTCTGTTTCCTTTCACTCTGTTTTTTGCATATGCACAACTTCATCAAGGCCCTGAAATCACAATGACTTTCTTTTGGCTGAAAAAAGTAGTTTGGTATTCTTTTTTTAGCACAGTCGCATTGCTGGAGAGAGTCATGGCAGAGTGGATATGCCAGAAGAGGCACGGCCTCTCAGTATGAGTGAAGCAAGTTCCTTCTATTCCATTCCAGATCTGATTGATCCAAAAAGAAGGACACTAGTCCCAGGACTACTGGTCTTTTGTGGTTAGAGCTCAGTACTACCATAACAGAGTGTCAGGTTACTGTATAATACTGTCTTGCTTAATCTTATTTCCTCATTCTATAGTAGAAAAGATAAGGGAAAATTATAAAGGTAAAAGTTGATGTTTCAAAGGCTAAAACTTTCTTAACTTTTTGAAGCTGTCTAAAGCTGATGTTGCTGTAGATGTAGGGTTCAGAAAAAGAGTCTAGCTTACACATCTTACTGACAGTTACTGCTTAAAATTTGAATGGCACATCTTTGGATGCATGAAGCTACTACTGTTTGAAAATGATAGCTGCTCTCATTTTTTCTCCAAAGACACATATCCAGGATATAGTGCTTGGTAATGACTGAAAGTTAGTACTCTTTGTTGTCCTTTATGAAATAAGATGATGCTCTTAGTCCAGTTCCTAGAGGACAAGGACCTGATTTACAGAAGAGCCGAGCACCTACAAATCCACTTGAAATCAGGAGAGTTTAGCAGCAATGAAAATTATGCACTCAATACAAAAGCTGCCAGCTCAGTCGGTACTCTGGGGTAACAGTCTAGCACATTTAGAAGTCACTGTGTAGAAAGGGTGAGACCCAGACAGACAAGTGGGTTATGGGTCTGTGATGGCCAAACTCTTTTTTCTTCCTCACATTGTGTTTTTAATTTCAGCTGTGGTGGGGGGGTGGGGGAGAAAGGTACTTAACATTCCAAAAGCCAATCTTCAGTTGTTCTGACAACAGGGGACTGAAATGTAATCATGAGTTGTAAGAAAAGCAGTCTAACATTAAACAAGGTGGATAGCAAGTATGTATGCTGAAAGTAACAACAGGTTATGTTTCTGCTGTTTACAGCGCTCACGCTCTGACAGCAGATGTCAGTATATCAGAGACTGCTAAGGCTGCTGAGCTCTTCCTCGCTGATGGGATTGTATTGACTGGAACAGCTACTGGAATGCAGGCAGATCCTAAAGAACTGAAAGGTGAGAGCTGTCACACGAAGGTCGGGCAACAGCCAGTGAATCATTTTCTGGATTAATACAGAGCCAAACCTACACGTTCTCTGTTCTAAAAACAGAAACTTTCTTTCACTGGAGAGTTTGATTTGATCTAGCACAAACCATAGTGATTTGGGTTCTGGCTGGATGTACAGTAGCATGTTGATTAAAACAATTTTTATGGCATAAAAGTTAAAATTATTGTAAGTATTGGGAAAA
Organism: Dermatemys mawii; assembly: GCA_007922305.1. Classification (NCBI taxonomy): domain Eukaryota; kingdom Metazoa; phylum Chordata; order Testudines; family Dermatemydidae; genus Dermatemys; species Dermatemys mawii. The sequence goes on along the minus strand of ML677343.1, from coordinate 16,333,213 downwards.
TATGCTTGGTATAATTAAGTGTTACTCAGATTGGCATCTTGTAAGGAGAGGAAGGCTCAATTTCTATGTGATTTTAATTTACAAATAATGTCCCCATACCTTTTTTAAAAAAGGCTAATAACTAGGCTAACTAAAAATACTTAACTAGTAAAATGGAAAGAATATTTATAATTGGATTTCTCATTATGAAACTGATATTCCAGCAGGAAGTGAGGAATCTGCTGAGCTATGGACATTTTGGTGCAATAATACTAGCGGAAATATAGCCTTTAAGGTTTGAAAAAGCATTCTCTTTCACTGATAAATGGAAAAGTATGTGACATTTAAATTATTTTTAAATGGCGTGTTTGTTTCTAAGGAAGAGAAACATGAATTCTGACCTGTGCAGATATCATGTATAGTATCTAATGTTACTATATTGGCATAGGTTGGAATTGTCTTCAATAAATTGGATTGCTCCTTTGTTACAGTTCGTTCTGCTAAGGACTGATATTCACATAGCTGAATGGCTTGAATCTGAGAAATGCTGAGCACTCACAACTTTCATTTGAAGTCAGCTCCCATTGACATGTCTGGTGTTCATCACCTCCCAGGACCAGGTTCTAAAAGTAATCCTCATATGCTCAACCAAGACTGGCAAAATTCTGTTCTCAGATGTATGCACATAGCTTCTCTTGACTTTTTTGTGTGTCAGCTCACACATCAGAGAGCAGATTTTGTCCTGTAGTTATTACAGTGGGATACCAACCATACCAAAGTATGGATTCTAGAATTTATGAATACATGCCAGTTTTATTCTCTTTCTGGGTCCAAAGAACAGAGATCAGAGAAATGACACAAAGGATAATCATTTGTGTGGCTTTCACTTTTGGGTTGTGAATACAATAAGCCTAGTATTCTGGGTTTGTTTTGGTTGGGTCACACAGCTAAGTGCAGAGATTTTATGACAAAGTGACAATCCCTCCTTTGAGAGGGTTGATAGTTTTGAATTGTTAATTGGGGAGAGACCTCTAGAAAAATTTGTATTCTCAGGTAGTAAAAGACAGTTTAAGCATATCAGTATTGGTAATCTCTATAGCGGAGTCAGACCTTCAGTTCACAAAGTTGAGTATTGGTGTGAATGAAGTTTTGCATTTTGCAAGTTTTTGTGTTAGAAGTACTGTGTTACAATGAAGACTTTAAGTGTAGACAAAATTGGACACCTTTCATCATGTTACAAAATGTATAATTTAAAACATTTTATGCCAAGTTAAGCTTTGATCTGATCAGCTGTCTCTTGAAAGCAGAGCTGAAAAGGGAGTTGAGATTTTGTCATATCCTTTTTCAGATTTGTCATGCAACAATACAGAAATGTGAGCGCCTTTGTCCCTGATGTATTGAATTGACTGTGATTTGAAGTAGGAAAGAAGTGTTTCTGTCAAACAAGGAAACTGTGTGTAGGGGCTAGAATTTTGTTTTTAGTTTGTGTTGATACCTTAATTCAAGCCTCCTAGTTGTAGTGATACTTTGCCATGACCAGCCCTGACCAAAGGTCCCATCGCATGATATCCTGAGGATCTCTCATGTATTAATCTCTGTAAGTCTTTTATAGATGACTACAGATATGTCACTTTTCCTCTGTTTATGAGTGCAGGCAAGCAGGTTGCTCTGAGGTAACTGCCATTCCATTCCACACAGGAGTTGGCAGGTATTGCTTATACAGTCAGTGACTATTGGCTTCCCTGTAGTACCCAGTTACTTGGTTCTACAAAGGACCTAAGCAGCACTGGTCTAGGAAGTCCCCAAAGTCTCCTGTGCTCTGCACTCTGCCACTGCCAGGCCATTAAGAAGCAGACGTTAGAATGCTGAGCATTTTGTGTTGCACTTAATTTCTTAGCAGACTATATTTCCGTTTGAGAATGTGTTTATCTTTCAGATAGGCAAAATTATATTCTAAAAACATCTATGGCGGGAGACTTGTCCAAGTCTAAATAGCTCAAGGTTTGGTTTTGGAGGATAGATGCTTTCATCTTTAGATCTCCAGGTTGGAAGTGAGTTACTATCTGATGACGGTTTGATGAACTGAGGGAAAATGACTTAGTGGTCACAGTCCAGTAACCACTGGACAAGTGCCCATGTCACAAAAACTGCCAGCATATAATAATTTGCTCCTTTGTTGGCATTGTTTGCAGTGGGGACATGGAGACTAATTTACATTTCTGCACATAGGTGGTTCACTTATGTTGGGGTAGAGGCACATTACTGCTGCCCATGCTGTACCTATTCTATAGATAGAGAGAGGACTTATGTCTCTAATCTGCACCTTTTACAAGCACTAAGCATACTGATGAAAAAAAGCCCTTTGAGTTAAAATAACTAAAATCTGTTACAGTGCAGCATATACCATAAACCCGGTGGTGTGTATGGTACAGTGATTATTGCATATAAAAATATTAAAGAAAAGTATTTGAGCAAGTTATTGGGGCATTGTTTAGTTTTACACTGTTTGCCTTTTTTAAAAAAAAAGTTGTGAATTTTTGGCATTTATTTCATGCAACTTGTGCATATCCTAATTCAAAAGCTTTTATTATGCTTTGCAGCTGAATGCTATTTCATCTGATTTTTATTAGACATGTATGCAGATATAGTGTCACAAGAAAGAGCAGAGTGCCCTCTATTTATCATTTATTGAAGCAGAGGAATGTCTAAGTATAATTGTATAAACTTTGAGATCTCGTCACATAGAATACATAGTCTGAAAAAGTACAGTAGCTTGAGAAGAGTGGGCTTAAGAGTTATAAACAAGGTTCTGAGTTTTGAGACAATTAAAAATTGTAATAATTAATGTTAAATTCTACTACACAGAAACATTATACTGAACTGATTCCCGTAATGCTGTTGCTTATTTAAAAAGTTAGTATTTGGGCAGTGGTATAGTGCGAGTCTTATTAAACAACTCCAAAATGTAAACCATTAGATATGGATCAACATTATGACTCACTGTGTGAAAGTATCTGTTTAAAATAATTTGAGTGATTTACACTCAAATAATTTACACTCAGTTTGGTAACCAAATGTAATGAGAAAATGGTCAGTAGGGATTATGTATGTTCCCTATCCTGGCGCTTTCTGGCTGGCCCCACCTTCTGCACAGGAAGGGACAGATCTGTGTGAAGGGTCTGTTTCACAACACAGATTACAGGAGAAAGATTTGTTTGTATTGTTTTCCTTTTGGGATAAGACAGAAATTGATAACACAGTTAAGAATCCTTATTTTTATATTTAAGTTATTCCCATAGGAATAAATTCTGTCCCCAAGATACTGGGTTCCAACTTGAGTGATCTGGGTTCTATTCTAGGTGATACTGCAATATAAATGACTGCCTTTTTCTATGTGTTTGTACAACACCTAGCAAAATGAGGCTCTGATTTAGGTACTGCTGTAATATTAGTAACAAGGGAATCCAAGATGCAGAAGAATCATTATATTTCTGGTGTGCAAGGGAGCTCCCTCAAAAGCTTAGTTTAGCAGAGGTTTCCAACTGCCTAATCACAGTTCCTGGCCAACAGAAGCTGCAGAATTGGCAGTTGGGGCAGTGGGCAGCATGCAGACACCCCCCCATGGCTTCCTCCCCAGGAGCCAAAGGGATGTGCCAGCTGCTTCCGGGAGCATTGTGGAACCAAGGCAGGTAGGGAGCCTGCCTTAGCCCAGCTGTGCCGCTGGACTGTCAGTGCTTAAAATCTCCCAGTTTGGCTGCAGTAGCCTCCAGGAGATAGAGCATGATTCCGGTAGACTCCCGGTGAAACGGGGAGGGTTGGCAACCCTACTTCTTGGGCATCTTTGTGCAGCCTACTTTGTGGGACAGGAGAAGAAAGGGCTTGTGCAAGCGAGGCCAGCAAATTCACTGCCAAATAGTCATTGTCCCATGTGGAGTGGGGGTCACAAGAGTGGCTGTTAATTGTTTCAGTCCCAGGCTTTGCCTCTTCGTCAGCACTGAAACTGCCCTGTGATGCCTGGCCAAGAGTGGTCTCATGTGACCCCAACTCTCAGTTTCTTTTGGTCGAATAGTGCCATGCAAAACAAATGTAGTTTTGCTGTAGCCTTGTTTGTCCCAGAATATTAGAGAGACAAGGTGGGTAAGGTAATAGCTTTTATTTATTTTCAGTTGGTGAGAGAGACAAGCTCGAAAGCTTAACAGAGCTCCCCTTTTGTTAGCAGCCATTACAAGTGGTTTCTGCAGACAAGCGATGTAATTCTTTACCAGAGAAACCAAGACCATGTGTTGATGACAGTCAGTGTAATTTTTTGCAAAGTATCAATTGGAAATTGGATAAATCAAGGCTGGTTAATTTTGTGCCTCTATTATTTTAAGGGTGGGAGAAGGGAGAATGATTCTAGAGCAGGCTTAATCCTAATGTTGGATTTATATATGTGGCTTTCTTCATCTTAGAAGTTCAACATGCTGTGAAGATTCCAGTGCTGATTGGGTCTGGTGTGACGCTGGAGAATGCAAGGAACTACCTGGATGCAAATGCTTTAATAATTGGTTCATATTTCAAGAAAGAAGGTTACTGGGCAAATAGTGTTGATCCTGACCGAGTAAAGAAATTTATGGATCATATAGGTAAACTGAGAGAATGAATTTATCATCATATAGTATTGTGTTTATGTAGAATAAAATCTGGCCACAGCACAACTTCTGTGGGGTTACCATACACATCCAATATGATATACAGTCCATGCGCAAGTAACCTCCATTAGCATTCATGGGAGTTGCATGGGGATTGGAATTGGTTAATACAATATTAAATGAGGGGGAAAAAAAATCTTCCCTGTGGCTAGCCAATAGCATTTTAAAGAAAATGAGTGTTCTCAGTTTCATTTGTAGAAGGCACATTTCTGCAGCTTTCTACTCCATGTTCCAATACAAAATTATCTCTTAGAAGTTTTCAGGAATGTATTCTTTATGACAAGTAAAGAATTTGTGCAGTTTAAGAATTAGCTGAGTTTTGTTTAATGTGTGGAATACAGTAGGACACAGGCATACAGTCAATTTCTAGTCATTTATGCAAATGTTGCAAATTTTCCACATGAGATCAATACCACCATCGTCAATCTCTTTTAGCAATTCTGCTGGCACATTATCTACCCTTGGTGCTTTCGTAGGCTTCATTTTCATAAAAGCACGCACCACTTTCTCGCTCAGGATTGATGGCTCTGGTTCTGTACTCTCTTTTCTGTCATCCTGTATTGTAAGTGGCTCTGATGAGGCATAGAGGTTAGCACAGGAATCTCTGTGTTTGAAATCATCACCTTCAATAAAACAATGCCATCATGATCTTTTTAGTATGCTTGGTCGCAGGGAGAACTTCTTACTAAAATGTCTGACCATTGTGAACATATTTTGTTTTATTATTTTAATTCTCAAGTTCCTCGTGTTTGCTCTTGTCTCCTATAGTCTGCCTTTCAGTCTGACACTGTAAGGAGCTGAGCAGAATTTCCTCTCCTGCATTCTTCAGTCTCCAAGCCACTCCCACTCTGCATAGTCATTTCGGCAGCTTAGTCACCTTCTCTGTTAATTATGGTGCGGTCCGACTCTGGCTTTTTGGAATGTATGCTTTGGCAGCTTCAAGCATGATAGTTTTCATTTTATTCCAAAATACATTCGTGTTGTTCTTTTCTTTCACCTATGATAGTGACTCAAACCTGTTCTTTACAGAAGTCATGTAGTTTTTGTTGATTTGGGACAAATGCAGACACGGCGGACCTGCCAAACATCTTTTTACATTTTAATTTTGTTTGAAGGTAACAGTTGATGGTCTGACCCACAGTCTGCACTCAGGAAAGTCTTTGTCCATTGGACATTTTATCTCCAGTGTTCCTGTATCATTACAAAGATGATGTAGTTCTTTGTCACACCGTCAGGTGACCTCCAGATATGTAAACCTATAGGCTGTTGGGTGGAGATAGTGTTTGTAATGACCAGATGATTACAGTAACAGACTTCGACTAAATATCTTCCTCTCATATTGTAAACCCAGACCATTGTTTCCCTTTGTTTCTTTGAGAGCTTATGGCTCCAACTTTCGTGTTCAGATCTCCAATTACAAGGGTGATGTCTTCACCTGATGTTTTTAATAAGCCTCTCTTCAGATCATTCATAGAATACCATAAATTGTTCGCTCGTCAGCTGCATAAACATGTATGATCAACATTTTAACTGACTTTGTTTGAAGGCGAATTGTAATGATTGTATTGCTGATTGGATTATATTCAAGCACACACTTTGGTGTCTCGAATAAAATAAATGCAACCCCTTTTCTCTCACTTTCTCAGAACCTGAGTGTACACCACATACCCATCCATCATCATGAAATGACCTCTACTGTTCCATCACAGCTCAGATTCCATGTATATCTATCTTACATCTTTGATCACAGTGGCAAATTTCCCTTCATACATACTCCTCACAATCCATGTTCCTGTTCTGATAATTCTTTTACGAAGGTTCAAGTTATTCTTTCCATTGGTGCAAACATCAGGTACTGTACTTCCCACAGGATTTGGTACAGCACCATCTTAACTGCAACTGATACTCTTGATGGCCGGAACTTCCTCCCCGGATTATTTGATGAGCCTTTTGACTTGGGAGGTATCTCACCATCCAGTGCCACACATGGATCATGTTGCCTTTGTTCTGCCAAGATTGATCTCATGGGAGAAAATACAGGGGATGGTTTCCTGTTGCCTTCCCTCTGGTTTGTGGTTGCCACTGCTTAAATCATGATTTAATAACTCATCTCCCTGTTGATGGCATTTCCTCCATTGGAGATCCCAATATCCTCTCCTGGAGTTCATCTGTCTGAAGCCATTAGTACTTCCTGAGGTTTCAGCCAGTTGTAGGTGGTACAGTCTACTGCCATTAGCACATCAAGCTGACTGGAAAATGCTATGCCACATCCAAAATTTTTAAAGAATTGGGAAATGGATTCACTTACATTACCTAATGAAGAGTATGTGTAAATATCTTTTCAATAGAGCTGCTTGCAATTTTGTTGGAATTTTAACAAAATATTTTAATAAAAAACATTTGAAATGAAATTTAATGCTGTTTCTACACTAGTTAATACAGCTCTGCATCTCTCAGGGTTAGTATTAGTGATGGTGCAGACTGCCAAGATCTTTCCTAATACACACAGGGGGTAATTATGATGGAAGCCTTTCTTGTTGTACTGAAGGGTAAACACAGATTTTCATTTTTCTCAAAGAATTCTTCATCATAGAAAACAATACTGACTAGATTCAACCATCTCTTAAAACTAATAAATTATTTTCCTTAGCCAAAAAATGGTCTAGAAGTCAGTGTGCTTACGTAAAATACCAAAAGATTTTTTTTAAAAATTTCTCATTTGAGTTCATAATGTGAAAATCTTGTGTGATGTTTTAGTGAGAATGATGTGGATCCAGACATGTTCTACATGGATACATTTCAGAGAGGTGGGTTGTTTTATATGAACACCCAAATGAAAGAAAAGAAATTTTGCATGATACTATACTTATAATTATCTATATTGTATTTTGCAGATTCATTGGGTTGAGTTGGAAATGTATTTACTTCATGAACTATCATGTCAAAAATAGTCGAACGTAAATAAAAAATGACAATTTCTTATTATATTTTGAGAGATTTTACTCTTTCATTTTTGACAATTTGGCTTTAAGGGGGATAAAACCCAGAATCTGAAGTGTCATGAATGTATACGTGTTTTTATTCTTTGGGATTGTGAGTGAAATCTCCACTGGAATCTCTTTTGATATCTGTGACTTCTGTGCATAGCTTCCATTGATGCTAATGTAAATTATGTTGTGTATATCAAAGGATAAATGTAAACCCTTTGTAAGCTGGTGGAGTCCCACCCATCTCCAAACAAAAGCGGTACACTCATTGTAGAGCAAAAAGATCATCTCCCAGAGGTTTTGTTTTGTAATGATAAAGGTAATTCCAAAAAAGCATGGCGTGCAACTCAACATACGCCTTCTCCTATGGTTCCTTCTCCCTAGACTTACCTGTCTGTCCCATGGTTCCACTAAAGGCTTTTGAGTCCTGTAGAAAGCACAGATGTTTCAGAAGCATGTGTGTATGGTATTCATTTACTGCTGGATGCACCCTCACACAAACACTCTCACACACAGTTTCAAATCTTTGGAAGTGATGTGTTACAAATTTCTGTGTCTGCAGTAACTTGCACTCTTTTCCCTGCGATTTGGTGAGACTGGCTGGTCTGTTCCCTCCAGAACTACAGAACATCTGCTAGGAAGAGTAGACAGTGTCCTAAAGATGATACTCTTCCCTTTTCATAAATCCCCAGGCCCCAACCAGAGTCTGCATGCACAGGCTGTGTGCAGAAGTACTGGGAAGCATGAGGATCCTTCATATGTTAAATTATTTTTCATCAATTTACGCACTACATATTGTAACATATTAATCTATATGCTAGCCAGAATGTTCAGTTTGTTTATTCTTTAAGTCCTTACTACTAAATTATGAGACACATATTATATAGTACTTGTCCTGTTTACAAAGGCATATGCTGTATGCAATTAAAAAGAAGTATGTTTAGAATTCAGTAAAAACAACTGATTTCCATGCTTTAAAATTAATAATGATTTTTTTCCCACCTGTATGTTTCTGGGGAGGTTTCAAGTAATTCACAACTTGCATATATTTCCATACCTAATTGCCCAGTACATGAAGTTCTTCTTGTAGTGTCACACGTTTTCGAGTGGAATTATCACCAACTTTGGAATACATAATTTTCATAATAATGAAAATAGAAAGACTAGCATATGAACAAAGAGCTAATAATCAATCTAGTGTTGAAAACATTTTAAAGCAGTCAATCAGAAAGTACAACAAATACATTGATAATGACTGTGCAGTGATGGTAGTTTTTAAAGACACTGTTTACAGTTGCTAAAAGTCACATTAATTACTGTGAAGGTGAAACTCTAATGTGTTACCGTAGTGTTACTAGAAACAAAGAAAAATAAAATTACTTGGCCTGATTTTCTATTCACTTATACAATGTTAGTCAAGAATAACTCTAATAACAGCGGTAGAGTAACAAGATTTTAAGAAGGGGGGGATTAGGTGAGAGGAGAATCAGACTAAATGTGTTTAATACCATTGCTGTGAACTAAGTGAGGAACACAGCATGCCTTATTTCTGCAGCAGCTTTTTTAGAAGCCGAGGACTCTGCACGTTTTGGCAAATGCCTATAAGGTCTAAAATGAAATAACATTAGATGCACCATAACTTTATAAGAAAGAAACCTTCTTGTGCCTTTGTGCAATACTCCAAATATGCACTGGATATCTCCAACAGAGCACCTCCGCTCAAAGATTACTACAGCTCCACACCCTGTGTATGCCTCTTAAAAGAGGACCAAGGCCATAATTTGGCCCTAAATTATTATGTAAAATTTTAACTGCAGGATGTAGGGACCCCCGTCAAAGAAAAGCTGATTTTAAAGCCCCAGAGGGTCATTGATTGTCAACTCTTTATCATTCTTTCTGCTGAAACTATTTGTCTAGCAGCATTAAGCATCTGCTTGTCTGTTGCACACAGATGCTGTAAATAGAATTTGACCTTTTTGTGTAGAAAATGCTTGAATAGTTAATGTAAAATATTAAGTTATCAGGAAGGCTGTGTCTTTTGGGAAGAATGCTCAATTTTACACAAATTCTCAGAGTACTGCAGAGCATGAATAACTTTACAGTGGAACAAAGCAGCCAGTGTTATGTGTAGAAACTCTAGAAGTGAATAACAGCTGTTCAAGAAGACTTGTATTAAATATGAATTAATTTGAAGTGCATCACTTAAATATGTGAAGAGATTATCTTGTGTTGATTTACATTAAAACATTACAGTACTTGTTAGCTTCTTTATAGTATCCTAAAGTACTACCTCAGCCTACATTGGAGCATTTTGTTGTGTTGATTGTTTTCGATTTGCCCTTTTAAAATGTCAGTGGCCTCTCTCTTGTTGGATTTGTTCTTGCATAGATACTGCAGTTTCTTCTAAGCATAGAATGGACACAAATAATGAGCCAAACTGTTTGAAGAAACTTCAGACAAAAAGAACATGTGAAAATATGGGTTCAACTATACACAGCCCTGTAATCACCTGGATTTCACACACAAATCACACATTTGCTTGTGAGCAGATAATAGGTGCACAATTACCTGTTTGTGCAGGTAAGGACCCATGCATAGAAGTTCAATATCACTATCATTTAGGTGGCTTCAGGGGAAAATTGGGCCCACATAATGTAATTGTGGTTCAAGGAGAGGATATGACACTATAACCATTGCAGTTGTGAAACTTACAAAATTGGTTAATAGTACTTACTTTCTGTAGTTAAATTAATGTACAAACTTTAACTAATCCTCATCACCTCTGTAGAGATAACATAAGAATGGCTATACTGCGTCAGACCAACGGTCCATCTAGCGCAGTATCTTCTGACAGTGGCTAAGGCCTAATGCCCTAGAGGGAATGAACAGGAAATCATCAAGTGAACCATTCTGTGTTGCTCGTTCCCAGCTTCTGGCAAACAGAGGCTAGGGACACCATCCCCGACTATCCTGGCTAATAGCTATTGATGGACCTATCCTCCATGAATTTATCTAGTTCTTTTTTGAAGCCTATTATAGTCTTAGCCTTCACAACATCTTCTGTCAAAGAGTTCCACAGGTTGACACTACGTTGCATGAAGAAATACTTCCTTTTGTTTGTTTTAAACCTGCTGCCTATTAATTTCATTGGGTGATGCCTAGTTCTTGGGTTATGAGGTGTATATAACATTTCCTTATTTACTTTCTCCGCACTAGTCATGATTTTATAGACCTCAATCATATCCCCCTCCTTAGTTGTTTCTTTTCCAAGCTGAAAAGTCTCAGTCTTATTAATCTGTTCTCATATGGCAGCCATTCCATACCCCTGACAGTGGCCAATGCCAGGTGCCCCAGAGTGAGTGAACCTAACAGGTAATGATCAAGTGATCTCTCTCCTGCTATCCATCACCACCCTCTGACAAACAGAGGCTAGGAACACCATTCCTTACCCATCCTGGCTAATAGCCATTAATGGACTTAACCTCCCTGAATTTATCTATGGATTTATAATGAAAACATTGTCACTTCACCCCATTCATATTCCTGACATCTTCGCTTAACAAGAAACTTTCAGACACTCACTTGTTCTAGCCCAGACCGAGCTATTAAATACTTATCTCAGATTATTCTTCGTCTGACAGTGTTACCACTCCTGTGCTTTATATGCTATTTTAGATTGATGCCTTTGGGTCAGTGAGATATCCCAGCCCTCATTAGAGTCCCTTCCTCCCCTATGCTTTACTCACATTCAGCGAACAGTTGCTGCTGCCTTTCAACCTATGTGCAATCTGCATCACATATAGAAAACAGACACAGCAGCTGAAGCACAGACCAGAGCAGAGGCGTCTCCAGCAAAACATTCGAGAGTAAAGGATGAAATCTTTTCCTCCTTTAGCCAGACAGCTAACTGAAAACACATGTTCCTCAGTACAAATTTGATAACCTTTCAACTCAGGTGACCCAACCGCCGTTTATTTGCTTACAATATGAAGTTGTTGACGTGCTAGTAAAGCTGTGGGGAGTGTGAGGCTCTCTGTGAGAAACCTCTCGTGATAGGAGAGATGTGTGAGGGGAATCTTTCTGGTTTGATTAAAAACGAGTTTGTCTTATTCCGTGACTTTGCTGCTTTTGGCTGAGACAACTCTCCACCCTTCTCCACTTAACCTTCTTCCTCCTCTCCCTACAAATTCTGTGGGGGGAAAATGCATAGTTCCAGAAAGTCGAGCCTATGGGCTGCGAGCCACTGTATTTCACAGGATACCTCCCCTCCCCACAACGACAAAACTCCCATTGAAATGAATTGGACAGAGATTCCATTCACTTGATTGGGATGCTAGATTATTGTGTGTTCCTGCTCTGAACAATGTGTTCTGCTGAAAGGATTTCATTGTTTTTGAAACCAGCATCCAGCCTTGCAAAAACAAAATTGGGGGCATATGCAAAATGTTAGAGTGAGGAATTTCAGAAGTGTGCAGAATCCCCTTCGTTAGCATACTCAGTGGGTCAAATTCAGCCCCTGTGTAAGTGACCCATTCTTTACAATCTCTCAGTCCTTATCCAACAGTTTAAAAATTGTGAATGCAACCTACCCTCCCCACGTTTTTTGTGTGTGCTAATCAGCTTGCTGTGCATAGTGACATAACAACAGGTTTGTGTGGATCTGTGGTGTATAATATTTAACACCGTTCTAGTGCATCACAAACAACATGTAATTCATACTGACAACCACACTCCTATGAGGTCTGAGTTAGGCATGGTAAGTATTACCATTCCCGTTTTACAGGTGGGAAAACTGAGGCAGAGAGGCTAAGTGATTGGCCATGTCTCCAGATGGAGTTTGTGTTAATGTTAGGTACAGGGAAAGATTTCCCCACCCCCCAAAACTGCCCTCTTATAGTTTAGCTTTTTCCCAGCTTCCTGTTCTTTCACTTTGCCTCTCACCCCTTCCTTCTATGTATACATACGCTAAACTAAAGCATACTACGCAGAGGAACTAGGAATACTACAAGGGCAGAAACTGACTTAATAAAGACATTCTTGTGACAGACAAAAGACTCTTTGCACCAGATGCATGTAAATAAATAGAAAAGCAGATGCACTTAGAAATGGAGTGAAGAACAAAGATGGGCCCTGTAGCAGGGCATAGGCCATTCTGCCTTAGAATCATAGAAGATTAGGGTTGGAAGAGACCTCAGGAGGTCATCCAGTCCAACCCCCTGCTCAAAGCAGGACCAATCCCCAACTAAGTCATCCCAACCAGGGCTTTGTCAAGCCAGGCCTTAAAAACCTCTGAGGATGGAGATTCTATCACCTCCCTAGGTAACCCATTCCAGGGCATCCCCACCCTCCTAGTGAAATAGTGTTTCCTAATATCCAACCTCGACCTCCCCCACTGCAATTTAAGACCATTGCTTCTTGTTCTGTCATCTGCCACCACTAAGAACAGCTCAGCTCCAACCTCTTTGGAATCCCCTTTCAGGTAGTTGAAGGCTGCTGTCAAATCTCCCCTCACTCTTCTGTAGACTAACTAACCCCAGATCTCCGAGCCTCTCCTCATCAGTCATGTGCCCCAGCTCCCTAATCATTTTCATTGCCCTCTGTTGGACTCTCTCCAATTTGTCTACATCCCTTCTGTAGTGGGGGGACCAAAACTAGATGCAATACTCCAGTGTGGCCTCACCATTATCGAATGGAGGGAAATAATCACTTACTTAAATTCAATCTGCTGGCAGTGCTCCTACTAACACAGCCCAATATGCCATTAGCCTTGGCAACAAGGGCACACTGCTGACTCATATCCAACTTCTCATCCACTGTAATCCCCAAGTCCTTTTCTGCAGTACTGCTGCTTAGCCAGTTGGTCCCCAGCTTGTTGTGGTGCATGGGATTCTTCAGTCCTAAGTGCAGGACTCTGCACTTGTCCTTGTTGAACCTCATCAGATTTCTAGGTCACTCTGGACCCTATCCTTATCCTCCAGTGTATCTACCTCTCCCCCATCTTAGTGTCATCTGGAAACTTACTGAGGGTGCAATTAATCCCATCATCCAGATCATTAATAAAGATGTTGAACAAAACTGGCCCCAGGACGGACCCCTGGGGCACTCCGCTTGATACCATCTGCCAGCTAGACATTGAGCCGTTGATCACTACCCATTGAGCCTGACAATGTAGACACCTTTCTATCCACCTTATAGTTCATTCATCCAATCTATATTTTTTTAACTTGCTGGCGAGTATACTATGGGACACTGCATTAAAAGCTTTGTTAAAGTCAAGATATATCACATCCACTGCTTTCCCCATATCTATAGCACCAATTATCTCATCATAGAAGGAAATCAGGTTGATCAGGCATGACTTGCCCTTGATGAATCCATGTTGACTGTTCCTGATCACCTTCTTCTCCTCCAAGTGCTTCAAAATGGATTCCTTGAGGACCTGCACCATAATTTTGCCGGAGACTGAAGAGAGGCTGACCGGTCTGTAGTTCGCCGGGTACTCTTTCTTCCCTTCTTAAAATACAGGCACTATATTTGCCTTTTTCCAGTCATCTGGGACCTCCCCCAGTCGCCACAAATTTTCAAAGATAATGGCCAGTGGCTCTGCAGTCACATCAACCAACTCCCTCAGCATCCTTGGATGTCCAATAGAAATTTGATGCTAGCCACACTTGTGGTTTTGAATTTTTCTTATTCGTCACATTATAAAAAAGGATTAAAAAACATACTACACATACGCACTAGCGCCTGTCGCAGCACACACACACATCCACTGTCATCTATGCTGTTGTCTTTCTCCCACTATATCCTAGCCACGTTAACAATCTGTATATCAAAGCATGCAACCTGTCTCTCAGTACTGCTGTCTTAATACACCAACACATTGCTCATGCATTAACCACAATTCAATAGCCTACTCACCACATGTGGCTAGTAGTGAATGTATTAGACACCCTTGCATTAGATAGTCTTTAGCCTGTTATTTCACCACTGAGGACTGCTCACCTCCTCCCCATACTGTGTTACCCAGTGCAGCTGTCTGGAAGCGGACCTTGTCTGTGAAGACCAAGGCAAAAAAAAGCCTTCTTGCACTACAGAACCCTGCTCAGACCCTCCTGGTTGGATATCCAGGCTCTCCTTTTTTATGCTCCCTCCTACGGTTTTGTTCAGCAATACTATGTAAAACATCTCTCTATCCTCAGCCCTTTTCCCAGGGCCCAGGAGAAGATTTCTCCCTTCCTGGAGACTGCTCTGACTCCAAACTCAATTATCACTCTTCCTCTGTGTTAGAAGTCCTTCCCATACCCTTTTTATCAGTCCTCAGATGATGGACTAATCAATCCTTTAATTCCCCCAACCTGCCATTCTGATTAGCGAATTAATTATCTTTCATTCCCAATCAGACTTCTCTGGGAGAGCCAATTAATGCCAGAGTGATCAGAGTGCTGACTCACTTGTAAGCTCTCAGCTCTCTATCACAGGCTTTAGCTGGGATCCAAACTGCCTGAAAGTTCAGTGGGTGAGGGGATCTTGATTTTGTTTCAGGTTAATCTCTAATAAAGAGGAAAAAATAAGGGAAGCATCAAGTGGGAAATAACATTTGACTTGTGGTTTCTAGATGTTGTTCTGGGAGGTATTGGCTTAATGACTGAGGTTTCTAAAGAGAAGGATGTGCACTGACCCTTCTCTTTTATTGTGCTCTAGTTTGTCCATATGACAAGACAGCAGGACATTACACTGCTGCCAAAATGCAAAGATAAAAGGAACAGATCTCCACCTTTTGTTAAGGGTGACCATGTTTAAATCCATCACTTGTTTCAAAACTATATGAACTTTTATCAAACCTAGAACCCAGTCTGAGAGTTCTGTTTTCTCCATTGAACCCTTTCTGATAACCTCTAGCCTCATCCCAAATAGAGTAGGGATATAACCTTCAGCTTGTAGGGGGAGATTTTCAAAGGCACAGATGTTACCCTCTTGTCTTCCCTTCAACCTTTTTGAGGAAATCCCAGGTAGATAAGGAGGCAGAGACTATCAGCATTGAGGACTATTTGACAGAGATCTAAGGATTAAATTCTAGTTTTGTTTCAGTGTGATGCATGGCATACGAGTGGATGGGACAGAGTGGAACTGAGATGTAGCAGTCAAATGGAAGTTCCTTGGGCCATTTGGCCTGTAAAGAGTAGTACATTAAGAACTTACAAATGGAAACTCTTGTTCAGACCATAGTCAGCCTGTGCAATTTATGGGGGCAAATACTGCAGGTGAATTTCAAATCAGGACTGGAGAATTCTTGTCAATTAGTAGTATTTTTACACTAGCAATATGCAAGCTAGGACAATGATATGAGTAATTCAAGGCAGATGCTGGTCACCTGCAGGATTCAGGAAAGAATTCTGTTCACATTGATCTATTAGCTGAGTGCAGTATGGGATTCTCCCTTCCTCTGAAGCATCAAACACTAGCCATGTCTGGGACAGGATATCTGATTAAATAGGCCAACAGTCCAGTTCACTATGACAATTCCTATGTAACTCAAACCAGGAAATATAGAAGAGAGAGATTGCAGGGTTAGTAGTGGCTTCTATTTTCAATAATTCATCAAGATTTGAGAGTACAGATTTCCTTTGGGGAATATTAGTTCTTAGGTTTACAAAGTGCCTCAGTTGTAAATACTCATAAAAATGACAATTTGGTAGGTTGTATTTATTCTTAAGCGGGTCAAAGGACATTAGTGTATTCCTACTATATAAATCTGTCAAGTACAGAATTTCTTCATGCTTCCAAATCACAAAGGCACCTCTTATAGTTCAGGAGAAAATGTAGCATTGTTGCCAATCAAGGACAATCAGCAAGCATATCAATCCCTGCTCAATAACTTTTGCTGCTCTCACCAAGTTTTTATCACTGAAACTGGATGCATCAAGAGACTGGCTTTAATATATATGTTCAATGCAAATTTATTATAGGAGGAGAAATGCAACCCAGCCTTACTACCCAGATTACTGTTTTAGCAGCACTCATTTTATACCTAGGCTTAGAGTTATATTGGCACCTGTTATGATTCTTCCTGCAAACAGGGCTTGACCCCAAATTTTTTAGACTTCATTTTGTGTGTGCCAAAGTCTTAGCTTTGCCCAGCAGATACCGGGCACAGCTGAAGTGGGTGTGTAGGAAGGGGGGCTTACAAAGGAATTAGATGTGGCTCCTTGATTCTGAAACCAGTTCTGTGCCAGTTTTGACCCTGGCATATAAGTCTGCTCTAAAGCATGCTAGTTAGAACAATGGCCTAGGGGCTGTCCGCTAATGGGAGATTGCGGGAGCACAGAAGAGCTCTGGCATGTGCCTTCTCAGCCCTGATATGTCTTGTATGTCCTCTTTCTAGCTAGTGAGAGCCAGCTAATTTTGAGACCCTTTTTGCCAATGCAAAGAGGCCAGATCACAGTGGAGGATCTGGCCTACTACCTCAGTATAGCTTCCTTGCATTGTCTGAACACCATAGTAGCATTAAAGCTTCAGGATACACATGGCATTTCAAACTCCATGGCATGAACTGGGAAATAACAGTTTCGAAGGTAAGGGCATCCTCTGTGACATAGGGAATGGGCAAGGGCATCCTCTGTGGTATGGAAGGATTTACCAAACACACCCCTCCACTATAACAGACCCTCCCAGATTTTTAGACAGGAGTCTTATTCAAACCATCACTGAAACATCTCATGCTCTTTAGAGCATAAACAAAGAACTGCACCAGGGGAAAAACACAAAGAGCCAAGGCTATCCTGGATGTAACTCCACTGAAGTGAACCAGCTTTTTTTGTTCTAAATGTGCAAGATGCATATCCTAGGGCTTGGCCAGCTGTGCTTTAAAAGAAATCTGATGCGATTCAACAGGACAAGTGCAAAGTCTTGCACTTAGGACAGAAGAATACCATGCACTGCTACAGACTAGGGATCGAATGGCTAGGCAGCAGTTCTGCAGAAAGGGACCCAGGGGTTACAGTGGACGAGAAGCTGGACATGAGTCAACAGTGTTCCCTTGTTGCCAAGAAGGATAACGGCATTTTGGGCTATATAAGCAGGGGCATTGCCAGCAGATCAAGGGATGTGATCATTCCCCTCTATTTGACATTGTTGAGGCCTCATCTGGAGTACTGTGTCCAGTTTTGGGGCCCACACTACAAGAAGGATGTGGAAAAATTGGAAAGAGTCCAGAGGAGGGCAACAAAAATGATTAGGGGCTGGAGCACATGACTTACGAGGAGAGGCTGAGAGAAATGGGGTTGTTTAGTCTACACAAGAGAAGACAGACGGGGGGATTTGATAGCTACTTTCAACTACCTGAAAGGGGGTTCCAAAGAGGATGGATCTAGACTGTTCTCAGTTGTACTAGATGATAGAACAAGGAGTTATGGTCTAGAGTTGCAGTGCGGGAGGCTTAAGTTGGATATTAGGAAAAACATTTTCACTAGGAGGGTAGTAAAGCACTGGAACGGGTTACGGTTAGGGAGGTGGTGGAATCTTCTACCTTAGAGGTTTTTAAGGTCAAGCTTGACAAAGCCCTGGCTGGGATGATTTAGTTGGGGTTGGTCCTGCTTTGAGCAGGGGTTGGACTAGATGACCCCCTGAGGTCCCTTCCAACCCTGATATTCTATGATTGTATGATAAGATATTTCAAAGAGTGCTTGAAGGATAGTGGGTCCCTGGCCCAGGCCCTTCTCCATTCTCTGATGGTCACGTGAGATGGGGATGTATGCTGAAGTGATGTACCAGCAGGTGTGCTCTTTTGTGCACTGGGGACTCCCCAGGGGAATTCTGCAACAGAAAGCAGCTAGTTCTTGGTTCCACCACCTCCTGGCATCCTCACAGAAGCACAGAAGAATCCATTTGCCAGTGAGCCCCAACACAGGAGTTTCTCTTTGTTTCAGGAACAGGGTGGAACAGTCTTGCAGAGCTGCACCTCCCAGTTGGCTATCAGTCTCCCCATATCATCTGAGCCTTTCTGGGGGAAAGTTGCAGGTGCAGAGAAGCACATGGTTCAGACGGAGATATCCCTTAAGGGAGGATTTGCTAAAGGGACTACTCTATATGCTAGGAAAGAGGATAAGATAGTAGTTGATAACATACAGGTAGGAACTGAAAAGAAACAGTCAAACAAAAGAGCGTTCCATTCAATTATATCATATGAAGGCAAATAACTAAATATTGACAAATTTTGTAAGTGCTCATATACAAATGCCTGAAGTCTAAATACTAAGATGGGTGAACTTGAGTTCCTGGTGTTAAAATGAGAATATTAATATAATAGGCATCACAGAAACTTGGCAGAATGATGGTAATCAATGGGGTATTGTAATATCAGGGGACAAAGTATATAGGAATAATGGAGAAGCTCATGCTGTTGAGGAAATGGCACTGTATGTTAAAAAAAGCATAGAGTCAAATATTATATATATAATAAAAACATATACAAAACTAGAAAACCCAATAATAATAATGGTGAATTTCAACTATTTCCCCCCTGTTGACTGAGTATATGTCACCCAAGGACAGGATGCAAAGATAAGATTTCTAGATATCATTAAAGACTACTTCTTGGAGCAGCTAGTCCTGGAACCCACAAGGGGAGAGACAATTCTTGATTTAGTCCTAAGTGGAGCATAGCATCTGATCCAAGAGGTGAATATAACTGTGTCACTAGATAATAGAAACCATAATGCAATTAAATTTAACATCCCTGTGAGGGGAGAAATACTGAAGAAACCCACCACAGGAACATTTAACTTTAAAAAGGGGAAACACACAAAAATGAGGAAGCTAGTTAAACAGAAATTAAAAGGAACAGTCACAATGGTGAAATGCCTTCAAGCTTAATGGAAACTATTTAAAAACACCACAATAGAGGCATAAACTAAATGCATGCCAAGCTTAAAAAAAACAGTAATAGGACCAAAAAATGCTATCATGGCTAAACAGAAGAGTAAAAGAAGTGGTTAAATGCACAAAGTCAGCCTTTAAAAATTGGAAGTCAGATCCTACTGAGGAAAATAGAAAGGAGCATAAACACTGACAGGTCATGTGTAAAAGTATAATTCGGCAGGTCGGAAAAGAAATTTGAAGAGTAACTAGCAAAAGACACAAAAGCTAACAACATTTTTTTTCAAGTATATCAGAAGTAGGAAGCATGCCAAACAATCAGTGGGGCCACTGGATGATCAAGGTTCTAAAGGAGCATGCAAGGAAGACAAGGCCATTGCAGAGAAACTAAATGAATTCTTAGCATGGGTCTTCACTGCAGAGAATGTGAAGGAGATTCCCACACCTGAGCTATTCTTTTTAGATACAGAGAAGAGCACCAAAAATGATTAAGGGTATAAAACAGATTCCATATGAGGAGAGATTATTAAGATTGAGACTGTTCGGTTTAGAAAAGAGACTACTATGGAAGGATATGATAGAGGTGTATAAAATCATGAATGAATAGGGAAGTATTATTTACTCCTTCTCAACACAAGAAATGGGGTCACTCAATGAAATTAATAGACAGCAAGTTTAAAATAAACAAAAGTAAGTATTTCTTCATACAATGTACAGTCAGCCTGTGGAACTCATTGGCAAAGGACGTTGTGAAGGCCAGAAGTATAACTGGGTTTTAAAAAGAATTACATAAGTTTATGGAGGATAGGCCCTCAATGGCTATTAGCTCAGAGGGGCAACACCATACTCAAGGCGACTCTAACCTCCAACTGCTGGTACTGGACAACAAAGGCTGGATCACACAATAATGGTTCTGTTTTGTTCATTTCCTCTGAAGCATTTGACATTGGCCACTGTCGAAAGCCAGGATACTGAGCTAGATGGACCATTGATCTGACTCAGTATGGCCATTCTTATGTTTGTATGTATAAAATCCTTAAAGACCTTTATTTCTGTACAGCTAAGAAAAGTAAAGGCAAGTTCACCCCCTCAGACTAGTGATGAATTTGGCCCTTTGTCTTATTTAAAAAAATACAGATTTCTGTTTTGGGGGACAGGGCTCCTTTGCCCTGAATGGGAATATCTTTCATAAACTCATATTAGTTCAAGCCAGAACTGAAAGTAATAGGAAGAAAAATAATTTTGAACCTACTTGAAGCCAAAAGGGGAAGGTGAAATGTTTCCCCCATGAGGGTCTAAGTGTTGGAAATGCTGAGCACCTCAACCCTCTTGAAACCTCTCAGGATCAGGACATCAATGACAAATGGGGCCCTATGTAGCATTTCCCTCCATGAAATTCTCACCTTTCCAGGTAAATATACAACTCCCATATTTACTAGATTAGTGATGAATCATGACTTTATCCTGTCCATGTGAGAGCCTTTTTTTTCACCTTCAAACATTTAACTTACTTGCAGAATTGACAGAAAAGCAGTAGATTTTTTTCCCAAAATATCCATTTGCCTTGCCATTTATCTACTTTGATCTAAAATACAGAACCTGATGGATGCCCTAGGTAAATCAAACATTTTCTGTCTGCCAAAACAGTTTTGCAAATGCTTATTTCATGCCATTACCATTTTTCTGTTTCTTGCAGTAAATCAAGAAGTACCACCCATTCATCCACTTTAAAAAAGTAATGCTTTTCCTTTGCATAATTACACATACCCAGTGGAGATATGTGTGCACAGTAAATCTGTTCCTTTAAAAGGTTTTGCCTTAAGTACAGCCATGACATAAATTAGTGTAGAGCAAATTTATTTATTTAATAGGTTGATTCTCTTAACTGGTCTGCTAACTGTTATACTTTCATTGTTTGATTTAGGGAGTTTTTTCCTATTATTAGATCTGATTTATTTATGCAGTAGATGTTTATGTAAAAAGGTTGCACTCCATGTAGGACTTGTGGAAATTGGTATGTGTGTGTCATTTATTCTCATTACATCTTTATTCTCAGCTGGTGTTCAGTGTGTCTTCACCATATCTATAATAGTTCCTTGAGAATTAAGTAGCTTGGTAAATGTGATGAGCAAAACCTGAAGGAAATATGAGTGCAAAAGAGTGTGCATTTGGACATACTTTCTAGAACGAAGACTAATGTAACCCATCCACAGTGTTAAAGGGATATAGGGAAAGAAATCAAAGAAGTGCCCTGCACAGTATTTTGGCAAAATGAATATACAAAGGAATCTGTTCCTTTTCCTCATGTAAACTTGTTCATTTTTATAAATTGTGTCAAATCTAAAGCAGACGGGCCCAGCTGGTGGAAGCCTAGGAGTGAAATGCTGAATTTTTTAGCAGATCCAGATTTATTTTTAGGCTTATAGAATTATCTTTAGTTTCCCAGTAAGTGAGATTGAAAGGAAGCTTTTTAAAAATTAAATTGTAAAAATTAACAAAACTAGAGCAATAAAAGTCAGCAAGACACCAGAGCCTACCTGCAGCCTATCTCACAAACAAGCCCTTTCCCTAGTGTATATTCAGTTGTGACCATGGCTCTGACCCTACAAACACTTATACATATGCTGAACTAATGCATGTGAAAACTCCCATTGATTTCAGCACATGTGTAAAGTACAAGGATTTGCAAGATCAAGGACTTGGACAGTGTTATTAGCAGTGTCATAGAGAACTGGACCAAATACTAGTGTAAATAAATTCTCTGTGGATAGAGCCTTATACTTTCCATGCTACCAGATGTGGAGGTGAAATTCCAGGTGCTGCTTTTTCTTCAGTTATGCAATGAAAAGATGCTGCTTGAGCATTGTTTAAAACTGCAGGTTTTAAATTTGAAAGAAGGTTATTTCATGAAAATGACCAAAGCAAACTACTTTGGAATTTTACATTGTCCATTTCAAAATGTTATTTTCTCCTACCAGCTTTAGTAGAACTGCTGGTGCTGTGTTTCATGCAATTGAAAAGGACATATTGTTTTATGATCCAAGGCAAACCTGAGAAAATGTCCTGGGCATGGGATGGGAAGATGAATATAATAATTAGATATCAGTGAGAGAGAATATGCATCATGTCCCTTGTCCATTAAGGTGACTCTTTTCAGATTTCAGTTAAAGTGGATTTGATTTTTTTTGTTGTTGTCTTTTTCCAGTACAAGTTGATCTGAGGTTGCCAACTGCCCCTTTTTCTTCCACCACTGGCTAGCAGTAGTTATCACCATATGGTTTAACGACAGTATAGGGGAATAGTAATGAATGCTTAGGGTGGAGAGCAGGGGAAAAGCCCGGAAGGAAAACATCCAGCTAAATCTCTAAGGGGCAGACCCTCAGGGGGTGTAAATGAGTGTAGCTGCATTGACGTCAACAGAGCTATGCTAGTTTATGTCATCTGAGGGTCTGTTGTCAGTTCTTCTGTTTCAGCTGAATTCCAGACGTTGCATCACACACTTACACTGAACTGTCACAGCAAACATCGCTTTTGCAGTATTTAGGTGTCTGTGTGAATGTCACCAGTCTAATCATTCCCGCTAATCTGGGCAATGCACATTTCCAGGGAGATCTTATTTTTTGACATTTGGGGTGAACCAGCTCAGAGAATGACAGCTTACTCCTCCTCCCATGGCTCCACGAACAGGTTTCAGTTGTGATGTAGGGGGCCACCTCAAAAGGGGAGAAGCTAATCTAGGTTCACAGCATGTTCAGTGTTTGGCCCTCTTTTGAGATTACTTGCAAGACTGCTAATTAGGGAGATGGGTTTTGTGGTGTGCATGTTGGGGCAGGGACCATCTTTTTGCTCTGTGTTTGTACAGCACCTAGCACAGTGAGTTCCTGGGCCATGACTGGGGCTTTAGGCGTCACAGTAATAGAAATAATCATGCACTGGGAAATGGACTGAGGCCACCAAACCTGTTTCACGTAGGCCACTGAACCACCAGGCCATCAGACAGCAATGCCCTTCGGTTGCTATCAGCAAACTGTAACCTGAATTTGAATTGGTATCTGAGACTCCAATTCAGCAAAGCACTTACATTTGTACTGGTCTTTAAGGATGTGCTTAACTTTAAATCCAGATACATGCTTGAAGTTAAGCATATGCTTAAATACTGCTGAATCAAGATGCAAGTGCTAGGGGTTCCCTATCCCATTATCGACCTTCAGCTATGTAGTCCCTCAGACTCCCACTTCAGTCATTAAGAGTTTTGTCCTTGACATCAATGGAAGTAAGAGCAGTTCTATTATTCATATCTATGTATTAATTACGTGTTATATATAATTACTATTTAGAGCATGAATGTGCAGCCCTTACTCATGGGCAAGCACTTACTCAGGTAAATAATCCCATTTGATGTCAATCTCCATATGAGTGCACACCAAAGTAAGTTTCTACAATAGGTCACTTATTGGTTATGCTTCTTATTTATTCATGTTCCATTCCAATCGTTGTCACTATTTACATCTCTTCTTTTAGGTTTTATTGATTTGTAAGGCATTTTAGGTTGATTGATCTGTCTAGCGCTCACTAACTCTTTGTATCTATGCACTGTTGTATGTTTCTCCAAGCGTATATAGCAAAAAGTTGTAAATTGTTAAACAAGTTTTATTATATTACCTCTCTCAAGTGCTTTAAATGTTGTTTAAGTGTGTATTCGGATCAGTGTGCATTGCTATCATGTTTCGAATTAATTTAAAATATTTAGTATAGCAGCTAGATTGCCTTGTTAACAAGTGTTTTACTGAAATTTCATGATGTATAGCACACCCTAGTGATATCTGGGAATCATGAAGTAGATCCAATCATTTCAGCTTACTCAGTGGTGAAACAAAGCATACAACCCCACTGAGGGACTTATGTCACTTAAAGGGATTACTTCAACTCTGACTTGGGAAAGATGTTTGAATTCTTTTGTTTCTAAGTAGACAAAAAAAAGATTTTGGAAACTATATGACTACAGTATGTTCTTCTGTAAACAGAGCATCTATTAAATTACTTCATCTCCTTTTCTGAAAATCTGAAGTGTTGGGCATATTCTGATAACAGAGCACAGGGAAAAGCAGCAATAGCTGCGTGGAAAGAGGAAAATGATCATTGTTCAAGACAGTGTGCGGAGAGGAACAGGATAAAATGAAATCATTATCAATATTTTGAAGGAGACCAGTGCTTAAGATTCTGCATGGGGCAGAAACCAGAATGATTAATATATTTCTGTTGTCTTATAGTGCATTACAGATAAAATATTCAAACTAAAATTAGCAATCTGATTCCTACTTCTGTACCTGGACAGGCAATCTGGTTTTCAGCGGTGCTTTGGAACCTAAATATGGGTTTAGATAGCTAACTGATCCTGCAAAGGGATATGTATATGTTTAACTTTTAGGCAATATTGAACTCACCATTGGCAGGATCATAATAATTTGGTTTCTTTTTAATGGTGTGAATTTACTGCTTATGAAGAGTACTGAATTGTTATTGCTCAGCATTGTTATCGCTCAGCATTGTTATCTAAGAAAGGCAAGGTATGGAAGGACAGGAGGGAGGTAAGAGTGATGGGAACAGGGAAGGAAATAGACGGACAAGGCCTGTGAGATGATCTGAAACAAATTCGTGGAGGGTTGTACATCAATGGGAGCTGGTGGAGCTGTTTGATGATGGAAGAGATGAGCTTGAGAAGGTCACTGAAGGAAGTTAAAATGGTCAAGATGAGAGAAGATGAAGAGCCTTTAAGCAGAAGTGGATTTGAATCAGTAATTCACTTGGGCAATATTGCAGGGAGGGCACTGAGCTATTTGCACATGTACATTAAGTTATGAGAGAAGATTTAGGATCCAAAGATCACCTATTATTTATTGTTAGTGAGGATGAGAAGTCAAACTTATACACACTCCCACAAAGGGAGATTCCTGAAGGTAACTAGGCATGTGTTGTCCCTTTTCGTATGAACTTAGGGAAGGAGGACTTGTAACAACAGTTCAGACCCTGGTTCAAAGTTTCTGGGCCTATTCAGGCTAAACCCCTGAACCTGAGACACTCCGCTGTAGCCTGCCTGGCTTCTAATTCCCACTCTGTTCCTATCCAACTTCATGTTTAAATAGCCCAGGCCAACCTCCAGAATGGGGAAGGGGGACTTTCTTGATTACATCTAGGCTGTCTTAGTTGTAGGCCCCAGCCTGTCCTTTAAAAGGGTAGTTCACTTCTTCACAGTAACATTGAATTAAAGTCACAGTGCACTTTCCTGCTCTGACAAAAACTGGACAGAATAGTAATTGTAGAGGCTGACCCTGATCCCGGCCATTTGTGTCACTTCAGAAATGCAAAGGGCCCATAAAGCTAGTATAAATATTAGCTGTCTCAGCAGATCCCCTACAACACTGCCTTTGGCCCCCAATTCTGGTTCAGGGGATATGCAGTTGGGCACAGCCACAACACACTGCACTCCAGCCAGCATAACTGCCCATGAGGCTGCTCTAATTTACGCAGTGTTCCACCCCACACCAGATGCCTCACGCATGGCAGGAGCACAAAGCAGAACATGGCTAGAATCAATTATCTGGTCCCATGTCTTTGTTATGCCTGCAGAAAGATATGAGCGTACTGTACAGCAGAGCTTATGGTGGATTTCTAGCTATCTATGCCCCATACTCATCATGATGTTTGTTGTAATTTGGGGAGGGAGAAAACTTTACCTTCAAAAAACTCTGCAGATGCCAGGTTATCTAAACAATAATGGAAATGAGCATTTTATTTTATGTAAATAAAATAGAAAGTTTGCAACAATTTATGTTCCTTATTTAAATGAAATGCAAATTATTTTGTAAAACAGGGAAAAACCAGCACAACTGAAAACAACACAATTGTTTCCAAGAGCACTTCACATTTATTTCAAATCCACATACAATATTTCACTCATGCTTAATTATTTCCCCAATGCTAGTATAAGCATTACTAGTTCCCTTTGTCTTCCTGATTTTGCATGCAATGTGATTAGCAAAAATGCTTGTGCACTACCAACTCCTGTACATGTGGGGTTTAGCCTCATTGTTTAAGGGGTGGAGCAACAAGCGCTATAAACATTTGTGCTGCCAAATTTGTCACACATAAGCCCTCAGAGGTGTACAAATAGCACTCATTTCATTTAAATCCTCTTCCATATTTTGCATTGCTAACATAACTGCAACTCTATTGTCTGGATGTATTATTTGAAGCAGCTTTTCTCCCATTGTTTGTGTACTGTAATCCTTTAGCTTTCTGTAGTCATCTTGAGAAGCTTACTTGAAAGAAATCACTTAGCTCTCACAGATCACTCTCTCCAAACCTGCTGGCAAAGGAACAGGCCATGACTAAAGCATGAGACCTATGATCTTGCTGAAGAAAATCTCTTCTGTAGAGTTTATAATTTGTTGCTTTCATGGGGCTCTATTCTCAGGGTTTGTGCTCAGCGTTATCTTTCCTCCCCTGTGGATTTTTCAACAAGGCATGATGGGAATGTTAGCTGGAAAAAAGAGAAGTAATGCTGGCTGTAGACATGTAGCCTAATGCACATTTTACACACAGATCAAATACAGGCAAAGGGAGACATCTACTGTTTGACAGAAATTAATAAACCTTGTTTATTCTAATCACAGCAGAATCTCAGATCTTTATCCTTCTGTGGTGTAAAAATTGGCACATCAAGCTGTGAGTCTTTCAACAGGATTTGGAAAACTGAGTTCCCGTCTGCTCAGTGCAGACATAAAACATCTCATATAACTTTTTGTAGGAGAAAGGACGGGCCCCAATTTGACCAAAATTTCCTCTTTCTAACTTAAGTCTATTTGTTTGGGTGATTCCCTCCGTCCCAGAAATAGCTGCATTTCATTGGTGACATGATTTCCTGTTTGTGGATTGTTTGTATATAAAATGCTTTGGGATCTTTTAGGTTAAAAGATTCTATATAAACATAAGATTTTTTATTTTATTTATTTAACTAATGTGCTTCAGTTTTCCTCTAATTAGTTCCTAATTCCTATTTAGTATGTCTCTCAAACTGAGGCCCGTGGAGAGCCAGTGATCTATAAAGCACTTGCTGGTAGTCTGTGAAGAGCTGGGTGGTCAGATGGTGTTGACTCTTTGTTTCCAGCTGCTAAATCACATTTCAAGATGGCTAAAAAGTACATAAACACTCCTGCTGTTGCTTCTCAGGTAAGCGATTGTAGTGGTAGCCACAAAGCTGATCCTAAATGGGAAGGAAGGTTGTCCATGGGATTGCAAATGGGATGGGAGGTGGCCCATGAGACAATCTGTCCTTACGAAAAGATTGACACTATATGAGGAAGCTCTGAGAAAGCTTAAGAAACTCCTCTTTTAAGACTTCACCACAGCTCTGTGCTCAGTTCATCAGTGGGAGTATTTCCATGGGCTTCAAGAAGCTCTGAATCAGTTCCTCATGTACCAAAATAATTTTATTCAATTTTGTTCATCATCTGGCAATGAGGCGCGTGTGTGTGGAAGGAATGAGCAGAACACATGCTCACCCCCATGTCACACAAGAGAGCTAGCACCCATTGAAGTCAATGGAAAGATTCCTCTTGGCTTTGGATCAGACTGCATATTTCTATCAATCAATCAATCAATCAATCAATCAAAGTTGGGTTTACTTGGAGCTAGGCTTGTATGTACCTGTCACTGAAGAGGAAAAGCCTTCATAGAACATGTATTACTCTCAAAAACCACAAACACTAGAAAGCCTGGAAATTCAAAGTCAAGGACACAATTTAAAACCCCTTAAACACTGGAAATGTGTTGTTAAAGTAATACCAAATATCTTAACTCTGCCCATGTTGCACTAGACCAAGACATTCTGGTGAAGGAATGTGTGATAAGAACTTTAAGATGAAATTTTAAATCCACAGCATCTACTTTATTTGCACAGTTTGCCCATAAGGTTGAACTCTGGTGTACCCTTTTCTTGGGTATGTTCTAGTGAGGAGTGGGAGGCAGTGGATCAGGGAATAGTCTTTTTTCCTTAACTTGAAAGACGTGGAGATATATGTATTTAATGTGTGTTTATTAATTATACTCTATTTAAATGCAGCCAAAGGCACACTTTCAGCTATTGTGTGTGCACAAGTACCTGGGTACATGCTGCTTCTGCTAGTTCAGAATACTGGCTTCAACATTTGGGTTCACATAGCTTTTTTGAGAGGGAAGTCGTTCTGCACCGGCAATCATCTGGCAGAGCAAGTGCAGAACCACATAAGTGAGTGACACTACAAAGAAGAATTTTAGAAAGTAGAATGGCGTTATCTGCTCTAGAATTTAGAATGTGAAAAAAATGCCATGGAGTCTTCAATCACCAGAAATGGTCAGGATCATAGTTCTATGTCCATACCTTCCCTGATATTAAAATGGGGATTGATTCAATACTGACAGAGAGATCAGAATGCCAGCGTAAGGCAGTGAGTCACCAACACCATTTCTGTAAGAACCTGGGTCTTCCTAAGTAATTATCCTTCCAAATACTAATTAGGTCTGTCCCTGTTCATCTTATGAGATCTGACAAGATCACAAATCTAAAACATCAAGATCAGGAAAACAAGTTAAAGCTCCAATCCCACTAAAGGATCTACTCACGTAGACTCTTACACCCATGTGGAGTCACACTAAAACTTCTGGGTTCCATGCAGACCTGAGTGCCTGTATCGTGGATCCTTTTGTAGGATCTAGTCCTAAAGTTCCCTACTAATCTCACTCTCTTTGGTAGCCTTAAACAGTAATCTTTGCATAGAGTTGAATTATTTTTCAACTATTTCTCCAGGACATTGGGCATAAACTGCTTTTCCTTAATAGGGGACATGCTTCTTTCTCGCTCTTTCTCTCTCTTTTTAAAACAAACTCTTTTTGCACTTAATGCAAAAGATAATTCCACTCCCCATTAAAATGTGAGTTGCTTTATGTGTTTTGCACAGTGTCCCCTGGATAGTGGTACTATGTTGCTAACTATTATTCCAAAACTCTTGTATGTATTTTTGGATCATCCTTCAAGATTCGGGTAACATAAAGCAATTCATAGTGTTTTGTGACCTTCTGCACCAGTTGTTCATCTTTTTGGCATTGAAACTGAGTTTGCTCATCTCGGCATTCCATTACCTGAGTGTGAAGGAAATCAAGAGAGAACCTTTGTAGCATCAGCAGCAAAAATGGGATGATTTAGCTCTCTCATACTTTTCTTCAAAATCACCCAACAAGCTGATGAGGCAAATCTCTTTTTTGCTTAATACAATACTACAAAAGGTGTATAGAAAGGAAGGAAGGAAGGATTCACTTCATATGCAAAACCTACTGTATCATTTAGTTATATTTAGTGAGAAAACACAATCTAATGCAGTGGTTCTCAACCTTTCCAGACTACTATACCCCTTGTGGGAGTCTGATTTGTCTTGCGTACCTCCAAGTTTCACCTCACCCAAAAACTACTTGCTTACAAAATCAGACATAAAAATACAAAAGAGTTACAGCACACTATTACTGAAAAATTGCTTACTTTCTAATGTTTACCATATAATTATAAAATAAATGAATTGGAATATTAATATTAATAATTTCAAAATATTAATATTTCAGTTGTATAACATATAGAGCAATATAAACAAGTCATTGTCTGTATTAAATGTTAGTTTGTACTGATTTAGCTAGTGCTTTTTATGTAGCCTGTTGTAAAACTAGGCAAATATCTAGATCAGTATGTAACTAACAGGCCTGGACCCACATCAGGCTGGGGCAGCAGAGAGTCAGCTCCTGCTTGAGGGCCTGAGTCATTGCCTCAGCTGCTGCTGTAACGAGAGATTCCCACAGCCTGGCTAATTCCCCATCAACAACTGGAGGGAAGTAGCATGACGGTGTGGTTCCCTGCTGCCCTGGAGAGGAACGAGTACAGGTACTTCACAAATTAAACCTTTAAAAAACCTTGAAAATGCTTAGATTTTCTTAAAACTATTGCTGTAGGTAAGTATTTTTACATATGTTACTTCAGCAAATTTAACACTGAGTTAACAATGATTTTTGTCTGAGATAGCTGCTGTACACAATATTGTCCTTCCACTAATATTATACTTCCCAAAGGAAGCCTTCCCACTACACACTTTTGACTCATACTTCTGATATATGTCATGTTCGCAAAATGGCCTCCAGAATAACGCAACAGGAAACAATTTCAGATTATTCTTTCATGTGCTACTGATCATGTCACCTCCAGTTAGGAAGACAATATACTATACTTCGAAGGAAGAAAATTAATAGGGAGCCAGAGACCAGAACAATGTGCCTTGAATTAATAAAGCAGACTAAACTCTGCCTCAAGTGTGGTGCTAGTTATTGGTTAAAACTGGACCATGTGATTCTAAAGTATAGTTAGGCAAATCTATGTTTATTAAAGCACGTAGTCTGATAGAAACAACACAGAATGAAAATATTTGTTCAGTTTAAAAGCTTTCTTCCAAATGGCAATATAAAACAACATAACAGGGTTAGATGGTGTTAATGTAGCCACCAGATGGAGCCATCTGTGTAATAAAAACAGTTTGAAAGGAAATCGTAGTCCATTGTACTGTATACTTTTCTGTTTCTACAAGAACAACTCCTTGACTTTTGTGCTATATATTCCTCAATATCTAGCCAGCCTATTCAAAAAGTTTGATGGGAATTTCTGATATGTAGTATTAGAGTGAATAGGTTAGTACTTAAACTAGAATATTTCTAAAATGATAGTATGTGACATATGACATATCTGACATCCGGTGCAGTTTGATATACACATACTGGGTGAAATCCTGGCTCCTGGGATGTTAATGGCAAAACACCCATTGGCTACTTCAGTGTGGCCAAGATTTCACTCATGGTGTATTTATATTTACAGTAGTGCTCATAGCCTAACTAGGATACAGTCATCATTACTGAATGTTTATATCTTTGTTTTGTTAGTATTTTACTCTACAAAAAATATAGCAAGTCAATGAAATCTCCAATCACCTGCCCCTAATAAACTATGAGTGTTTGTCTTTTATTGGAGTTTTAAGTAAGCATTTAGTTTCCTTCCTGAATATTGCCAGACTCCAGTGCTCCAAATGCCTCTCCCCTTGGAAAGCTGCTTACAGCTGGAATATTTCGCTTTTTAAACAATTTACATGACATTTTGTTTTTGTTCTTTTTTGTTTTGTTAAATTAAATGTCTTTTGCATCTAAATAATAAAAATCAGGCGCACCAGTAGGCCTGCAACATTAGAAGATGTTACAGCGAGAGGGTTATTTTATGTGATCATATAATGCGTAGGAGGTTAAGAAGTTCCAAGTGTAACCACAGGGAGGGAAAGAAAGACACAGAGATGGGAAGCTTTTTTTCTTATTGGTTTCCTTGTTCATTCCTCTCACCTCCCACAGAGAAGTCTAATGGGAGATGGTTTACTTTAGCATTAGAGAGATGGTATTATAATAAGGCTTCTGTAACAAAGAAACAAAAACAATCAATTAATAATCCATGTTTTGGAAACAAAACCTAGGTTTTTTGTTTTTGTTTTACATTAGACAACTTTTTGTAGATTGTACTGTTGTAAATAAACATTGTGATATTTCTGGAGCCGTATGTGACACAGCTGTCCAACATTTTTTCAGTTCATCGTTTGTTTGATTACATATGGTAGTGTATCAGACTATCACGCCACATCACACCGCATGGATGATTGAAATAAAGCTGGATGAAGGAAGGGCAGAGGTACTCTTGAATGAGCCTGCTTGGTCTAAGGATACATCTTGGTTGCATTTTTGTTTGTTTGAGTTGCTCAGCTAAAATTTGGGGGGGGGGGTGAGGGAGGTTAAGAAAAAAAACACATGAAAACCCTCTCAAGTCATTTTTTTTAAATTTCTTCAGTAAATAACACTAAGGATCTTGTGTGTGACTGGAAGTAGCAGATGCATCCCTGGATGCTTGGTGCAGCTTCTCAAACAAGGGCCAGGATCCAACAGAATGCTCAAACTCAGGATGACCTCCTCAGGCAGGCAGGACTTGAGGTAAACGCTCCTGGACCACACAATGAGACCACTGAGTCCAACTCCTAGTAGTATGGGCAGGTCCTGTGAGCGTTACCAGAGGTCTCCCTTGTCCCTGGTTTTCTTGTATAGACTTTTGAGTTCTTTCCTCTTGTTGCAGCATTGAAAAGGGTCCCTGCTGGAACTCTTCTCTGCCATCTTTCTAGAGATGTCCATATACACTGCTTTATTCTGGTGATTTTTGGTAAGGGTTTTCTGCACCCTTGCTTCTCCCCAGGTGGTGACAAACGCAATGACTTTTGCACAGCTCCATGATGTTGTACATGGCATTGTATGGTAGTACAGAGTGTACAGTAGTAGTAATACCCTGCTCAAATGCTGAGGTATGTGAATCCAGGAACAAATGAACCGGTCCTGGCCTCCATTTGAACAGGGAAGGTGACATCTGGGTAACATGACCTCAGAAGAGTGGAAACTACACAGGTAAACCAACTGATCCTGATGACATGCAAAGTAGCGTGGGATAGCAGTTGGCAAACCGCCACCCTAGTCTGAATGAGTGTTTGGGTACACGAATATTAGTCCACACTGACTCATCCACAATTAACTTAATCCACTTTCAAACTGGATTATGGAATATATATTACTTGGTCAATTCGAGTGCTCTGAGTGTGTCATGTATATGAAGGTCATTTGAGTATGCAATGGGTAAAGTTAGTTCAATTTAAACCTCCAATGTAGACAGGCCCCAGGTGTTTGCAGAATCAAGACCTTTAAAATATCAGAGAGATTAGATTTGATTAGGCTAGTGACCTTTTCTTTGCATAGAAGTGTAAACAGAGTATGTTATTTCTGGTTTTTAATGTCTTGTTTTAGAGAAAAATATTACTATATTCAGCCATAAAGAATTCAGATCACTACTGCTCACATTTAGTATTACTACACTGTTTGGGCCATTATAGCCTAACTAGACCATCTAAAGAGTAATAAGTCTACAGCCTTAGCTAAGAGCCAGGTAGCTGCTGGGCCATCTGAGTAGTCTGGAAGATTGACCCATACCCAAGGACATGCTATAAGGAGAGCTATCAGAGGGAACAAGAACAGGGTATCTCAAGCTTTGCTATAAAGACACACCTAAGTGAGATATGAAGGAATTTGGTATTGATCCTTATCAATGGGTAATCTTGGCAAGTGATCACAAGTGGCACCATCAGGGTATCAGCTGGCTTCTACAGCTTGAAAAGAGCCATAGATCATGCCAAATAACTGCCAAGATCATGCCAATCTTGGACTGGACTATTCAGTCACATGAGACATTGCAAACTATCTACACCATAGGCTGCAAGTCCCAGATGTAGATCGGCAGAGGAAAGGATGCCAGCACTGTGCACACACTATCAACACCTGCCCCTTCAGAAATAACTCTTTGCCGGTAGCTGGGGGCTGCTGCTGGAGCGGCTTCCCTCAGGGATGATTTAGTCTCTGAAGGCTGAGTAGGCAGCAGCCCAGGGCTTTGCTCCCTGGGGCGGGGACCTGAGCCCAAGCTCTGCAAATCCCGCATTGCCTGGGAGCGCCGGGGCAATACACACAGCAATGGGGGCGCGGGGGGGGGGGGGGGCGGAGAGCCATTGAACCAAACCGTTAAACCCTTTGGCTAAGGGAAACTACTTCAAGCCAGGAGAGGCGGTAACACCCCAAGTTCCTTCCAGCCGCTACGGGGAGAGCAGC
>ML677343.1:16194842-16298483 GCA_007922305.1 Dermatemys mawii | reverse complement strand
GGGGGAGGGGGGCACGGAGAGAGCCCGGGGATGCGGGGGGGGGGTACAGGGGAGGGGAGAATGAGGCGCCCGGCGCTGGAGGCTGCGGTTTGCGCGTGTCTGCGGGAGGTCCCCGGGCCGGGGCCGGGGGGCGGTCGGTCCAGCTGACGTGCTGCTGAGCCGAGCGAAGAGCTCCGGCCCGCCGGGGCAGGGCGCGCTCCGCCTCCCTCCCACCCCCCCCCCCCGGCCCCTAAAGGCCCGGCCCCGGCCCCCCCCCCCCGTCGGGACGGTCGTTCGCGGGCGGAGGGGCGGGCGGGCGGTGACCCCCTTTCCGGGGTGCAAATTGGCCCGATGTGGGTGTGTCCCCGCCCTGGGCAGCGCCTGGCACGGGGGGGTGGGCACAGCCCGCGGGCAGCCCTTGACTCCAAGAACCAGCCCTGCCCGATCGGCTCGAGCTGCCCCCAGGGCTGTGTCCCGGGCGCTTCCCCGTTCGGTTTTGGCCGGGGTAGAACAGAGGCTGGGGGGCGGGGAGTGCGGTTATTTTCACGGGATGCGGGAGATTTCCCTGCTCGCCTTCCCGAGGGCCGAGGAAGGCGGAGCTGTCGTGTTTGGTTGGGAGTTTTTCATAGCAGGCATGACAATGCCCCTCTCAAACAGATCAAACCCAAACCCAGATTTTGTAGACGTCCTTATTTGAAATGAGATTATTTATTAACATTTGGTCAAGCCCCATGGAAGTATTAATTACATTTTAAACACGTTTTAAACATTAGACTGAGTATTAAAAATAAGTGTAGCTTTTTGTTCTTTGGCTGTTCAAGAGTGTTGCTTGCTGGGTCCTTAGGGATGTTTTCCTTTGCCATTTCACCCAGAAGGTTTGTAAACGGACAGCTGTCATTTGGGCTGTCCGAGGTTGCAAGTTGTTATAAGTACGTAGTAGCCAGAAGACACAAGGAGATGAATTCCCTGACCCCAAATAGCTTGGAGTCAGAATTTTAGGCACAACCTGTGAATGGAACATGTCGATAAGAAGGATGAGATTTACATTAAGATCATGTGGTTTCATAGTTTATGAATGTGCAAGATATTGTTCACACCTCTGAAGAAGTGAGGGATGGACTTGCACAAAAAGTTGCATCCTCATCTCGCAAGTGATGAAACAGGCACAAATAAGTGATGTAACTTTACCAAGGTCACACAGCTCACCAGTGGCAGAATTTGGAATAGAACCATGTGTTCTAGCTCTCGAGCTGCTGCCCTAGAAGTACTCCCACTGGACTAACGTGGACCATTGGACTGGCTGGTGTGGTGGGGGGGTGAGGATACAGGATATAATGGACATTATTCTGATGTGTTGAAGCAAGGAGAATCTTACCAGTCCTCTAGAAGTGAGCTATTTTGGTGTGTATTTTTTTTCTCTTTTTATTTTTAGGCAATCTCCTGCCTGCTATAATTTTTCTTTTCCCCTCCAAATGGTTTTGATTATTTTTAGTTGTCTCTTCTGATTTTTCCACTGACTGTTCTGGGATGTGGCAAGGGGAGGCATTAGACCCTTTCATTACATCACTGGTTGATCAGGGCAGGATAACATCTCTCTTGTCTGAATGAGTCATCATCCAGATACTGGTGACAAAATTCGGGCTTTAACGTGGCTTGTGTGGTCATGGCGGAGAGAACTCTCCCAGCGCTCTAAAAAAACCACTTCAGCAAGAGGTGTAGCTACCGTACCAGTGCTGGGAACATGGCTACCAGCGCTGGTGCACTGTTTACACTGGCCCTTTACAGCACTGAAACTTCCTGCGCTCAAGGAGGTGGTTTCTTTGCACCCCGAGTGAGAAAGTTGCAGCTCTGTAAATTTCCACTGTAGACAAGCCCTTCTACTCCAAGACTATAAAGAATACTTTCAGAATAAATACACTGTTCTTTAAATGTTACCTGTGCATACTTTTTGCAATGATTCTGAACCTTGTTGAATATCTACAAGCTGTCTTTAGGAATTTTACATGTTACTCTTCATGGATAAGTATCCTGTGTGATATGTTTGCAATGAGTGTGTGTGGTCTGAGGCGAGAGTTATTTGCAAAGAACAGGGGACTCTTTGCCAAGGGGTTTCTGGGTTAGAGTAAATGATTTAGGAATTTTAGGCGCACAAGTCCCACTCAAGGCAGCAGAATGTACCTGTGGGCTCTAGAGAGGAAGATCCTCCTTTTGAAGATAGGTATGTTTTTACTGTTTGATCCTTTTATTGGCAGCTTCTGCTACAGCAGTTTGTGAATAATAATGGATAATCATGGAGGTTATGTGGACTGCTGAGTCACTAGCTGAAAGTCTAGTCTCTGGAATCATATGGTAGGTGGTTGTGTAACAACCAGGCCAATCTACTCAGAGTTACTAGGGGAGATGTCTCAAAAGTTTCTGTAATAACAGCCATTTTATGGATAGATGATGAAATTAAAATGTCTATGTATATTGGAAATTCATAGAAGGGCTATCAGAGCTGATCTAATGGGGAGAGCTGTTGAGTTCCCCTGCCTGCTTTTAATTTCTATTCTTTACTAAAATCAGAATACAATTTGAGGA
This sequence comes from Dermatemys mawii, assembly GCA_007922305.1. Classification (NCBI taxonomy): domain Eukaryota; kingdom Metazoa; phylum Chordata; order Testudines; family Dermatemydidae; genus Dermatemys; species Dermatemys mawii. The sequence continues at coordinate 16,295,924 of ML677343.1, read as the reverse complement.
TCATTATAGGTCCTTATATGCTTTCTACAAGATACTGACTTGACAGAAATCTGTCAGCAATTGTCTAGTCTCGGTCCAACTTTTACTGTCACCTTACAGCAGTAGACTCCAACCTTTTAACACTCAAGATTGCTTTTTGAATCTAAGGGCAACTGAGGCCTTGCATCATCCCTTCCCTGAGGCCCTGCATCATCCCTTCCCTGAGGCCCTGCATCATCCTCAAAGCCCCTCCCCTCACTCTGCATCCCCCTTTCCCCTGCTCATTCACTTTTGCTGGACCAGGATTTGGGAGCGAGTGCAGGCTCTGGGCTGAGGCCACAGGGTTTGCAGTGTGGGAGGGGGCTCTGTGCTGAGCCTGGGTCAGGGGGTTGGGGTGCAGGATGGGGTGAGAGGTGCAAGCTCTAGGGGGGACACATGTTTTGCAGGGGACTGAGATGTTCTTGGGCAGAAGAAAAGAGAGCTAAGATGAAGAGAAACTAACACTAATCCCAGGAATCTTCTGGGGTTCCATATGCTTATGTTGATTTCAGTGGGCATCAAGCAGGTTAGATGCTGAGGCACTTCTGAAAATCCCACTAGGCACCTCTGTATATTGTTAGGCACCTAAATCTCTTTTGAAATCTGGCCCTTGTTGACTGGAACAATCAGTTAGTTCACTAAGATAATGCTTCCTTTGTTTTAAAAGTCAGCTAGTTGTCAATTCAAAATATACATTGATAAATCTACTTTTTTTTCTTATGTATCCAGCACCTTAAAGATAATTTTACTTACTTAACAGCAATAATTTTAAAATGCTGGGCTTGAACATCTGTAATTGACTTCCAGTTTCTTTCCAGTGCAGCTTGACATGAATCCCAAATAAAAACGCTCTAGTAAAGAAATGAGTGATTTCACCAACTTCTAACATAACAAAATGTAAAAATGAAGGATCTGAATAAATGTGTGTTAAGCTGTATAATTACCTAAATGTATAGATAGTGTATCCTGGTTTCCAAAAGGAAGTACCAAATTTGCTGTGAAAATAAGATTTGTTTGCAAATCAGCATGTTTTAATGGTTACCTGTCACAATGAATGAGAATTAACCTCTCAAGGAAAATAATTAGAGAGTACCCATGCAACGCAAGATTAAAATCACTTAAGTAAATCAAGGTTTCCTGTTGATTTAAATCATGATTAAAATCACTTTGATTTAAAGTAATCTAGCCTGCTGCAGACATGCTATTTGCAGACATGTTAATATTTTAACTGGATGGTTTTCCTTGGTTATTTTAAAAACATTTGAATTACAGTGCAGGTACTGATTAGCTGTTACATAATCCATTTTCAAAAACTGGTACGCAAGCAGTTATGTGCATCTTGTTCCTGAATCACTCCACTTGTGCTCACTGACCGGGGACTGTGAGTCACAGATGTGGTGATCTAGCATAATACAGATGAAGTGGCGGAGTTAGTTTCAGTTACTAGAATTCACATCTAACTCAGCAGGGCAGGGGAGCCTGGGGAATAGGGAAGCTTGTGATGCTCAATCTGCTACATGTGCACTCAAACCCCATTGTTGATATATCTCCGGCTATCAGCCCTGGGTAGGGTGACCAGATAGCAAGGGGAATTCAACAGCCCTTCCCATTAGATCAAGTAGTGCATGGAAACTTCTTTATTATTTAGACAAAAAACACATGGTCAGAGAAACAGTGATATTTAAAAATATACATTAAAATATTTTCCCTGCCTTATACCACTTGTGGTAAACAGTAGATTTTTACATTTGCCTAAAATTGCATAAAGTGTGGCTTGGTGGCTCAGTGGCTTCCTCCCAAAACTTACAAATGTTAATTATAATGCCCCCTGAGCCCTACATCTGCCCTTGGCCCTCACCCCATCAATTAATTAGGCACATGCTCCAACCCATGTCCTTTCTCTACCTTTCTGGCCAGAAATCAATTAATTTCGACCTCGTATCTCACCTGCTCCCTAGCCCCCTGTCAGTTCCACATCACCCAGCGCTCACATCCACCTCTTTTTCTCTCAGGCATCCTTCTGCAGCTCTGGGGCTCCTTTTTACACCCCCCGCCACCCTCCACTCATGGGCCTGAATGAGACAGGTGCAGCAAATCAGCACCTAGTCCTAGACTGTAAGATTTGACTGGTTTTTGTTGTTCTCTTTTTACGGCACCTAGCGCAATAAGGTCAAATCCCCTGATGGGAGCACTTATGTACTAGCACAATATGAACATTTTTCATTGCTCTTTTAAATGTTACAGAAAGGGATCTAATGCTTCATTATGAAATGGCTTTCAAATGTAAAGTTAAGGTGAAAAAAAAATCTCACTTCTCTCTGATGCTCTTTACTTCCACTTCTACATCTAAGGGCCTGTTTTTGTAAGAAAGTAAGGAATTGACTTGTTAAATGTAAATTACACACACAAAAACCGTCATTGAAAAATAAGCTATTCATGTTGCAAAGTTAGGAAATGCTGGAATTAAGGATGCCTGTAAATTATAATCTGCTGATCATATCATGATGTAACACTGAGTCATTAACTGTTTCTTTTCTCACATGTATGTGTTTGCAACACTGAATGGACATGACAGTTGTTCAAGGCTAAAGACAACACACTGCACCAATAGGCAGAACATTTAAAAATGTTCCATTGATGTGATTGTGACCAGATTAAAAAAATCTGCACAAAACCAAATACATTTTTAAGTATGCAATCCTTGTCACCTACTTTTCTGTTTCATTTGCTTCATTGGCTACTTGCAAAACTTTTGGTCTCCATTTTCTTTTTGAAGAAGAAATGTTATTCTAAGAACTGATCCTCTTTTATAAACTTGACCTTAAAATATATCTTTTCAGGGGCCTAATTAGCTGTGATGCCGATCGATGTTAATGATGTGATGCGCCTATTGTGCTGTATCTCTGAGGAGAGGAAGATGAAGGCTGCTGTCAAGCATTCTGGACGAGGAGCGCTAGTAGCGGGTGCAACAGCATTTGTTGGGGGCTTAATGGGGGGTCCACCCGGAATAGCTGTAGGTAAATACACTCTACCATATAAGGAAAGATGGTTGGGCTTATAATAAGATGAGCTGTTGAACTAAGGAATTAAATAATTGATGTGTGATGTGGTTTAAGTAGAAGGTAAAGCAGGTTTTCATAACACTTTCTGACAGAGAAAAGATACTCTATGCCAAGTGCTTCAGCTTAAATTCCTGGCTGATGTGGAGCCCTTCTGAAGGAACGGTTGTTAGATCATTTCCTACAGACCTTTGATACAGAGAGAAAAATAGATTGGAGACTCCCAATTTTATCCCTTAATGAAATTTATTTCATTTGGGTATAAAGTGTGTGTGTGGGGGGGGGAAATCTTCCCAGTCTAACCATATCAAGGGGAGTGAGGATCCTTCCTTAATAAAAATATCCTTCTGACAGTAAGGCTTATTTATTTAAAAATTTGTAATGTACATGTTGTCATGCTGGATGTACTTTAGTTTTTTCAGAGTCCCATCTTCCTTGCCAATTAGCGTTTCTTTGTATAACAAAAATGATATTAAAGTCCTGAGCTTAGTAGCAATGAGAGATACAGAAGAGAAAATTCCAGATATTTCCTTTATTAATAACCTTTTGTGGCATTAAAGCTAGATTACTACTGAAGTCACTTGTGCACTAATTCTTCAAACACTTGAGCCATGCATGTAAGTTTACTCATGCGAGCAGTCCCATACACCTCTATGGGAATACTTACATGGAATACAAGATGAATAGAAATACAAAGTAGAAATAAAAAGTGAACATGTAACAGCACAGCCAGAGAGACAGAGAAACTGTACAGCTACCAGCATTGCAAACACACATTTTAATTATCAGAAAAAAAAGTCTTGTAACAAAGATGCTATTAAACTTTCCAGTAAGAAATAGGTAAAACCAAATGGTTGCAAGACATTTATAATATCCAGACCAATAGGAAGTATTAAGAAGAATGTAGCTGTCCATATACTTAAATAACTGGAATTATAGAAATCATCAAATGAAACCAATATCCACAAATAAAATAAAAGGGGAAGCAACCTTCAAACTAAAAGGTGCAATTGTCCTATATTCCCCAGTTTAAGTGATGTCTTCCTGCCATAGCTAGGGACAATGCAACAAGTTCATTGTTTGGAAGGGAGACTGAGTGCTTGTGTGTGTCCCTGTCTATATATGACTGTAACTGAATCAGAGGACTCTGATTTTAGAAGTAAGTGACCTGTGACCGAACTAACGCTTGTCCTGAACATTCTAAAGTTTTAGCTTGGTTATGGAGGCAATTTTAATTAAGTTTTAGCAGGGATATGCACTAAGTGTGGTGTAGATGGGTCCTTAGCTGCATTATTGTTGTTGTTGTTTGAAGCCTGGTTATTGTTGGGTAGGATTTTAAATTTAATAATAAAAAAAGTGGAGACTGACTAATTACATCTTCGTTGATTTTCTAGGGGGTGCAATTGGTGGTTTATTTGGTGCTTGGATGACTGCTGGACAGTTTAAACCAATCCCTCAGATTATACTGGAACTGCCTCCTGCTGAGCAGCAGAAGCTCTATGATGATGCCTTTGCTATTATAAGGAACTTAGACTGGACTGATGCTGCACAGTTGACTGCACTTGTAATGGGAAATGCAGCCCTCCAACAGAAGTTGGCAGCAGTGCTAATAAATTATCTTTCACACGAGCTAAGAGCAGAAATACGGTATGGAGAGTAAACCTTTTCCGAGTGTGTGCGTTCACTTTACAATGAAGGGAATTTTATTTTGACAACTGTGATCTTTTAGTTAACATAATGATTACATAGCTAATTATAAAGTTAAGTAAATACAGTAGCCAGATATAGTAGTATTTTGGTTTTTGTGAATCTAGAATTGGATTATTGTATTATCTTAAACTGACTTGCCGTGCAGTTTATGCTACTGTGTATTGAAAACTGAAATCAAGATCATAAAGCATTAAAGGGGCTATGTTTCTCACACCAATGTCACTGGGAAAAATTTTCAGAGTTACTGTAGTGACTTAGGCTCTTAGATTCCACTTTTAAGAGTGACTTAAGCTCCAAAGTCACTTAGGTACCCTTGAAAATTTTACCCACTATCTACTCATGGACGGTAAAGGTTGCAAGAATGAATGGACTGCTGAGAAGTTAAATATCTTCTCAAACTTTTCTTCATTCCCCGCTACACCTTTATCCTAATTACCGAGCCTTTTATTCACATACAAGTCTGACACATGCGTAGCTGAGCCTTATTGCAACAGGTGGATAAAATGTGCACAGCTTGGTTACTGCTGCTATCCTTGTATGGAAAGGCTAGACTTCGAAGGCTGCTAAAATGGTGGTAGCTGGCATCTCCCATCTAATCGCAGAATTTGGGTTATCATCTCAGCATTGGCTGGTAGAAGAAAAATGCTTTGCTCTGACTGAAATTTGTTGAATCTGGTGTTAGATTCTTTACCGGTGTTAAATGATTCTTTCTTTTAAGTATTTTCAAGGTGGAGTAGTATAATCAACGAATCTTCAATTCAAATTAATTATCTTTAAAGCTAGAGCTAACCTTTTTCTGTGCTGCAGTAGTGCAATATATGTATGTCTTGTGATAGAAAAGAATATATTCCTGCACCCTGATGGAGTTATGTTTTTATGTGTTTTACTTTAAAACAAATCAAGTACATCAGAACTGTGAAATGAAATACTGTATGAGCAAATATAAGGTACACCGTTTTATTATGTCAAACTATCTATTGAATAATGATTTGGGATGGTTTCCTACACATGTTGAAGCTGCAGACTCTAGATGGAATTATACTTATTATCTTCTGATTTTTCCACTATTTATATTGCTACATTGTAAGACAAACTCACATGTACAAAGGTGCCTTCTGTTGTATGTAAAAACATACAAGAAATGAATTGGTTTTTATATTATATTGTTTTTCTAGTAGCAAAATCAAAATAAAGTTTTGTTTTTTTGTTTTTTTTTGTCCAGCTTTAAAATTTGGAATCTGGCTGGGGAACAGTGGTTTTTATTGGCAGTTTACCAAATGTGTTGGGTCTAGCTAATTTATTTTGTACGAGTGTAACATGCTATGAGTAAGCCTGTATTGATCTTCCCCTGCAGAGTTCATAGGCTAGGTTGAGTGTCACTGTCTTTAGTAGTTCTTTCCAAAAAAGTGGAAAGCAAAACAGAAGTGGAATATAACTGGACCAGTCTCATAATTGCATAATACCAAAGCAGGAGCATACAGCTTAATTTGCAGGGTACTTGTAATGCAGTTGGCTTTTTCAAAGATTTTTGGATAAATGTAATCTTACATATTTTCATACAATCTGGTATCTGTTTTAGAAATATCACTGTGCACAAGTTGGGCAAGCTGTAGAAAACTGTAAATTGAAGTAGTTGCCTTCATAGCCACAACACTTAAAATGAGGCATTGCCAAAGAGGGATAGTAGATGACAATGATTGGATAGTTCATGAGACACACAGACTTTCACATCAGGATCATCAATTTAAATCCAGCCAAGATCTGTAGTAACTTGAGGGTAATTTGATATCTGATTGTAAAGTGGTCCATGTAAAATGAGATGCTGACTTCAGTTCTTTTGTTCTAACACAAATGCCTATGGCTTCAATTTGCTTTACATTTTTTTTTTTTTTTTACACATGGGGAAACTGAGGAATGGGTGGAATGATTTGTTGAAGGTCACCCAATAGATCAGTGACAGAGCTCAGGTCCCCTGAGTCCCAGTCCAGCATGCTATTCAGTAGGCCCCACTGCCTCCTGCAGGCAGGTGTCTTCATGATGGCTCTGATTCAGGACAACACTTAAATCATATTAACTTCAGTTGACTGTTGTCGGAAATCAGAAACCATTACAAGCATCCTTGCTGTCAGCTGGAAAAGGTCAGTATGTAGACTGGAACTATGCATCGGTTTCTCTTTCCCTATAGACTTGGGGCGTACCGTTGGGGCAGTGTGTGCCTGATCTTTAATCGATTACTCTGGGCTCCAGGGCTGTCATTTTGCATCTCTCACAAATTGAAGTTTCCTAAGCACAGCACTTTGTGTTATTATGCATTTCAATTATCTCAACCTGTTCTCTATCTCTCTCTGCTCCCACACAGTGACAATAGGGTGGTCTAATAGAGGCTCTGTTGTGATGTCAGAACGTTCGGATGAGTGAGTGATCCCAATGGCTGAACGCACCAGGATGTTGCTTATAATGTCACCACAGTAATGCACTTGCTTACATTGAACAGAGATGAGTCGTCTTTAGGTAAGCAGATGACCAAAATCGAAACCTCTTGCAGCGCCAAAAGGAAGTTAGCTGAATTCTCTTTCTTCTCAGCACCACTGTCTAGTTTGAAACACTGATGCAAATAAACTCCTGAAGGCAACGTGACTGCATGGGTGTCACTGTGCCAAAAACCTAATTTGGCATGCAGAGCATATTATTCATAAAACTTCAGGTCCAGACTGCAAAGAGAGACTGCAGAGTTGCAATTCATTTGCAAATTTGACACAATCAGTTTGGGACTGAATAGAGATTTTGAATGGCTAGCTAACTACAAAAGCAGCTTCTCTTCTCTCGCTATTCACACCTCCAGTTCAGCTGCTAGAGGAACACCTCACCCTCCCTGATTAGAGATAACAAGCTGGTTCAGCCTGATTGGACTAACCTTGTTATCTCCCACCTGGTTCTTGCCTACGTATTTATACCTGCCCCTGGATACTTCCACTGCATGCATCCGATGAAGTGGGTATTAGCCCACAAAAGCTTATGCTCTAAAAATTTTGGTTAGTCTTTAAGGTGCCACAGGACTCTTTGTCACTTCTGCAATTCCAGACTAACACGGCTACCCCTCTGATTCTTGAGCATATTATTGTTTTTTGGTAGTGCACAAGAAGCAAAGAATGCAGCTCAAATCTCTGCCCAGTCTGAGTTTCTGGGGTTGGCAGTGAGAAAAATACCTTTCTACGTGTAAACTGAGAACACTTGATATGGATAATGGAGCCCTTAATGCCATTTTTAGAGTTCCTTTTCAAAGTAGCCACACTTAAATGTTTGTCCCAATTCACCTTAGCAGAACTTCACTGAACATTGCCAGAAGATCCAGTTTCATCCCCTAGCTGTCCGACCTACAATCCTGCAGCCTTGAGCTTGCAATGATATTTGTTATTTGGTCTTGTCAGAGGATTTGGTTGGGTTCAGAACTCCTCTGTAAAGTTGATTATCTGGAGCAAAAGGGCAGTTATAAGCTAATTTATTAACATCCATCTGTTGCTGTTCTTTGGCACAGAGATGTCTGTCCACCACAGCATCCCTTGTAGGGATTGGAAGCAGTCATGGGCAGGAGATAGCAACTTCTAAAATCCATTCCAGCTGCATAATGTCTGTAAGAGACAGTCGTCACCTAGGAAACAAGGTAAAGCAGTGCCAGCAGTTTCAGGAAGCAGCTGAAGAAGAGTCACTGTGGGGAAATGGGCATATTTATATAAGGAAACCATCTGCTTCAGTGCTGGTTATTAACCTGGTTTGTTGTCAATGTGACAGAATCAAGCTAGATTTTTCACAGGCAGATGGTGTATTTTTAGCTAAAATTATCCTTTCTCTCTCCCCCCACCCCATTTTTTTTTAAGCAATCTGGCTTTAAAGTGTAAAGCAAACATGATAGAAAACTAGCAAAGGGGGGAAATAGCTTGCTTTTTAAAAAGGTTGAATTCCAGTGCAGATTAGTAATTGAAACACACCATCTGGGAGGTGAGGGGTGAGGATTGGAATCAAAGCTTTTCTTAAATCCATGTATATTGACATATGGACACAGCACACTCTGGGCTTCCTAATGCTTTCCCTCATGAAACTGCAGTAGATCTTATTTTATTGCTATTAATTCATAAAATTTTTTACAAGGCTAGAAATATTCGCCTACCAATGACTTGCATTGACTTGTGTCTGTGATAAAATTGGTTATTGGTGACTATTAAGAACATAAGAGTGGCCATATTGGGTTAGACCAATGGTCCATCTAACTCAGTATGCTGCCTTCTGACTGTGGCCAATGCCAGGTGCCCCAAAGGGAATGAACAGAACAGGCAATCATCAAGTGATCCGTTCCCTGTGCACTCCCAGCTTCTGGCAGTTGGAAGCTAGGGACACTTGGAGCATGGTTTTGCATACCTACCCATTCTGGCTATTAAGACATGTATATGCCATCTGTAGAGAGTGGTGAATTTGTGTGGTTTTAGTTCAGTTTTATGCATCCCAGGATTGCATTAGCTGGAGCTCATGTTCAGCTGACTGCCCACAACAACTCCCAAATTTTTTTCAAACTCACTGCTTCCCAGGATAGAGTTCCCCGTCCTTTGTTCCCAGCTGTATACATTTACCTTGACCCATATTAAAATATATATTGCTTACTTGCACCCAGTTTTCAAATAATCTATATTGCTGTAGTGTATCAAGCTCCCCACCCTCCATGTGTTTAAAAAATAGAAATAACAGGCACAATCGTTATTTCTTTTTTTCCCTAGGCTGCAGGGTAAATAGCTACATTGGTTTATAGGGTGGTTTGTGTGCTGGCTTATCCGTGTTTGTATTAGAAGTCATGGAAAAACACCGAATTCTTCCTTTTTTGGTGCAGATTCCCCCAGGAGTAGTCTATGGATCTCTCTAGCCAAGATTGAGCCCCATAGCATGGGAAGCAATCTCTTGGTAGTGTGCAGAGGGACACTTTTTGTAGCACATCTGTTTGGGCATCAGTACTGTGAAATAATCTGAAAACACATGCCCTTGATATGTTACAGATATGGGATATGTTACAGAGGAGGCATGTTTTTTCAAAGGATTTATGTTTTCCTATTAGCACCACCTCAGTCTTGATTCATTGTTAACCAGCAGCTCATCTTCCAGGGGCTGATTTTAGCTAGGCACTGAGAGACCTGGGAGATGATGCTGTTTACATTTGACATAAAGAAGATAGAGAGCTGGATGTTAAGCTGTGTACTGCTGGCATTTCGGCCCGTGTTGTCTCACTATCTGTCTCAATAACTTTCATATGAATGTTGAATAGTAACCCCGGGGAGAGAACTGAGCCTTTTGTTGCTACTAATATACGGGCTTTGGAGGAACACTTCCCTATAATGACCCTCCCAGTGACTTACTTTCAAAAGCATCCCAGAGAAATGCTAACTCTGTGCACACAGACACACACAGTGACAAAACAGTCCCTCTAATTATGACAGGAGCTCAGATTTTGCCTTGGCACTGTTTTCAGTGAGATTTGAGCACACTCAACTACTGATACCTAAAAATCCTAAACTGTATAAAGTCCATGGGGAGGGTATTGTAAAAAATATATAGTATGGAATATCTGACCACGACAAACCTGCAGCTTTTCAATTCTTATCCCCATTTTATAGGTGGAAAGTAGGTGTCAGACAGAATAAGTGACTTGCCCAAAGTTACACACCAAGGTGGTGAAAGAACTGGGATGTGAACCCAGGAATCCTGACTCCTGGTCCTGTGCTTTAACCAGCAGATACATTCCCTTCACAAGCAGTAAGACATGGGTGTTCAAAGGACAGAGTGATATGGAAATATCTGCCTGGTGTTAGTCACATCACCATTTGTCACCACTGCTATGTATGTATGGAAAAACCGTACAGTCTCAAAGAGAGGAGAAGCAAATGGCTGATTAATTTCACTTTGAACACTTCTGTTTCTATGGGACCCTCTCTGTCCCTCCCACACCAAGTACAAACAGCTCAGTGGGGCTCACTGAAAAACATTCGCAGAACTTCTGCATTTATCTCCTTCTCCAGATATTGCACACCTAGGAATTTTTTGCTGCCACAGTGAGGCGCTGTTCTCCTGTGCTGTTGCTCTAACTGTTGTAGTGACAGCATGATGAGATACAATGGCAGTATTTCTTAGAAGTTATGGCTAGCTCATTTTTGCCCCCATGCAGCTTGTATTGCCAATTCCTTCCGTTTGAACAGCTGAGCAGTTTGGAGGAATCCTTTGTAATTGTTTTGGGATAAAGTTTTGAAGGCAGCTAATTGCTCTGAGGTGGCAATACTTTGCTGTGTGACCTTGGATGAGTGATTAAAATTCCTCATTCAGTTTCCTTATTTGTAAAGTGGGGACGATAATACTGACCTGCTTCACAGAGGGTTATGACTGTGATGTTGTGAAGGCCAAAAGTATAACTGGATTCAACAAGGAATTAGATAAGGTCATGGAGGATAGGTCCATTAATGGCTATTATCCAGGGTGGTCAGGGGCACAACACCATGCTCTGGGTGTCCCTAAGCCTCCAACTTCAAAAATAAGTGACTGGATGATATGGGATAGATCACTCAATAAATTGCCCTGTTCTGTTCCTTTCGTCTGAAGACAGGATACTGAGCTAACTGGACCATTGATCTGACCCAATATGGCCTTATATTGTTAATGGTTGGCTATAGCGTGCCCAGAAGTCTTGGTTTGGAAGGAGCTATTGAAGGATGCAGTGTTATCACTTTATTTTATTATTAGATTATCTCCCAGAATTTGTTTTAAACAATTCCATTGATACAATCTGTGACTATTAGTACTTCGCTTGCTTCATCCTTTAGGAGACTGGCGAATCCTTAGAGGATCTGACTTTCAGTGGGGTCTTACCCTGCCGCCACGTGCAGTTTTACATGTGTGAACACTTCGGTGCACTAAGACGCTGGACAGTTGCAACCTTTCACTCTGTTGCTTACCTTTCCTAGCTTCTCTTGGGAGAGAACACGCCCATGGCAAAGGACTCTGAAGCATTGGGCCACCTCCTCTCTCGGCAGAAGGACGCAGTGTAGTGCAAGCAGTGCCAAGCTATTATCCCCACTCTCAGCTCACGCTTGGCAGAGGATGCACTGACTGGATGAATGTTTTAAACACACACATGCTCGCGTTAGTAGCCCTATTCTAGCAATTGCCACCAGTACTGCAAGGGCACTAGTGCAGCGATTCTCAAATGTGGCCACCAGTGGATTTTTTTGTGGACACAGCAGCCTCCAAAGCAAGAGTGGAGACTCTAGGAGGGGCATTGCATATCTCCACCCCGCTGCCCCAAACTGTATATGTTGATAGTGAGGAGCACAATTTGAAGGTTCGTCTGCCCCCTGAATGGCTCAGTCTACCCTCCCGGAAAGCAGTGGCCCCTCCCTGCAGTGCCCAGCTGTTGCTTCTGAATCGCTATTACCAAGGGGAAACAAGATGTACCAGCTTGGTATTTGCACTGGCACTGCCAGTAGGGAGGGGCGCCCAGCACCATGCAGCCTCCTTGGGGGCTCCAGACAGCACCTCTGGAGACACTTGGGGCCAATGTGCGTGGTGCCAGAAGTGGCTCGTCAGTGGAGGTGACTGGCATTAGATTGCTTGGGCACTCCCTTGGGCAGCTCTGCTGCTCCGGCCCAAGTGGGGCATGGGGAACCTGGGCCTCCACGGGCAGCCAGTGAGTTCCTGACCCACTTTGCCTGGGCGGGCTCTAACTGAAAGGCCATGGGAGGTAGGGACAGAGATGGGTTGGCCCTTGGACATGTCTTTATTTTTCCTAAAGTTAATTAAGTATTTTAGGAAATATTGTAAGAGCAGCCACCAGCAAGAGTTGGTGGCCACACTCTGAGACCATCAAATATTTTGTTGTGAGAACCCCTGCACTAGTGCTAGCAATGGCATAGACAGAGCTGGGGCTTGGGAAGGAGGAGATCTTACTGCTGTGCCATCATTGCTTTGAGTAGGTTGTCCTGACAGAGCGGTGCTAACCCCTGAACTCTGTCTACACTACCAGCTTAGCACCAGTGCAGCTGTCCCATCGCTGGCTGTTGCTGTAATAACTATGCTGTTTTTTTCTAATGTAGATGCACTCCTGTTGGTAGCATTAGCTGGCTGCGGAGACAGACACTGCTTGATAATAAAGGAGAATGCAGACTTGGGGTATAGCTCAAGTCTAATTTAACAGCAGACTTTCAGGGGTGATTTCTTTAAAAACTCTTCATCTAAGCATTCTACCCTAAGGCTAAAATTTAGGAAGCTCTCTCACACTTACTTCCTCACGCTACAACTAACTCTGTATCTTTTTATAACTTGGAGGACTGGATGATATGGGGCTGAAGGACAGTCTTGCTCTTCCTAGCGTGAATGAGACTTGCTAGACTGGTTTAAGAGAATCCAGCAATTTCTTACATGCACTCAGAACCAGTTCAGGTAGGCAAACTGCCATGAATCACCTTTCCAAAGTCCTCTCCAGCTTCGCATTCCAATCTTGTCTGTCAGTTAAAGTTTGTGTTCAGCAGGAGCCTGATTCACTGCAGCTGTGCAACGTTGTGTAGTCATGTCCGTGCAAAGTGAGTATAAAATGCATCCCATCTGCTCTGGTAATACTGTACACCCCCTTTGCACTGGTGTCAGTGAGTGCTCAGTGAGCAGGGGAGTGGAGGATCGGGCCTTTCCACGACCTGTTTTGGCTGGGTCCTGTTGATAGTTTGCTTTCTTGTTCTCTAGCTTGAGGCCATAACTGTGGTAACCATCCTTCCATTGCATAGCAGCCGTTTGCATATTTGAGGCTTTTTTCTCCTTCTGAAGTCTGGCTCTGCGGGGCCTGTGATGCTGCTGAGCCTAATCCCAGGGCAGGCCTTTCATGTCCACAGCCCAGGCCCTGGGAACGGTGCACGTTGCCAGTGGCTGTGACACATCCCCCTGAAGTAAGGGGTGAAGATCAGACTCTGTTCTAATCCTACTACTAGCTAGTAACCAGGAGAATGGGGACTTTTGTACGGCCGTCCATCCCCCACAGGCTGTACTGATTTTAGCTAATAAAGCCTCAAAGCAGCCCTGTGCGGAAGGTAACTGTGTTTCTAGTATACATATTTTTAGCTTTGTTTTGGAAATAAAATCAGACTGGGCCTTTACACAGAAATCAGGGAATGAATTAACCCATCATGGGCTGGCTATGTTCATCATACCAGGGCAGCTGAACCAGCTGCCATGGTTTTTTGGGTTAATTTTGGCATGTTTTTATAAGCCTCGGGTATTTACGTGAAACAGCAGAGTAAATCTAGCATTCCTAGTGTCTTCCATGTTTTTATGACAGCCCAGCTTGTGTGTGCATATTCTTTTCCTCCCACTCCCATCCTAACAGTTATATAGCACCATTTACCAGGCTGAGATCTAACTTCAGCTGTGTTTCAAGGCATCCAGATAGGCTGTGAGTTGAAAGGGTTGAACCAGTGACCTTTGGATCTAAAATTATGAATTTCTAGTGCCTGAGCTAAACAACCTGGGTCCAGAGTTCAGACATTATAGCAGACTCCTAAACCTCCATACATGGAAACTCACACTTTAGGGAGGTATGTGAACATTTTGTTTTGACTGCATGACTTCAAACTTTTTTAGCCCAGGGAAGCCTCCTTATCCTTGAAATTCCATTCTCCACAATCTTTCCTTCCTCTTCTGATCAGACTGGCATGAATGCCATAGCCACACACATGACATACTAGCATATGTGTCACTTCTGTGGTGTTAATATTCCAGCACATACACTATTGTATGTAAAATGTGACACACCCTGTCTAAAACAAACTACAAGAACATTGCAACACATTTGATGTTATGGGAAATGTCTTTCCTGTAAGAGAGGAAAACCCGCCCATTGCTTTTGTGCCTGCTCTTCCTCTCTGAAAGTTTTCCATTGTACACATGTGTAATTAAACAAATGATAGGAAAAATTGACCTCACTATGTCGTCAGTCACCTGAGACCCCTTATTAATGTCCTCCAGCTGGATCTCAGAGTCAGCGTACAAATAAGAATTACATTTCAGCACCTTTACGGCTTGTTTTAAGCAGACGAGTCCTATACCCTCATGTTTTCATGCCATCTGAATCTAAATAATTAGTCATGATTACAAAGCTCATATGACTCTCTCAAGCCCAGATACAATGAACATTACATGGAGAGACCATCACTGTATTACTCTTTGCTTACACAAGTCAAAGGAGAGGTTTGTCTTAAAGTGAGATGCTCCCTGGATGTGATTGTTGATATGTTCTTTGTATTTTCTCTGAGTAAATCAGCATCTTTAAGGCTTTTTACAATGTTTGAGAGTTAACTACTGGTGTCTACAGTGCCCCAAAAATCTGTTTTTACCAAGCTATGCTCTTGCTACCTCTCCATGAATGGACAGTGCTAGTGAACCCTCTGCTCACACCAATGTTTACAATGCAAGGTTCCTTCAGTTTTAAGGTAGATGTGTTCTGCCATTTACCCGGTACTTTAGGAAGTCATGAATATTCCATACTCCAGCATAAATGGAAAGAGTTGTGGATGCCCAGCTCCAGGAAAATACAGTCTTTAAAACTAGAGGCAGCGAGATTTGCATAAGTAGATGAGTGGGCAGGGCAGCGTTAGTCAGACACCACCCTGGATAAATACTTACACATTTTGCACCCAGATTGTAATGCCTCATATAAGCCCTCAGACTGCAGGATGCAGGCTCACTTATGTCAGTAGATTCCTGCTCTTGTGCGAAGTCTTGGTGATGGTGCATCTCTATAGCTTCATTGCAAAACCAGGATTTTGGGTGCACGATTGCTCCCAGCCTTACTACCGCCAGCAGAATAGCACTGTGGGAATTGATGCCAGAAAAGGGCCTTCTGCAGACAAGGCCACACATGAAGGCTTCCTTTGCTGGCTCCCTGCCATGGGAGACGTTCTACTTAAGCCCATTGTTTTGAACTGGCTATAAACTTATTTGTCATTGGAGTGAAGTGAAGCCTTAGAGACAGTGTGTCTGGGCTATCTGGAATTTGCTGCAGAATAACTGAGGATTCAGAATGGCTGTGTCTGGGGTATTTATTCTTCCAGCATGATCCTGGGCCTGCCAGCCTGCATCTACAGCAGAAAACCTGCGTCACTTCCACTGGCATTGCTGTAGCCAAGTCAGTGCAAGCAACAGCACGTTGCTTCTGCCCATAGCACGTGCTGGGTAAGTTTCCAGGCTTGTGGATGGTTGCCCCAATCTCACAATCCCCAGTACAGCTCTCTAGAGCATCAATAGAGTATCTACTGCCTGTGGTATATTGTGTATGTTGCACATGTTTGTATTTTGGTTTGTCTGGATGCATCACATAATACTGCACAAGGAAGGGCTTTGCACTTGATAATACTATAGAGGCCAATTACCAGCTGCTCCTTGAGCTGCTGCCAGACTGATGTGGCACCAGGGGACGCAGGCGCCATCATGAAAACCATCACCTGAGTGTGTTGGTGCTGCAGGAGTTAAGGTGCTTGATTTCATTACTTCAGCCCATTTATTTACGTGGCAAACCTGGAACGGAATCCAGATCTAACACCCAACCCAGTGCTTTAACCACAGACCCAAGAATCTTCAGCTGCTAACGGAAGATACGTAGTATATGAAAAATACAGAGGCGCATTTGTTCTACCTTGGATGTGACTCTTCTGCTAGCAGAGAGGTGAGTTCTTCTTTCTTGTTAGGCTGTCAGAAAAAGAGAGGCCTGCCCACCCCTGAGCTCACATTTTCCTTTTTCAAAGCCTGCTTGTGTAAGTGGTGACACCAAAACATTTTGAAATTGTTTTTTCTGGGTAAAAATATAAAAGCAAAAGATGTGGTGTGATGAAATAACTATAACAACAGGAGTTACAATATATTTAGTTAAGAGAAAAAAGGATTTGGCTGCCCGGGAGGATGTGCGCTTTAGATCCTCCTTGGAGCGAGTTACAAAGTGATCTTTAGCCCTGGGGTGAAGCCTGGCGTGGAATAATTACTGTACTGTGGAGTATGCAGTTTATTCATGAGTCCAAGAGATGGCACTGAATTGTACAAGGCTTTGAAAGAACAAAAGTCTGATGTTTGGTCCTGTTTTTGCCCCTAGAAATTAGTAGTAGATGAAAGATCTTCACACTCTTGAGAAAGAGGAACACGCTTCATTTTGACTAAAATTGGGAAAGGAAAGACAAGTTCCTTGGACTTGTGGAAGTGGTGCACAAGCTGTGCCTTTGGCAGCCTCGCTAGGACAACCTACTCACAAGGGTTAACTATTTCCACATCCAAAGAGCAGCTGAATGCCCCCAATTACTGCTGAGTTTAATGGGAGTTAGGGCGGCATTGTCATTCGAGCTCTAGGATGGTTTGCACCAGCGGTTTCTACGGGATACCTTGTTTTAGAGCCCTGTGACATTCTTTTTACATTATTTATTTTACTTTATGGGAATCAGTTTGGTTTTGTCCTGCCCCCTGCAGCGTGGGGGTTGCAGACGTTGCGTTATTTGTAATGAAAGTGGTGCAAGGGCTCAAGTAATGATTTACTATTATCGCTGATGCAGCAAGCCCAGAGGTGGTGAGGCTATGACCTGCCAGGTCTACAAGTGCCAGGGCTCAGTCCTGACACAAATGAAGCCCTGGTTGCAGAGCAAGCCTGTCCTGCCCTCACTCCACAGCTGCAGTGTTTGGCTGTGGAGCGTGGCTGCCTGCTCTGGGCACTGTGACCTGGTGCATAGAGAGAGGTGCAGTGCTGGCTCAGGCTTGGCCCAGCCACCCCTCCATCATGCTGGGAGCAGGACCCGGCTCGGTGGCATGTATTTTTTGTTGTTTTGCATTAGCAAGAAAACACAGCACACTATTTATGTTCCTTCACTTCCTGTCCTAAGCTGTTGCATGCTGTCACTCTTGGTTCCCTGTGAAAGAAGTGGCAGCTTTGGGGGCACGGGGAGGGGGCACAAAAACACCCAGCATACAAACCAGAGAGACTTTCCTTTTCATGCACCTCTACTTGCAGTGTGATCTCTGCTGTATCACCAAGCCGCGTGCACAACAAGAGCATATCTGACCATGCTGCTTATACTCACAGCGGATCTGTGGCAGTGTGAAGGTAGAAGCTCTTAGGAGGTCTCCAGATAACTCAGTTCCTACTGGTTTGATATAATGTGGCCTGATGCTGCCTTGCCTAACTCCTTCCATAGCCACCCTAACAACTGAAAACTGCAGCCTGTGATTGGTCTTAAGTAAGCTACCTCCTCTTGCCATTGCAGAACCGACTGGGGTTGGTTTTGGGGAATCTCTGTGCTTTTATCAGTGGGTTGCTTGGGCCGGGTGCTGCATGTAAGGATCAGAGCATCTGCTGCTGACCGGATGGCCTCATTACTCCCCACTGCTAACAGGTCCTTCTGAAGGCTGCTTTAGCTTGCACCAGCTGCTGTGGGTGGAGAGGAGGGTATAGCATGAATATGCCACCCAAGGCCCCACATTCTTAGGAAGTCCTTGCAAGGTCAGCTAAACTGGCTTTAGAGCAGCTTTCTGTTGATGAAGGTGTAAAGCTGCTCTAAGTCAGTGGAGCATCTGCCTCACTATGCCGAGACATTTCTTCCAGCTGAAACCGAGCTGCTATGGGTGGCTGCTTTTTGGTTATGGCTGGTGCCGACTAGAATGTGAAATGAGGATTTCAACTGTTCCCTTAAATAGTATTCCAAGGAGGCCATTTACGTTCAGCAATGTTGCCCTCGTCATCCACATCAGAAAGCCCCACCCTGAGCTGTGCAAACGAGTCATCTGTATCTCTGCTGAGGAAAGCCCCAGGCCTGGAATAGCTGGAGTGCTGCAGGACAGCTGTGAGGCAGGAGGGAAAAGTCATCACAGAGCCACTCTAGATCATGAGCAGAATAGTATGTCTCCAGTAACAGGCAGTGAGGAACCGCAGGATGGATTCAGCACTCAGTTGCAGGGAAATTCCCTGTGGGTTCCTGTACAAAATCTACAGGATCTTCTGGTGAATAGGAGAGCAAATTTGGCTTGAGCAAGTTAGTTCTTTACAGTTTAAAGAACCAAAACGTAGACCAAAGAGTCAGACAAGCAGAACCAGTATTTTTAGGATGAGCCTTCTTAAGGCTCAGAATTGATTGGCTCTCTGTACTAGATTTGCCTTTTCAGTTCCTTTTGATTATTTAAAAAGAAAAAAAAATCCACAACCCATTGAATGAGAGAGTGGCTCTGCAGCAGCAAAGGACCAGATCTCTGTCTTGGCTACTCAAATACCCATTCTCCAGTGCTGATCCTACTGGGGTGCCTTCACATGCTTGTAAGCTGTGCCCCATCCACAGTATGATCACTGTGGCACACAGTGCGTATTGTCCAGGCAGTACCCTCTAGAATCTAGAAGCCTAGAAGATATCTCTAATTTACTGCAGCTCTTTAGGGCCTTTCATTTTCCTTTACTCACAGCTCAGAGTGCTCAACCTTCCCTTTGTCTGTTGCCAGTGTAGCAGGCAGCTCCACTAGTTGTTTTGTTCACTTAATTCTATTGCTATTGACTTTGGAGAGCTGAAGCTGTGGTATTCAATGTTCCATGAACTTCAGCTGTTTTCCTGTCATTTTGCGTGGAAAGCCTCCAACACCATCAGTGGGTCACGTGCCCCAGAGCTTCCATTTCTTTACATTGCTCACCAAAGGGAATGTTTCTCTTCGCTCTCAAAAGCTTCGGGGACCCCCCGCCTTACGCTACTGCAGAAAAAAAGAAAGGTTACCCCCCCCACGTCCACCAGAAAAGCAGCTCATTCTCATGCCTCCGAGCCTCTTTAAAGGAGTGCCAAAAATGTCTCCCAACTCTCAATGGTTGGATGCCAATTAGTGACAATTTCCACTTCACCTGGCTTGTCACCCCCTTGCTCCAGTGTCTACTGCAACAGGCATGAACTTCTCTGAGTGCCCAGACTTTACTCCCGTTTACTTCCTGGCCCTGGTCCCTTCTACCTGCATTCTGCACGTCTCCTATAACTCATCTTTCTGGTCCGGCAGCTCTTGCACTCACTTTAGTCCAGGTGTAGTCAGCTGGCTCTACTCCTCCCTGCTTTAGCTCAGAGTTTGTGTGTGGAGCTGGCTGTCACCATTCCAGCATCATGTACAGTCCCGTGCAGTGCTCTTCTGAAAGCCTTGCAGTGGATTAGCTGCCTAGCTCAACATCTGGCAACACTTCCCCAAAACTGCTACAAAATAGGGCATCTGCACTGCAGTTGGATGGGCAGGTAACCTCCTCCGCAAGAGCAGTGCACTGCGTAGTGAGTGCTGCAGGAAGAGATTATGATCTCCCCCAAAAAACAAACCTGGGTACTTTCTCCCTCAAGGTCAGTATTTGTGATTAACATGGGCCCTAGTTCTGTTCAGTTGTCCTGTAATTAACACACAAAGCCTGCCCGTTGCCACTTGTCCCTCTTTAAAATTCCATCCTCAAGCCAGCAGTAGGATTTATTTAATTCCAAAACAGGAAGCTCTTTCCAACTGGAGCAGACCTAAAATCAGGCCAAAACAAAAACAAAATGAACAAAAAGCTAGTCACATTCAAATACAGGTGGTATTGTATTAGTACAAACCCTGCTGTAAAGCCCGTGTGTTCAAGGGCTGGGAGCCAGGAACCCAGCTCTGAACTCCTACTTTTTCTATGGTCTTGGCCAACTCACAACTAGCTGGTCAGACACTGAAAAGAAACAAAAGTTTTATGAAATTTCCTGCCCAGCAATGGTTGCAATCCTCTCTGCTTGTAATCCCCAAAAAAGCGTGCTGCCAGGGCTACTCTGCCTTTCTGTGAACAGTCTTCTTGCTGCCATGAGTTTAGATCCACTGGTGGTAGTGATCATGGGAGACCCATTGTGAGCAATGCCCCTGGGGTTTTATGCACTGTGTATCTGAAACTCGTCTACACTAATGTGCCTGCCGATGGTGATGAATCAGTGTTAGCGGCAGTGACACATTTTGTAGGAAAAAGCCAAAAAAGCCTTAGTGTAGATAAGCACTTATAGCACATGTAGCATTCAATTGTCATAGAGCTCTCAAACGCAAAGTATATCTCAACTCCAGGGTCTTGTTCAGATTCATGGAAATATTAGTCACAGACACTAAATCATCCTTAGCCGCCCTTTCTTTAGTGTCTTACAGTTTATTTTCTGCCCACTAACTTTTATTCTCACCAGACACGGGGGAGAGAAGAGAGAGAAAAAAGGGTAAAATAGGTGGGTTGTGTCAGCATTCCAGGAAAGGGCATGCACTGCAGTACACATTGTACAAGCAGTTCCTTGCTGCAGTTTAGAGAGGGAACTTTTCTGACGCCTGTTAAGTATAACAGCATAACCCTTTCTCTACAGAATAAATCAGTCCATACAGTCATTAGGTCCCATTAACTGCAGCACGTGTCTATACATGGGAGGAAGGAAAGCTGATCTCAGAGGGGAAAAAAATTAAAACCTGGAATCTCTTCTGGACTCAGTTATTAAAGACTCAGCTGAAGGCACTGGGAGTTTTGCCTGACTAGGGCATATATCATCAGGCCTTACATTAGGGAAGTTTGGGGCTTCTGTTCTGGGCATAGTGTGTTTGCGAAGCCTATACTCACTTGTGGGAGGGAGGCTTTATAAAGGCACTTGCCACTGTTCACAATTTTGAACTAAAAGAAGACTGATGGAAAAAAAACAGCACTGAAAGTTCTTTATTACTTTAACAACGAGAAACATGTTTTGTTGGCCCTTTCTGCATTATCTCCTCTCCCCGCCTGACCCTCTCAGAAAATACCACTTGAGTAACTGCAGGGGATAGCAAGAATCCTGGGAAAACAGTCTGCTGAGAAAGAATAGAATAAACAGAAAGGAAGCAGCAGAGTTGGATATTTTTCAGTAATGTTCACTTTTAAAGTAGTAAATAGAAAACCCAGATGTTCAGTACATGACTGAAGAGTTGCTGCTGAATTCACCCCAGACTGGACATGTTTAGATCACAGCATATGACCCAATGCTTGTTTTTTTGTTAAATAACAGCACATTTACTTTGTCACTTTTTACCCCTCCTTGGCATATATTTATTTACAATCAGTTGAATAATACAAACTGGCTGGACATTAGCAGTATATAAAAAAGGAAAAAATAAAATCCATGAGAATAATTACTTTGAACTAATTTTTAAAAAACCCAACCTGGTCATTTGGCATGCAATTCAGTGGTTAGATAGACTGGACTATGGTAAAGAAAAATTTATGTTGAAAATTACTTTTAACTAAATTCTGGCTCTAGAGTATAAAATACACAAAATATGCAAAAAGGTAGCAGCTGAGCTTTTGTTGTACAGTTATTTGCTGCAGTACAATTGCTGTTGTCTAATTTTCACTCCTAGTAAATGGTTTTAGTTACACATGAGACGATGAAAGGTTATTTGAATAGACGTAGTCTTTTTCACCTGAGATTAACTTTAATGTCAAAGGTCAGTTCTAATTATATTTTTATGCCCTGAACCTGAAAATACTCACATGTGCATAACTCTGAAGTCAGCCGGACTGCTCACATGTGAAGTTATGCAACATATGTTTGCAGCAAAGGCTTGGGGCCTTAATGAACAAGTGAGTCACTGGGCATTGAGGACGTTCAGCACCTCCTAGAATCTGAGCTTAGTTTTCGCCATCCACCCATCCCTTCACCACCTCTTGCCCCAGCTCTACCACCCTGTGCTACATCACCCACCAGCCTGGGTCCTTCCATCCGTAGGGCAGTGGAATAGAAATGGGACTGGTTACTGATTTTGAGACCTGGAAAAAAAATGTGCGGGGCAGAGGTGGGGTGATTCTGCTGAGTCGAACAAGCCTCTTCTTTCTCACCTCACCCCCACTATAAACCTTAACTCTCCCATTACCTTCTGTCATCACAATGGCAGTTCTCTGGCTGGGAGGAGGACTTGTCCAGTGCTGTGCTAATGATGCTCGTGAAAAGTCAGCAGGTTTCACTCCAGAGCCACACAAGACTTCCCCGTTCCTGAGATCCCCATTTCCCCAGGGCTCCCAGCTTCAGGCAGCTTGGGGAGGAAAGAGCAGCCAAAAAGTCTAACCCAGGTCTCCTCAGTACGTTAAGATACCGAAAAATAACCAGCAGGTCAAAGGGCACCAACCCAGGCTTCCATGTACTTCAGATTTCTAGTTCTATCATTTACATGTATTTAGTGCTCATGACAAATCCCAGCCTTGGAGGCGGAAGTCCTCTCTGCCCTACAGAGGAGGTACAGCATGGGGCAGTAGCAGCACAAGCTGCCCCATCAATGGGCCTCTAACATCAACAAAAGGGTCCACCCCAGGTGAGCAGTATATCTGAGACAATGACAATATTACTTAGCTCTTGTATAGAGATCAATAGATCTCAACACTCTTAGCAAGAGGTCATTATTAGCCCCATTTTACAAATAGGGAAACTGAGTCACAGATAGGGGAAGTGACTTACCCACAGTCACCCAGCAGGCCAATGGCAGAGCAGGGAACACAACCTTGGTTTTCTGGTTCCCAGTCCAGTGTTCTGCCCACTATACCACACTGCCTTGATGTAGGCCATGCCCTGCTAGTGTAATATGACACAATACTAGTTCTCTTAAAGCATTAGAGAATGACTTAATCAGGAAAACACATTAAAGTGAACAAGATAAAGAGGGGCTAAATTTCACCCTCCAGTGTATGCTCACCACTGAAAATATTGAGGGTTATGCGTGGGTCAGAATTTGGCTCCTCAAGCTTTAAACCAAGGGTAAGAAGGTCAGCTATGGAAAGATGACCAAGATACTTCTGAGGCATAAAACTCTGCATCTGCCGGCCACCGTTCCACTTTGTCATCGTCAGATTTATCACTGTCATCGCCACTAGATGGTTCATAACCAGTCATGGAAGAGTCGATCTGCTCTGGCTGCCTCTGCTCACCTTCTGCTTCCTTCTTCTTTTCTGCCATCAACTGCCTGTAGCATAGGCTACAGACCCTCAGTGGCTTGGGGGACAGGCGCGGCATCAGAAACCTCTGCCTGGAGCAGTCCCCACACACAACGAAGCCACACTTCCGACAGTGATGCCTGCGAGTGAGCGTGGAGAACTTGGTCTGCGTGCAGCGCATGCAGATATCCGTGGCCTTGTCGGGTATCCAGGGGGCAGCATGCTCCATGGAGGGCTGCCTGCCCGTCTTTGTCAGCAGGTGCCGAATGCATTCCTCAAGGTGACTGAGCCATTCCTTCCTCTCTGTGAGGGAGGCTGCAGAAACGACAAAGGACTTCTTCGAAGTTTTAATCATCCACCGGTTCTTCATTTGTAAGGTATCCGGCAGCGTCTCCAAGGTGACGTCTTCGAGAGGGATGATGTGCTGGGAGTTGTACTTCCTTTTGTTTATCACTATGCTGCCATACACAAGGATGTCATTGAAAAGAAAGAATACCCGCGGCTTGGGCTTCTTGCGGCATTCTTTGGTCAAAATTCCTTCACCCAAAAGGACTCTTCCTGGCACAGCTAAGGGTTGTCCAGATGCCCCAAAGCAGTTTTCCACAGAAGCAATGCGCTGGCTGTTAATTTCAGTGTTAACCAGATGGTCCATCTCCTTCATTCACTCTAGAGCATGGGGGTAGGGAGGGAGAAATAAAGTTAAAAAACTGTGTTCAGCAAACAATTCCATCAAGCCTAGCTTCCAAGGTGAACCGCAAATTTAAACAGTAGTAAATAGCTTTTCAAAGAGCCAGAAGATGAGTTTAAGTTTTCTAGGGGGTATTACCCAGCAATGAATTACTAAAGCACTCTTCAAAATGACAAGTCAAACCCACTGAAGCGTCTGATATATTTTGTAGCGGGCTGATATTGCCTCTCTTCGGAATCAGAATTCAGTTACCCAACCCTCTTATATCACACACTGGATAAGGTATAAGTCCCTATTGTGGACACAGTTATACCAGGATTAAAAAAATGCTTCTGCCAGTGTAGCTTATTCCCATTCGTAGAGTTCAAAGCCAGAAGGGACCTGTAATCGTAAGAGCTCCTCAATGCCCATGTAACAGCGACTTGTATCAAGCCTGACAAACTCACTTAACTCATTGCTCTCATGGTACTTATCTGTAAAGAACGTTGTGTAAGATATCAAAGGAAAGCCAGTGACACACTGGTCGTTAATATCATTGTGCAACATATGTGTTAACACTCTATAATAAATCATAGGTACTTACTGATTTTATGTTCTAAAGTCTGTAACAAAACAAAGGAAAAAAACAGGTTTTCTTCCAGATAATTATCTTCGCTCCTATCTCTCTTCTTTAATGCAAATTGCACACCTGGTTTGCAACATCAGCTAAGCCAACAGGCTGCAGTATATTCAGTCTTTTGGAGACAGCAGACTTGGTAATTTGTTAATGTCCTGGGACAGGGACTGGATACTGCAAAGGGGGCTTGGGAACTGAAGTTGTACCAGGATAACTGTATCAGTGTTAAACACAGACAAACCACACCCCTAACCAAGTTATATTGATACAAAAACTGTGGAGACCAGTCCATAGAAGTCAATACAATCTTACAATGCCTTTTGTTTTTAAATGTCACTCATGAAAGGTGCTTGACAGGCATAAAAACTAGAGCTGTCTGTAGAGCAGGGCTGGCTCTGGCAACACGCCCATCACTGCACCCTTACCCTAAAAGGGGGGGCTGCCTTTGCAGGTGCGTCCACACTACCTTTTTTTTTTTTAACCTATTAACAACTGGTTCAGCAGTCCTAAGTAAACACAGTGCAATTGTTTTTGCCACCACTAACGTTTATTGGTGCTAACACCAATGCAGCTGCACTCCCTGCTACTAATGGGTGGAAAGTCTGCTAGCGCAGTGATCTAAGTGATAGAAGGGCGGTTCAGTCTCCACATGACCTCAATTCTTGGCCTCTTTGATGAGATTACCAACTAAGGCTGCATAAACAGACACTTTCCTCTAGGCATTGGAATGAAACAATCAATTGAATTCAAGGATACCACTCACTGCCCAGATGGTAACAGCTCTGAACATTGCAAACCCGGGCTGGAACCAAACTAGAATTCCAGAAGTGGACGGCTGCATGCTCTCTTATCAATTCTCTGAGCTATCCCCTGTGATCCTCCTCTTACTGGACTGACAAGACCAAAAAAACCCCCAAACAACCCAGCCCCTGCATTTATCACACCAAGTGTTCCTTTTGTTATTTGTTTCCAGCTGCAAGACAGGTTATTTTGAAAACGTTCTGAACAGTATTAAAGGAACTAGATCACAGCATACTCATTTCTCCCTCTCACCTCCACAACACTACTCCCCTGTTCAACTTTCTTTATTTTAAAAGTACCAGGTTAAGTGATGTGAAAGTAACTCTTAAGTCTCCAATTTGGAGTCAATTCAATACTTTCATGCTCATGACGTAGAATCTTCCTCCACTTGCACATTTAAAATGCTGCTTGTGTTACCGGTATTGGTCCCAAGACTCTGTGTCTAGGCATAATAATCCATAAGAAACTGAATTACTTCCTTTTAGACCAGGGGTGGGCAAACTGCAGCTCGCCAGCCATTTTTATCTGGCCTGTGAGCTCAGGCCGGGGCCAGGGAGCCAGCAGACATGTAAATACAGTGCCTTCAGCAGCAAGGTGCCCCAAATGCCATACTGGGCATTGGCTCTGCATGGATTCAGAGGGAAAACCAACATTTCTTCCAGAGCACCTGCGTTTTCCTTGGCAAGCTTTCTTCCTACTAAATGATGGAACCACAATAGCTATCTTTTGTGCATTGCTGGGATCATGTCCCATGCAGGCATGAAGAGGCGAATATGAGCTATGAGCAACCAAAAAAGGACAAACCCAGGAGCTCCCTTGAATTCGGAGAAGGCTCTAATGACCCTCTGACTCACTTCTGTCAGGATGTACAGTATTTCTTCAATGCTTTGAGACACAATAGATTTGATGGATTCAGACTGCGTTAAGCACATCTATTCATCAATGTGTAGTGCAGTCTAAATCCAATTGCAACCTCTACCATACACTGATGAGTGAGGGAAAGTAGCACAAAAAGAGCAGAGATTTTATTCACTCTTCCTCTAAAGGTCACACAGGAAAAACAATCCATCTGCCACTGGAAAATTTCTCTGAAAAATAAAATATTAACAGACCATGACTTCTGCTCTGTGAAGTACAAACCAAGGGAAAAGAAAGAACAATAATTGTGTCAGGGATGTTTAATGGGATACAAATGCCTCCAGACCTATCCCACTAAGAAACTCCATAGCCCCATCTACTCCACTTCTACATAACACACTTGTGCATCCATTCCCATATAAGACTGTTGCAGGAAGCAGCCTTTCCTAGTTATATCAAGGTGATGCTCATGAGTGATATTAGAATGGGACTTACATGCACCTTATGCCAGAAGGCCCAAGGGAGCAATTAGATGTACATTTTCTGAAGTAACGTTCTAGAGACATTTCCCTTTAAATAAAAATATTTTGAATGTTGCATTATGGGAATAACTGTTTTCTCTTTGCATTGGGGTGAGTGAAAAGACAGTCTCAGGGTCATCACTTAGCTGGTCAGAGCAGATGAGACTCCTTCAGCCTGAGGTGGTTTTCCTGCAGGCATGGCAATGCCAGGATTTAACTTCTGTACTTCCCATTACAGCGACTCCACAACTTGCAAACATTTTTCTCCCTCCTGCCTACACACGTTGCACAAGAAATGGATGAGAGGTTTACACAGAAGAATGATTTTGCACAGAGAGCACAGTATGGCCCTCAGATAAATGCCATGAACACTGATTTTCCAGATCTGGAGTCTTGCCTACTTTTGGACACGTACAAACAAACAAAACCTTAGGAGAGGAGCTTTGAGCACAGAGGAGATAAGAAAGACACAATGATACACAGCCAAAAGAGAAATAGAAATAATAGAGGAGAGATTTAAACAAGGGCAGATTGGTGTGGGGGAATTCAGGGTATAAGAAAATACTGCAGATAATTTTGGGATTATCAATGAAGAATTGGATAGGTTTTACACAGATTCTTGATCCTGTTTATGGCAATCTCACTGCATGGTAGTATAAGAGCTTGACTCCTGGGTTCTAGTCCCAGCTCTGCTACTGACTCACCATGTGATTGCCTCCTCTCTTTCCCACATTACTTATCTGTACAGTGGTTACAATAAGCCTTAGATCTCTCAGAGGGGCTCTGTGAGTCTATTAGGTTATAAAGTGATTTAAGAAGGACTGAATATGTGTGGTGTGTCTAGCAGCTAATTCGAAAGGTGGAGCAGGGTTGAGGACAATGCCCCAGTGAGAATCCCACCATGCCCCCTTCTTTCCCAGATGTTGAGGGCTTGGTTGGCTTCTCATTAGGCATTGGTCCTGGACAGTGGAACCCCAAACTTCCATATTAGTCTGACACTTTTTGGTTAGTTCTCTACTTTAGAAGAATGGTAAAGTTTCGTAGTGAGTGGGAGTGCATGGATGGTCAGGAAAGAAAGAGGAGGAGAATTCTATATACTTCCTAAACTTCTAAATAAACTGATAACATAATCCTAGATTAAGAATATGCCTCCAGAAGACCTACGGTAAAATCTTCATAAGCACCTTACTGCAAGTCAGTGGGAATTAGGCTCCTAAATCATTTAGGAAAATTTTTAACTATGGTGTTTATTTTGGCTTTTACACAGCACAGAACACTTGCAAATTTTGTTACACCGGAACAATAGGACAAACAGTCTGTGTGTAAACACCCTTTCCACTCCCAAGTGAGAGAGAAACTAAAGGAATTATCTGTCTAGTGGCATACTTGGATCTGGAGATTATATTTGTGTACCCCCAGAACCCTAACTTCTTGTTGAAAGGAAAACCATTAATTACTCAAGGAAAGAAAAAAAAATCCTCCAAACCACTGCTTGCTAGTGTGTTGTCAGGACGGGGTCATATAGGCAAAACAGTGTTATTACATATCCCTGGTGTTCCATGATCCCACCCATAGACTTCTGCCTCTATGGTAAAATTTGCTCTGTTTTAATCAGTTCAAAAAGATAAGAGAAGGTCACATCCCACCTTATTCCCCAGGGAATAAATGGCTTATTAAAGTGAGTGTATACTTCTCAGAGAAACTGTAAATTACCACTGCTTTATGGATTATGCATCAGGCTGCAAAACCAATTTTACTTTATTAACATTGTGATTAATTTAAAATGTTATTTAGTTTTCTGTACAAATGGAAAGCACTGTATGAATTTAGGGCTTTTCTTATTGGTAAATAAAACCGACTTCTGGGAATATGCAATATTGTATTCTCCTCCCCCCCACCCCAATGAAGTGAGACACCATAATTTAGGAATAATAAAGTAACAAGCAAGTTAAAAACTCAGGATGTAATTTCTGATCCAGCCTATTAATTTGGGGAAATATGTTATTTTTGTTCTGCTTGTAGAGAAATCATATTAGTTATTAAAGTAAATGCTCTGGAGCTAGTTAAATCACTACAGTATATTCACCAATATACAGTAAAATGGGAGCACACACAGGCACCAGTTGTGATGGTGGGTTTGTGTAGTGTGGCCACCAGTCCATCAACTCATTACAAATAGCTATCAAATAGTAAAAACTTTATCTCGTTACAGAACAAGGCCCAAGTGAGCCCGCTGCAAATGATGGGAATAGCCATGAGACTGAAGTATTGTGTACACACAGACTTGTAGGAGGAAGGAAAGGAAGAAATGGAACGAAGGCACAACCAAAGCAAGAGAGGTGTAGTAAGTGGGGATGGTTGCATACTAGTCTAATTTCTCTGACATTTGACAAAATACCTTTTTTGTGGTATTCAACTTGTTCTACAGCTAGTTAATATATATTAGTTAATGAATTCTGGTGAAACACTGAACTCTATGTTTCCACTATTCAGTCTTTGGAGTAGTACATTATATATTAAAAAATTAATTAGTTGATTAACAATGTGACAATTAAACACAGTGCACAGCTGTTTCAGTCCTTTAACCTGAAAGGGAGCATGGCTTTGGGGAATGCTGCCTCACAGTGCAGCACAGGTATTTTTCACCCTGGTTAAATATGTTGAGCACATTTCTCAAGCCTGTATATACAAATGACTTATGCAACCTTTAAGTGTTAACCACAGAGGCCTGGTGGGTTTCCTATGGAGAAGTAGAAGCGTCAGCAATGGCACCTCCCCTAGGGTGACCAGACAGCAAATGTGAAAAATTGGGACAGAGGGTGTGGGGTAATAGGAGCATATATAAGAAAAAGACCTAAAAATCAGGACTGTCCCTATAAAAATCAGGAAATCTGGTCACCCTAACCTTCCCCCATGTGATGTAACAGGTGTGAATGCAGGCAAAGGATATTCCAAGTGCCCCGTGGAGTCCATGAGAGTGATCACACATCCATTCAGAAACATCTGTGTCATAATAGATGTACTTCCAATAAAAGAGACCTGGGCATGTCTCACTCTGGAACCCTTCAACAGAGCACCATCAGGAATCAGGCCACCTCGACCTGTGATCTTGTCACTGGCTAATATGACTGGAGCTGATGAAGGTATAAGTACCTTCATGAGGAGAAAATGCTGGGTAAAGAACTCTAACTTAGTGGAGAAAGGTATATCAAGAATGAATGGCTGGAACTTAAAGCCAGCCAAGTTAAAATAAGAAATAAAGCACACGTGTTTAACAGTGAGGTGATCAACCACTAGAACAAAGCACGAAGGGAAGGGGTGGAGTCTCTCATCATTTCTTGAAATCTTTAAATCAAGCCTGGATCCATTTCTGGAAGATGCGCTTTAGTCAAACACAAGTTATTGGGCTCAGTACAGGAGTAACCAGGGAAAGTTCTATGGCTTCTGACATACAGGAGATCAGACTATGCCACAGGTCGGCACCCTTTCAGAAGTGGTGTGCCAAGTCTTCATTTATTCACTCTAATTTAAGGTTTCACATGGCAGTAATACATTTTAACGTTTTTAGAAGGTCTCTTTCTAGAAGTCTTGTAGACTCGTACGTACAGTAAATAAGATTTTTAAAATGTTTAAGAAGCTTCATTGAAATTAAATTAAAATGCAGAGCCCCCCAGACCAGTAGCCAGGACCCGGGCAGTGTGAGTGCCACTGAAAATCAGCTCGGGTGCCATCTTTTGCACATGTGCCATAGGTTGCCTGCCCCTGGAGTAGACAATCTAATGGTCCCTTCTGGCCTTAAAAATCTAATCAGTTCTTTGAGGTGTCTTTTCTATGTAGCCCAAGGTGCTGCAGGAAGCGTTAGTAATCAGTAGTTAGCACTCTTCTCTTTCATGTTGGTATTAAACAAATACCCCAGGATGGTATTACAAACCACTAAGTTGCTAGAGGTGCACACTCTGCAAGAGTAGAGAGATGCAGGAACATAACTGCCGTGAAAAAGTAACATTAATTGTTGACCCACAGATCAGTTGTTCGTGAATACAAATAGAAAGCTGGACTCCACTTGCATGAACAAATACACAGTTTGCTGGTGGAAACCCAGCAACTGTGCAGGCAAATCAAGCACACAGCTGTTTTTGAAAAAAAAATAAGCAGACTATAACTCTAGATATTGCAATTAAACAGTTTCCTGATCTCACATCAAAGCATTTCAAACTATATTGGTTCAATTATAATATTGGTTCCCTGAGTTCCACACAGACTCTGCTCCTGAAAGCTGTCTGCACAGGTCACAATGCCATATAAAACGCAAGATGCATAATTCCTTAGCTGACAAAAAGTTACAAAATTTGCAATTGATATTCAAACATGGTCATGTATTTTAGAGGGAATAAGCCTATTTTTCTAAAAGAAAATAAAGATAGTAAATACTCAGAATATATACAGCTCTTGTTAATCAAGGATCTTAAAGTGCCTTACAAACATGTGAATTAGGGGAGTATTACTATATCATTTTACAGATAAGTACATTATTCTTAATCAAATACATAAAGAAAAAAGAGATTAGAAACAGTGCAAACACAATACAGAGGAGTTATAGAAGGATTATTATTAGTGTTGTTATGATTCAGTATTTGTAAAGCACCAACAACCTGCTCAGTGTTGTAGAAGACACAAATACAAAGAATTAGTATTAACTTACAGACTAAAGGATAGCGAGAAGAAACAAAGGAAGACCCAGGAGCTATGCTGGACTAAATCATACCCAGAAGGATTCTTGAGCATTTATGGTTATGAATTGTCTCTGCTAAACAGTGTTTAAAATGCACTCAGTGCTTCACATTACTGGATCTTATGACTCGTGTTCAGTAGTAAACATTCATGTTTGTAGGACACTGATTTCCAAACATGTTGCTCAATCCAAATATTTCTAAACTGACTCAGGGGAAGGAGGACACTGGACTGGGAAGATTTCTAGGGTACCACGCTCTAAGGGCCCACTCCTATCGCCCTCACTCAGAGAGAGCAGTACTGAGTAGTACCTTCCTATGCAAGCTGTCTCACTGATTTCAGTTGAACTTTACTGGCAGGGTCTGGCTCTGTGATTCAGTTTCCTAGCTGTACATTGGGGATACTACTACTTACCTACCTCACAAACGTTGTGAGAAAAACAAATGTATTTGTAAAGTTTGCAAGGTGCTCAGATTCTCGGGTGACTGGGCTTAGTGATGTACCTATATAAATAGACCCGATCGCACTCCCCGTGGGAGCCAGTGAGCACAACCATGTCAACAACGCAGCTCCAGGGATTTAACACCTACCACCGATTTCCCACTATTTAAGATCTGGGCGCTCCCAGATGAAACGCAGCCAAGGTGCGATCCCCGGCGCCGTGGTGCCAGGGACACGTGAAAGTCAGCTGGGGCGCGGTGAAGTCCCTGCAGTTTGTGACTCAGGGCCAGCTGCTGGGGACGCGCTGGAGGGGGCCCCAAGGGGAAGCTCAGACGGGCTGGGGTCCTGCCGCTCCCCCTGCGCACGGTCCGGCGCCGGAGCAACCCGCCCCGCCTCTGCAAGTTTTACCTTGTGCCTCTCCCAGCCGGATCCCGTCCCGCGGCCGCCACCCGGGGCTCCGCAGATCCCCTCTCCCGGTGCCGACGGGCCGGGCTCCCGCAGCCCGCACCGCCCAGCCCTGGAACGCACCGCAACATTCCTCGCGGCCCCTCCAGAGGAGGGGAAGGTGCGCAGCCAATCAGCGCGCGGAAGCCAGAACAGGATCGTCCGGTTCTGGAACGCTCCGACTCAGCATTCCGCTCTGACCACGCCCCGCCGGAGGATCTCGACCAATCGCAAAGCCAGAGTGAGAGCCTGGCCAGGGGGCTGAATGGGGGGGAGGTAGGAGGGGCTGAGTGGGGGGGGATCCGGGCCCCCGCAGAATATGGGGCGGTGGGCGGAGAGCGAGGCTTGGCGTAACCAGCAGGGCGAGGGAAGGATCCGGCCGCTGGCGGTGAGGCAGGGCAGGGGCCCCCAGCCGGCTGTGAATGGGGACTGGGGGGCAGGAGGAGTCATCACGGTACCGGCTGGGGAGCGAGGGAGCCACCTAGCCGCGGAGAGAAGGGACGCTGGGCCACCCGGCTGTCCCAGGGACTAGGACTAGAAGCGCTGAATGTTAAATCTCACCACAGGAGGGTCAATCCATCATCATCGTATCCTTATACCCCGCCCCTGAACATGGCCATCATATGAACGATGGATCTCAATGTCTGTACT
Source organism: Dermatemys mawii (assembly GCA_007922305.1). Lineage (NCBI taxonomy): Eukaryota > Metazoa > Chordata > Testudines > Dermatemydidae > Dermatemys > Dermatemys mawii. Next base: position 16,262,395 of record ML677343.1, on the reverse strand, counting down.
TTGCCCCTTTTTACCCCCAATCAGGGATAGTGCAGATTGCGTATTCCTTGTGCCATCCCATCTTAAACCGAACTTCACACCCCTTGATAATCGGCATGTTATTCCCTGGCCTTAGGGGAAATGGTGCCCCGTGCGCACTTGTTTTTAGGTGCCCCTGTCCCCCGTGGGCACAGACCCCACATTGTCTGTGGCCCCTGTGGGTGCCCCCATTGCCCATGGCCCCTGTGGGCTCCCCACCCCCTTCACCTCTAACCCCCGCAGTGTGTCCCCTTGTGCCTCTAATCCCTGCACCTTTCCTGTGTCCCTAAACCTGCACCCCCTCCTGTGCCCATGTGAGGAAAGTGACCTGGATGCATGGAGCAGCTGGCATTGCTGCTCCCTCCGTCCCGGAACGCTGCTCCTCCATGCCCCCTAGGGGCTGGGGGTGTGTGTGTGAGGAAAGAGTGGCATCAGGGCTCCCTGCATCCAGGTCACTTTCCCCATCTGGGCTGCATAAGGGGAGGACAGGAGAACACAGCCCTGATGTCCCCTCACAGCCCCGGAGGGGCATGGAGGAACGTTGTGGGGGAGCAATATCTGTGCCTCACTGCTCACTTACTCCATGTTTCTCCACTAGGAGGAAGAGGGAGAAATCTGGGCACCCCCTCCCCCAGTAGCGCTCCCTTGCCAGCCGGGAGCAATTTCTGACACTACACCTGCAGGGCACACCTTTGTGCTGCTGCATGTCACCCCCTGACTATGGCGCCCCTGGGCGGTCGCCCAGGTGGCTCACCCCTAAGGCCATCCCTGACCTCACCTGCCTTGTCTCTACATGATTCCTTGTGGTCTTATATTATGTCCATTTATGCTTTCTGAGGCTGTTATTGTGTGAAAACCCCACAGTGGTTATTAGGGCCATTGAGTTAATGGGATTTAATTGTGATATGTTCAACTCTTTTGATTTTTCTGAAGTGTGATTAAGAACGACCATGTTGGGTCAGACCAAAGGCCCATCTAGCCCCGTATCCTGTCTTCCAATCATGGCCAGTACCAGGTGCCCCAGAGGGAATGATCAGAACAGGTAACAATCAACTGATCCATCCCCTGTTGCCCATTCCCAGTTTCCATAATGCGGAGGTTAGGGACACCATTCCTGCCCATCCTGGCTAATAGCCACTGATGGACTATTCTGTGACTTATGATTATCTTCATTTTCTCCATCCTAAGTCAAAAGTGGAATAGTTCAACCAACTGCTGTACAATGTTAGGGAGGCTGCTGTCTCTGAAAGCAGACATCATTCCTGGTCTGTTAGCCAGTCACACTTGGCCCGAGTGCCTCAAGTGGAAAAATAAGCCCTCAGTTTTACAAAGACTCCTAAAGGCCACTTGTTAAAGGTCTGTGGAGCTGTACTTTTTCAGGTCCTAAAAATTAAGCAGTTATGAGACCAATCAGAAAAGCTACAAAGAAGTACCAGCTTTTAAAGTCCATTTACCTGTTTGTAGTTGTAGCTATCTAATCTACTGCCTATTCCATTCCCTCCTTCCCCCACCCAACACTGGTTTCTCAAGAGCAGAAATATCTTCAGCCCAAATAGGTTGCAATCATTTCAGAGCAAATAAAGGAAATTGCAGGTGTTCAGGCTGAGTCAGCCAAAGGTAAACTCTATAGGAGAGAAAATGGCTCTTTATTATCTTCTAGGTGGCAAAGTTATTACAGCAGCCTGCAGGAAAAGGATTAGTCTATAATGTTAACAAAAACATCTGTTAAATCCTGAGCTAAGTGTACATTTAACTGAGCATTTAAAAAACAACAGGCATTTTTATAAAACTATTCTCAACACAATTGAATGGAAAGACTCAGCTAACATACTTAGGACTTCAGAGCCAATAGGGTCCTAAGAACTCCAGTGGGCACTATTTTTTAATCTGCTTCATGAAATGTAACATTAGACAAACAGAGCTTTAAAAATAATACCATATAGGTATCTGTCAATCAGGAATTCTGCAGGGTGTGGTGTTTATTAGCATGAGTTTGAGATAATCATACTACTTATGAGTGGCACAGCCATTGTATAAGTTATGCACATATCACAAACAACTGCCAATAAAACCTTTATGTCACACCACCCTATCTCTTGCATAAGCCTTATCTGGCTCCCACTGGACTCAGTAAAAAGGCTCCTATGATGAGAGATGAAGCAATGTATTTTAGAGTTTGCAGAATTTGTATTAGGAATATTTATTGTACCCTCTTTGCTATAAAGCCTTTGAGTCATACAAAGCTCACAGATGTAATAGAGCTAATAAATGTTTAATTTATCTGCAAAATGACCTAAAATAGCTTTTCTAGATTTAAAAATGTCAGTTTCCAACAGATCATTAATTCAAATAGAGAAGTCTTCATATTTTGCCGGACACATCCAGTCCATTTGCTGGAAGTAAATTTTGACACTGGTTGACTTTGAAGTTAGCCTCTTGTTGTTCTGAATAGGGGAAGGTCCCATCTTTCCTGGTGCTATTGTCTGAGTAGGTCTGGCTGACAAATCAACAATTCACTCTCTTCCTCTTAAAAATGTTACCATTGTATTTTGCTCATGTACTGTAATTAAACATAACACAATCTGTGAATAAGGTAGATATTTTATACCCTTTTTTACAAATAGTTAAACTGAGCCACAGAGAAGCGGAGTGACCTAGTAAAGGTCATGCAGAACTTTTGATCACACTTCCACTGAAGATGGGAATAATGGGAGCTTTGCCACTGATTTCAGTGAGGAGCAGAGTCAGATTCAGTGACTCATTGGCCAATTCAGGAATAGAACGCCGGAGTCCATGACTCATAGTCCCATTCTCCTAACTTCTTGACCGTATTCCAACTCTTGAAGTTGAAATTATGGAAGCTATGTTAAATATGTGGGAACACCCTACATTCAATAAAAATAAATTTGGTGATTTCTAGGATTGCACATTTGGATCGTGCTCGTATTACAATTTGTTGTGATTCCTCCCTATCCACACCCAGATAAATCAGTATCTTAAAAACTATCATTTACTGTATGTTTGTACGGTGCCTGGCACAATGGGGCTCTGATCTTGTTGGTCTTTAGGTGTTGCTGCAACTTAAATATTAATGAATAATAATTAAGAATGAATATATAGATTACACAGGATATTCTTATGGTATATAGAGAAACAACAAATTCTGTTCTTACCGAGGGTTGAATTCTAAGAAAAAATAGGAAAGTGAAGTGTTAAACTATCATAAACCATTTGTATTTAGCAGCATTTTTGGCAAGGTTTCAAAACACTTTTATTGTTAGGCTCTGAAGAAGTGTTTTGCTTTTGCTAACATTTGTGCTTAGCACTGGCAGTGTTTTGTGCCGTTTAGTACTTGAAAAAGTCAAGGAAACGTGCTTCATTTGTCCCTTGCCAGTTTTGGATAACAAATAGCAATAATGAGGGAGTTAGAGGAAGAGAGGCTTTTTAGGGGGTTTTCTAGGAAGCAAATAGCAGCTTTAACAGCTTGTTCTATTCACAGTAGATGATACGCTTAACCGCCACAATTATATAAGATCTGCTCCACGCCCATTCACATCAAAGGGAGTTTTACTATTGACATCAATGGGTTTCGGATCCAAGACATAATATATAGTTTAAGCTCTGTGTGCATCTATCTTTTTTACCTTAAAATACCGAGGATGAATATTCTCAATGAACTGTACTTTATATAATGCCATAAATATGTATAGTACTGTATGAAAGGAATGAGTCACAAATAAATAACAGACTCAAAACAGCTTACAGTTTAAAGGCATGAACAAGTAAAATCCATAGGCACCAACTTCTCTTGGCACTGGTGGGTGCTCGACTCACTCTGCCCCGCCCCCATTCCAATCCCTTCCCCAAATTCCTGCCCCAACTCCGACCCCTCCCTGCCCCTATTGGACTCCTTCCCCAAATATCCACCCCAGCCCCTCCTCTCCTGAATGTGCTGTGTGCCCATTCCTCCCCCCTCCCTCCCACCTCTTGTTACACTGCGCCGTGGCAAGCGCTGGGAAGAGAAGTGGGGATGTGGCACGCTCAGGGGAGGAGACGGAAGTAAGGTGAGCTGGGATGGGGCGAGGAGTTTGGCTGCTGTGGGGTGCAGAGCAATGTTTTTCCCTGTGGGTGCTCGACTTCTGGAGCACTCACAGAGTCAGCCCCTATGGTAAAATCCACTTATTTATACTTCTCTGGTCAAGTGGAGACTCAGTAGCAGAGCGGTGGGTAATGTCAGAATCCATGCAGAAGTGCAGGGAAAGTAGCTGAGACAGAACTTGCTCCTTTCAAGATTCTGGGCTTGCCCTGCCTCCAGACTGCACCTGACATCCTGAACTAGATTTCCTATCCTTCCCTTCAAAACTCTGAAGGCAAAGTGTTCAAGTGGTGGTGACCTGGGATCTGGTCATGTGCTTATGAACTAGTCAGCTTAAGAATGTCTAGTGTACTTTCTGTCTAAGGAAACGAGTGTATGTCCAAAGCCTCCCCAATGATTTACATTATAGCAAATGTGGAGTGATTGCTGGAGCTCTAGTAACATTGACATCATTGCATAAATACCATAAAGATAAACAAGAGGCCTCCAAATTGTGTCCATTCCAGAGTAACCAGTGGTTCAGGACTGAGTATTTGCCTAGCTTCTCTATTTACTCCCAGTCTCCAAACATTTAGATTGTATCCTTATTTGGGAACCCCTGATGAGTTTATACACAGTCTTGTTCGCAGGCTTTTCAGTGCTGTAAAGAATTTCTCCACACCACACTGCTATGAGATGGGGAAGTATATTTATCCCCATTCTGCAGATGAGGATTGGAGGTACAGAGAGACTGCGACTAGCTTGAAGTCAGTGGAGCTATGTCAGGTTACACCAGAAGAAGATCGGCTCCATTGGTTGCAACAGTGGTGAGGACTTCTTCTTCTGCCTTGGCTGGGACACTGTGCCTGCCCTTTCTGCTGAGCACCTAGGCACTCTGCCTCACCCTCACCATCTACAAGTTAGATTATGGAAATTTCATTTACTTTGTGCCACAGGGAAGCTACAATTTCAGCAGGAGCAGATTGCTCTTTGAGCAGCAAAGGCAGATGTAAACACAGCTGCAGGTCAGTGGATTCTTGTTCATTTTCTGACTGGATTCAAAGTTATTGATTTAACCAGAAGGGCCTAAACAGGCTTGAAGCTGGTTATGTGAAATATCCATAATCTGCTGAGATCCACCGGCACAATGCCCCAGAGACTCTCAACGGTATTTAGGTGCTTAACTCCTATTGGTTTCAATGGAAGTTAGGAGCCAAAATGCCTCTGAGGATCTGTGCCAATGTAAGTAGGAAATCCCAAGGTAAAACTGTCAGCTGTTGGGGCAGAATGCCCTTAACTGTGTGATCCCACTGCTGAGACTGCCCTCGACTGGCGGTATCCAGATTAGGTGCCAGGACTGCCTTTCTGTGGATGCTTCCACCAATGGCACTTTCCCATGACCAGCCTCTGTAGAAACACTGAGATGAAAGGGTATAGAAGAAGAAGAGAATGATGCAATTACTAAAACTGTGAGATGTGATCACTATGTTCAGGGTGTGACAAAGCTCCAAGTCTGTCCTTGTGGGTCCTGCGCTTCCTGGCAGATTTAGGGGCCTCAGAAACTCATCTAGGCCCCAGAGTGACCTCCCTTTCTCAGTATAATTGGCAAGAGTCACCACCTAGTGAGTTACCTTCATCACAGGCCAGTATGGAAGATGGAAAAAGGGGGGAGCCCGGGCCCGCCCTCTACTCCGGACTCCAGCCCAGGGACCCTAATAGTATCAGCTAAGATGGCTGACCTTTTAGGCACAAAACACAATACAATTCCCTGGGCTACTTCCCCACAGCAGTCCCTGCTTCTTCAAACTCCACTTCACCCTTACCTCAGGGCCTCCTTCCTTCAGTATGATATGTTGTCCAACACTCAGTCTCACCAACAGCATAACTTCCTTCCACAGCTCCTGACACCCACAGCCCACCTGACTAACTGGGAGGTTTTTATCTGGATTCAGCCAGTCCCTGATTGGCTTCAGGTGTCCCAATTAGGCTAGCTGTTTCTGCTCCTTTCTAGAAGGTTCTTAATTGGCCCCAGGTGTCTTGATTGGTCTGGAGTAGCCTTTGTTTGGCTATCCAGGGAACAAGGACCTGCACATCCTAAGGCTGATATACCTGCCTTCCAGCACTCTCCTATACCCTTCTGGTCTGACTCCGTCACAAGGCCTAAATAAACTCAGCACATAAAACAGATGTGACGAAAAGAGTAGAGTACAAAAAAGCGTGATCCAATAGGTTAATATATACTTACAGACAGTCCAGCTAAATTATATCTTCTGGCTTTGGTCTCCCAGCTTAGCTAGTGTAATTCTGTGCATGTTCCTGTTCTGAATTCTTCTCCCTTAGTGTTGCTATTTTATGTAAACAGCAATCTCATATTCAGTGTGTTTTATTGAACAAGGTAAATCATGATGAATGATTAGGTATTTCAAACACTAAAACTTGGGTAGATTAGGCATTTCAAATATTAAAAATGGAAAAACCCCAGCACAGGGTACAAGAGTGTGATAATAATCAGTTAATTTAAAAACTTCTAAATGTGTTCACCTGTAACTGACTGATTATTCAGAGACATAAAAAGTTTCATTCAAAAACCTCACTTCACTGTTGATATGCCTTTTGCTTATGTGGTGGATGTATTTCTAGTCTCTCTTTACCTCATTTTGTGTCTACATTGCAACTAGACACCCACGGCCGGCCCATGCCAGCTGACTCAGGCGCGCATGGCTTGGGTTAACGGTCTGTTTAATTACACTGTAGTCATTAGGGCCTGCACTGAAGCCTGAGCTCTGGGGTCCTCTCTCTCTTCACAGGGTCCCAGAGCCTGGGCTCCGGCCTAAGTCCAACTATCTACACTGCAGTTAAACAGCCTGAGCCCTGTGAGCCTTAGTCAGCTGGTCCAGGTCGGCCGCAGGTGTTTAACTGCAGCAGTGTAGAAGTTAGAGTAAGAGCAGAGCCAGCCATCCCATCCATAGGATGGACAGGGGCAACCGCCCCAGGCCCTGCGCTCTGGGGGGCCTCCGTGCTTCAGGATGTGGGGTCCAGGGCAGGATGGGGAGTTAGCAAAGGGCCTGGTGCTGGCAGCAGAGAGAGCCTTGGTCCCAGCCTGACTCGCTGGCTCCCGGCATTGCTCAGGGGAGGAGGGTGGAAGCCAGAAAGGGGTGTGGGTTTGGAGAAAGAGGTGGAATGGAGGCAGAGCAGGGGTGGGAAGAGGCAGGGTGGGACAGGGGCTGAAGAGGCAGGGACTTGGGGGAAGTTGTGGAGTGGGGGTGGGGCCTCCCAGAGATGGCCCTGAGTAAGAAACTCATAAACCGAAGTTAAAATTCATCTCAGGAAGAGGACCCACACAGCACCCACTTTTCTGTGTTAAAGCGAGGTGAGGGCTGCACATTCTCACAGCACTTGACTGAGTTTTGTGCATACAGTGTATGTGCAAAGAGCTCGGACCGGTCCAGAGAGTACAACACAGGAAAAGTGAGCACACGCTCAAGGTGTCCTGCTGACATTTTGGTAACCCTAAGAGCAAAGCTCTAGTTGAATGTGATGCCACCGACATATCAGAAAGAAACATGGCAGTGCTGAGGTCACGGAGCACCCCATGATACATCTTTAAAGGTAGAAAGAGATTTTTGAACTCCTGGACAAATGGGATTTCTGTCAGCCTGCAGTGGAGGTGAGGGGGTGTTAGATTATGCCTGCTGTGGAAGTATTATGCCGACCTGAGTGAGGAGGAAGACTATAGAGTATCACCTTTTAGTCTAAAGAGTAAAAGAGCTGCCTGTGGGAGAGGGAAAAGGGATTTCTTTAGGTAGGGAAGGTTGGCTAAGGTTTGAGTAAGCAAATGTGGGTGTGTATCTGGATTGAACTGAATTTCCAAGCCATACAAGAGAACCTCTGCACCAATCTTTATATCTGGAACTAAAAGCCTGGTGTAATATTAGTACAGTGGTAATGGGAATGTTTGAATTTTCAAGGCTTAGTGTGTTTACAAGAACTGCAACTGATTTCTTTTAATACAAAAATAACCCTATGTGCCCCAAAGAGCCCACTGACTCCTTCCTTAAACAACCAGTGTTACTGTATGCAAACCCCATTGTCATCTGCTGGGGAAAGGTCAGTAGATACAGTAAGGTAGCCAGGGATAGTGGACCCTTGGGGCCTGCTTCTCAACTCAATTACACTAAGGACCCTTTACACCACTTTGGCAGTGTTAATGGGCCATAAAGTGAGTGTTAGTTACATTTGTGCCCAGTTTAAGACCCTTTTACGCTGCTACAGTGATGTACATAAGAATGGCCATACTGGGTCAGACCTCTGATCCACCTAGCCCAGTATCCTGTCTTCTGACAGTGGCCAGCATCTGGTACTTCAGAGGGAATGAACGGAACAGGGCAGTTTATCAAGTGAGCTGTCTCCTGTTGTCAAGTCTCAACTTCTGACAGCCAAGGGACCTTAGTGTAAATGAGACTAAGTCCCTTAATATACTGGTGCCTTTATATTATTTTTGTAAATTTGGAATTAGATCCTTGAGAATTTCCAGCTGAGAAGGAAGCTTCTGCATACCGGCTGTTCTGTTCAGCTAGATTCAATAGGTCCAGACTGCAATGAACTATCTCATTGATCTCCTTCGTCTAGGCAGACAGACCTGTTGTATCAGCAAAGTGAGTATTCTTTGACCAAGGGACAGATCACCTCCTCTCATAGAAAAGCATGTTGGAAGGGGAAAAGTTTTCTAAGGAGTCCAGCAAGTACCTGTGGCATCCTCTCACTGGGCAAGAGGGTATTTTTTGAGACCAAAGAAGGGACTGAGAGCATTACTCCGTGACTGTGAAGTTCGTGGGTCATCTTCCCTGTGTTCTAGTTCCAAAAGTCATGCCGCATGCTCTCTGCATGCTTTAGTATCTTGTTCATCCGCTTTCAGGAGAGGAATGGGGTCTCTGTGAGTTTACGTTTTCAGATATTTCTATTTCTCATGTATTGAGATGTATGCAAGAGACATTGCTTTTGATTCAGAAATAAGCTGTTTCCTTTTCAAGCCTCCCCCGCTCACCCGCCGTGGTAATATATCTAAAGGGCACTTCCATTAGTTTGCCTCTACACATTTTTGGCTGTTTGAATTTCTTAGCAGGTGCTTCCTCTAATGCCTTAGGCTCCATACCTCATAATGCACCCAGCTTGGGAGAATTTCTTGCTACTACTGCATGCATTATCCTTCATTAATAAAATTAGCATAATAGTGATTAGGGTTCATTTATTCTTTGCAAGGGAGTAAAGCCAGTAATACATATCTCAAGATCAAATGCCTCAGCCCCTTGTTTTGGGATAGCTTTATTTTGGAGCTGTTTATCTCTTTGCATCCTTCCATCTCCTGGGGAAAAAAAGTCACTTAATTGTAAATCTGCTTGGATCAAGGGAATGCATTGTGATTGTCTTTCAAGCAAATTAAATAGGTGAATTGATCTATGGAAGCCATAGAGCTGAGGCATACTGCTCAACAGTCTAAACTGCCAATTTCATCTTCTTCAAGCACAAAAGCTACTTAGTTTCCCCACATCAAAGCCTTTTTTTTAATAAAAGCAATAAGACAACTCTAGAGAGAACCATCTAATATTAACTCCAGGGAGTAATCATCTAATCACAATCTGGGGGTGATTTGAGGCACTCATCTGGACCAAATGCCTCACAACACCCCAGGAGTGGTTTTATTGCATGATAGCAGTACCCCATTGAGCCTTATTGCTTAATTAAAAACAAATTCCCAAGTAATTCATTTTCTTTGCCTTCCATAAAAGCACAGTAGTACATAGCATGTATAAAACGCCCATTAAGTGATGGTAGATGCAAATTTATGTTGTGAGATACAATCCATTTCTTCACCACTTGGGGTTGAAGTAAAATGTAAAACCATTTCCTATAATCTGTGCGCTGCTGTGTTTAGAGAGGAATAAATATGGGAAAGTGAGGTTCATTGTGGGATGCCTTGTTTTTATTAAATGATATGTTTGGTCTCCTAACCCAGCAATTTATGTAACAGACACACAAAGTCTATCTGCTTTCCTCATTGCCCTGAGGGTTTCCTGAGTTTCCCACCTGTTTTCACACATGTCCTGCAAGACATCTGGCTGTAACTACCATCCTCTTATTCAGTGCTTTACCATCCCCCCAGTGATTTACAAACCTTAGCTAACTCTCACAACACCCTTGTGAGAATGGCAATTTTTATCCCTATTTTACAGCAGGAGAAAATGAGTCATAGATTTTAAGTGACTTCCCAGAAGGGATTTGTTTGACAGCTGGGATTACCATCCAAGATTCTCAGCTACCACATCTATAATCAGATGACTAGAAATACCACTCTATTAAGGGAAAAGGGCAAGATCAAACTGCCTTAAAAATTAGTCAATCAGTGCTGCTCCTAAATAATTTGAGAGATGCTGCTGAAAATGATGAAGCACCACTCTTTAACTGCTTCCTGGCAGTTTATTGGCATGAGAATCCAGAATCAGCAACTTCTAACCTGTGTTTTCCACCTACCGAAACCTAGAACTATCAGGGCACCCATGATTTCTGGATAAGGAAAGACATTGTGACAAAAGCTAACTGGTCAGGGCAATGCTGCACACACATTGACATTTTCATGGATTAAATGATTATTCCTCAAGAAAATGTTGCCCACAAGAAAATGAAGTCAATTGGGAAGGGGATCGGGCTGTGGTCATATGACAGCATGAAGGCAAGTATTGCTAAGAAAAAGTCCAAATGGTTAATGATGCTCAGTCTAAAGGGTCAGGCAGTTTCAGTCACAAATTTAGAGTTCTTAAAAAAAATCTTTCTAAATTTTAAAAGCCACTAGACCAGGCCAGAGACTAATTCTGTTTCATGGCAACTTTGAAGATTTGAAAATTGTTTTCACTCCTCACTGGAACAAAGCCAAAACCTTTCAAATGTTTTCAAGAAACAGAATTGTGTCAAAACATCAATTTTCAAGTGGCAAATTTAGATTTTTTTATTTCTTTCTCTCTCATCAGATCAGTGACCAGAGTGCCTGTACCTAGGAAAATTTGCCATTAAAAACATCATCCAAAATCAGTAAGTCTCCAGGAAATGTCTGAGCTTCTAACAAAGAGCATATTTTGATGAAAACACATTTGGTCATAAATGTTCTAACCTGCTGTACACACCATAATGATAGAATGCCTCCTGACTTAATTTTTAAAAATTTAATTAAAATTAAAATGTTGGACAGATTTAAATATTGCTGTGGAGAATTTGCCACCTACAAGTCCCCTCACTGGGGAAAGAGAACCAGAAAGTGAGTGAGTAGTAAGGAAATGTTCAGAGTAGTAGCCTTATTAGTCTGTATCCACAAAAAGAATGAGGAGTACTTGTGGCACCTTAGAGACTAACAAATTTATTTGGGCAAAAGCTTTCATGGGCTAAAACCCACTTCATGTATGTTCCACTCTATGCATCTGATGAAGGGGGTTTTGGCCAATGAAAGCTTATGCCCAAATAAATGTGTTAGTCTCTATGGTGCCACAAGTACTCCTCCTTCTTTTTGTAGGAAATGTGAAACTGACCAGTCTATTTCAATTGTCCAAACTGAATGAAATATAAACAAAGAATTACTAAAAGTGATATTAAAAAAGGCTTTAAATGTAATAAATGAGGGCGGGGCAGCTCTAAGGTTTTGCCACCCAAAGCGTGGAAGTTCCACAGCATGCCTGCAGGAGGTCCGCAGCTGCGGCGGATTCGGCGGCGTTTCTGCAGGAGGTCCACGGGTCCTGCAGCCTTGTTGTCCCCGCTGCCAAAATGCCGCCAAAGACAGCCTGACTGCCGCCCTGATGGTGAAAGTCAGGCTGCCCCCCGCGGCTTGCCACCCCAGGCATGCGCTTGGAGCGCTGATGCCTGGAGCCGGCCCTGATCGAGGGTGTTATTTAAGTATACATAGAAAAGTGACTTTAGAGAGCATTCCTTGTCAAATAAGCATTTGTGACTGACAAATATGTACCAGCTTTTTCAGAACTCATAATAATTTAGCTCCCACCTACCTCACTGGGACAGGCTACACATAAAATTCAAAGCTGAGTATCCAATAAATGAAAGTTTTATTAGGCAGATTTTAAAGAAGATGTTTTAATAAATCAGTTAAATGATTTTATTTCCCTTCGTTCACAATATTTCAGGCATGTTATGACATTTTATAAGATCCTGCATATATTTATCTTGATATACTACAATAATGACCACATGAGGAAAAAAGAGAGCTGAGAAAATACTCTCTCAGGTAGTGGAGAGGGATTAAATGCAAACCATTTTCAAAACTAAACTTGTCTAGGACTATCACACATCAGGGAGACGTTTCTATGAGGGCACGGGTCAGGTCACCATAAACACTCCCTGACAGCTTCAGCACAGTAACATGTTTTCATCTCAAAAATCATAGAATGGTGAATTAGGAGACTGAGCCAAAGCTCCTAGAGCAGGGGTTCTCAAACTGGGGGTCGCGACCCCCCTGGGAGTCGGGGAGCACCTCCAGGAGGATCGCGAGCTCCCGGCGCCGCTTTAAAGCCGCCGAATGCATTACTTCCGCGTTCGGCGGTTTTTCAGCGGATATACCGAGCGCTTCCAAAAATGCGGAAGTAATGTATTCAGCTGCTTTTCGCAGACATACAAGGGTCCACCACGGCACAGGAGCAAGGTGAAAAGGATTGCGGTCTCCAAAAGTTTGAGAACCGCTGTCCTAGAGTCTTTGCAGTGGGAGTCTTTCAGTTGACTGCAGTGAGCTTTAGCTCAGGCCCCCAGTGTTCTGGAGTCATCATTGTGCTCTTGATGGTGCTCTTTGCTTGCTCTTTCTATTTAAGAGCTGCCTTTGGAAGCTTGAAAAATAAATGTATTTGACGGCTGTTTAACTTGGTTTGTTAAATGACTTGCTGGCTCTCAGGCCTGTTCTTAGTAGATACTAATCAGCCTCTTTGTTTGTAGTCTCAGAAGAGGCCAAGGACTGGATGGGCTTGAAGACTGTATTCCTCTCTCCCCACTAGAAGCAGTCTTGCCTTGTCAGAGTTGGAGCATAATGGGGAGGCAGCAAGAGGAAGGGCACTGCAGTGAGCCTAGTAGAAAACTTTCTCTTGGTTCCATTTGGGAACCGGGTTTTGATTGGCCTACAGTACAGTCAAATGATGGGTCCTACTCTAGTAACAACAAGCCCTGTTGAGATGGGCAATAGTGCACAGTGTGTGCACATCCTGGGTGGTTAAAGACTCTTGTATCCATTGCATGTATCTATGTCATTCCAAAGCATGCCTCATTATGAATGAATTATTGCTTTAATGCCAATAAACATAGACTTCCCAAGCACTAACAAGAGAATAAATGCCTTGGTTTATGGGAGCTTTCTGGTTTTGTTTGTATTTTTAAGCCTGAGAACAATGAGTAAACACAATATTACTGTGAAACTGCACCCCATATTCTCCATAGTGCTATTATTATGATATGATTATAACATCATTCTGATGTATTTTATGCAAGATAGGTTGTATAAGGTGTCATTGGAAAGGTTATGATTTGCTTAATATGATTATCCTATTTGTATACATGCATTATTTTTGTATCTGAATTTATAAATACTGGCTATGTATATGTACTGGCTATGTATCTGTACTTCAGTTGTAGTTGCACTTCAGTAACACCACTAGACAAGATGTTTTCAGTCTACATAGCTGGTTGGGACGGGCCTATTCAGGGCAATGAGCAATTAGAGGAACCAACAGGCCTTAGGAGAAGTTTATCTCCCACCTGGTGAGCCTTCCTGAGAACACTCCAGACAGCCTGTAACACCTCTTTGAGCTACAGTTACTCATAAAAAGTCACAGTAATTTGCAAATATTTGAAACATTTCTACTCCCCCTCAGAATCTGTGTCTAATGTGTTCAATACCCTGTTGCTACATGTGTCATTGTCACAGTTGCAAGTATGGGAGCACACCCTGACCGTCCTTGTGGTATTTGAATCTCCTTGTTGCACAGGTTGTCGCACAGCTACACTGCACAAAGGGGAGGTGGGCTTCTGGAGCATGTGACAGCAACATCATTTTAGAAACAAGACTCCCATACTATTTGTCACTCATCTGTTATTGACAGATGACACTTGAAGATACTGATCTGTTGCATAATTCTGTATGTATGACTGATAATTTGCATGTTTCAAGTGGTGCCTGAAGGAAGCCATTGTTGGTGGCAGTTTCTCACTTGTTTTGCTCTTCTTAGCAAACAACTCGTAACACCCATTATCCAGAGATGTTTGCATCTCACTGTAGGCCTGGTTTGACATGAGTAATTGGACATGGATGAGGCCTCATTTCTAAGGAGACGGAATTAGTGAAGAAAAAGGATCAGCAAGCTGGACAATGGACAAGATAACAATGGGTAAGAGCAGTCTCAGATGGAATAAAAAGTAAGTTGTACATGAACAGTGTGTTGAAGGGGTATGCTGTACAGGGTTGGTTCCTACAAAGTAATCAAGCCAAGCCCCAGACATGTGGGGCAATGTATAGTAAATGCAATGCAATGTGTATTACCCTACCAAATTCACAGTCCATTTTGATAAATGTCATGGTCATAAGATTTTAAAAATTTCATGATTTCAGCTACTTAAATCTGAAATTTCATGGTGGTGTAACTGTAGGGGTCCTGGCCCAAAAAAGAAGTTGTTTGGGAGCTTCAAGGTTATTGCTGGGGCGGGGGGGAGCGGTCGTGGTACTGCTACACTCATTTCTGCACTGTTGCTACTGGTGGTGCTGTCTTCAGAGCTGAGCAACCAGAGAGCGGCGGCTGGTGGGCGGGAGTCCAGCTCTGATGGCAGAGCTGCCACAAGCAGCAGCACAGAAGGAAGGATGGCACGGTATAGTATTGCCACCCTTACTTCTGTGCTGCTTCCTGCAAAGCTGGGCCCTCAGTCAGCAACCGCCACTGGCTGTCCCCCCAGCTCTGAAGGCAGCAGCACAGAAGCGAGGGCGGCATGGTATGGTTTTGCCACCGTTTCCTCTACGTTGCTGCTGGCAGGGCATTGCCTTCAGAGCTTGGTTCCCAGCCAACAGTTACCCCTTTGAAATCAGTGCAGAAGTAAAGCTGGTGACACCAGGACCCCCTAAAATAACCTTGTGATCCCACCTTGCAACTCCCTTTTGGGTCAAGACCCCCACTGTGAGACACACTGGTCTCCCCATGAAATCTGTCTAGTATAGTGTAAAAGCTCACAAAAGACCAGATTTCACAATCCATGATGCATTTCTGCAACTTTCTGAAATCTCAGGTGGGCCCACAGTAATGAAATGGTCACACATGGCTGTTGTTTGGACTTTTCCAGGTTCAGTGTTAAAAGTCTTTATCATTCTTTCAGGCACAACTTTTATATAGTTGGGACAGCAATTTCATCTGCAGCCATGCCCTTTGTGAAGATCTGTTGGTGAAGCTTGCATTCCACACGTTTGGTTTGTTTTTGCTATTACAGCTGCCTTAAAATGTGCAGTCAGGTAATACTTGGGCAGAGCCTTATCTTGTGCACAAAGATACTGAGGCTTCTCACAGTCTTTGCTGAGCTATTGCTCGAGATGGCCATGTCATGCCATATACCACTGACATGTCTGGCAGTCCGGTATACTGCTCCCTGACTTATCAAGTAGGCAGGGCATGATATATAGCTCACTTCTCCTTCTCCAGAAACCTGGCTTCTGCTACATTTATACAACCCCATTTAATATAATTCACATGACCACACTGGAAGGCAAGTGGAATCATCTCTGCATATGTCTCAAGCTCCATGGTCTTGTTATTGTCTCTCTTTGCTGCTAAGTAACGCATCTGTAGTTGGAAGAAATCCATTACATAGTTTTCCTGGAACAGAAATGCATCTGAAAAGTTTTTCCCCTGGGTAGCGTAAGTGTCCATGAGCTGGCGGAGTGACTGGGTGCTGTTTATGAAGTCTGCTAGAAGTCTGTGCTTCCATTCTGTTTTATCTGCGTGCCTTCTCCACATCTTCAAAAGCATCAACGACTGTTTTAGCTTTCTCCAAGTTATGTCTCTTCTCAGCATCTGGGACAACATGATGGTTCATGAAATAACCAAATGCCATCCATTTCAAATGATTAATTGGCTCATTCATATGTTTGTGGATTCTAAAGCCACAGTTCTATGCTTTCCCTCTTAGAGTCTGGCAGAAGTACATTGGCTTCTACAAGAATGGCGTCAAACCCATTTTTCTGCTTCATACTACCTATTTCACCCATGAAATTCATGCATGCCTCACATCTTTAGGTGGTAATTGTCATTCATTTTGATTTCTCATTTTTTCATCTGTGCGTGGCAGTATACTGCTTCATCTTACATGACATAGATCCAGTCCTGTACCAGAAAGTGGAAGATAGCCTAAAAAATATTTCATCATCGTGTGCACTGTATTAACATCAGTTGCCAGTTAAGGAATATTTGGACAATATTAATCAAATATAAAATAGGAGACAGAAATTTTTTTCTCAGATCAGTCCATTCTATACATAATGACAAACATTTTGATGCATTACATGGTACAAACAAGCTCATACTGTCATGTGACTACAAACTTTTGTTTTAACCAAAGGCAAAAAAGTGCTGGGAGAATACCTGGGGTTAAATATTTCCCAGATGTTCCAAAACACTACCATTTTGAATACATAGTTGCATTATTAATTGTATTTAAAAGCTTTCTGGTCAAAAAATCTTTGAATCTTTGAAAAGAAGATTTGAAAAAAAATCTGGTCAATCTTTTTTCAGATTGGATGCCCAATAATGTTTAAATATTATGTGATATAGAAGAACTGCACCACATTCAGCAGCTACATTCACACTGGGCTTGGCCATCAGATGTGTGTGATACAAGTGAATTGTGTTCTACCTAGCGGGTTACCCTAACTCATTAATAAGACCTCTTTTTAAATCTGATGGTTGCTTATGTGTGGTTATTGCTAAAACAAATTACTTTGTGAGGATGTTGCGCCACCTTCTGGTACTAAGGCAAGACTGTACCATACTTGTTAAAATATAGATCAGAATAAGCAGAGAGTAAGAAAACAGCTGTAATGAATTTTTCTGGTAGCAAAAACTTAAAAAGGGGACTGCACTGAGAAACCCGTACAATAGAATCATGGGTATAAAACTGTTATTGTGCGAATATTATACACAGATTAGCCACAGCCTTGCAGCACCTTGCAGCTTGTGTCAACATTTACACAACTATAAGGTAAGTGCCAATCAGAAGGGTAGTGTTACACATACTCTTTGCACGCCAGTGCAGGAGGAGGGGCTTATTGCTGACTGAGTCTTTCCTACTACCTTGGTATAAAAGACTAGGGCTGAAACTTTCAACTTTGGGTGTCTAAAGTTGGACACCTAACATTAGTCACCCAAGCTTGAAAATGTTGGCCCAGGAAGCTGAATGATTCTGATGTCATGTGCATCGTTATTACACAGCTCCACTAGCTTCTGATTTCCACTATGCAAAACCAAGACCTAAGTTTTGATATTTGGGTTTCTTGATGCTGCAGCTCAATTTGCTGCATGTAGGGAAAATGGGCCTTAGGAAGGTGAGCACAAACCACTGGACCCGCTAGACACCTGAAAACAAACCCAATAGTCCATAAAATGATGTTCTATGGCCATCTTCAATGGAGTGCTAACTGCAAAACCTAACCCCAGTTCAGGGGCTCATACTGTGTCGGTAATGTAGCCACTAACTGCTCAAATTCCTTAGCCTCTCCCCTGCCCTCATGTCCTTTTCTAGGTGTCTGAAGGTCATTATAGGTCACCACAAGAACATCAGTGGGAAATTGTAGTAGTGGAAGATGTGGATGATTCTGCAGCTGCCAGAATCCAGAGAAAAAATAAATAACGGTATTCCCGTAAAAATATTTTAGCACTGTTTCCCTTCCCCAAATAATAAATGTCACTTCAGTGTATCTCACTCTTGTTAGTAGAGATTAATCAATATGATTAATAATTTTGTTCCCCTTAGTAATTTATTTTACATTAAGAGTAGGGAAATTCTATCACACAAGCATGAAGAGCTAAAATCTGCCTCTGATGTATCCTCATTTCATTAAGTGAAGCATCATGGTTATCATCTCTAATAAAAGCTCCAGGTTTTCAGTGAGATCCTAAAATCATAAGCAATTGGCCTTTAGTACAATTACAACAGTGGAAACAAAACTAGCAGTATTTTATACACAATATTGTGTAAAATATGTGCTTCTGATCCTATTTGCAAGTGATTACCAACAGGAAATGTCACACTGCAAACTAGGTGATGAAAAATATAGAGCTTCTGCTTTACTTACTGTTTTTTTAAAGACATCTTGTCTGTGTTTTCACTGGAGATTAGTTTTAGGATATATGGGACCTATTAATTCTAGGATATATGATTATATATATATATATATACAGAAAAGTAAAAGAACTATGCAAAAGGAGGTAAAAGAACATAAATTTTATGGCTCCAATACTGCTGTCCTTACTTGGGCAAACTGCCATTGACCAAGATAATGAGGTATTAAAATGCAGGGTTTTCTACTGCGGGGGCTGTTTGGAGGCCAATGTGAAAAGCGTACGTCTAGTTCAGCTCAGTTGCTAGGGGAATATGCGTCTCTATCACAAAAATCACCTCCACAGCAGGCTCCAAGTGGTACCTTTGTTCACAGTCTCAGCAGAGTGGCCATGGACTGAATGAGAATGGAGAGTGCATGACCTTCTTACCCTGTGGTGTGCCCCTTCTAAATCAAGGCTGAGGCTTATCAGTGGGGCAGAAGCTTGCTGTTATTGTTCTGTGGGGATAAACAGAGAACGACAATCTCTAGGCCTTTCATTCTGGCACCTTTCACTCCCTACTCTGTTTACTACATTCAGGCAGAGTTCTTCTGGGTGGTGTCCAATGGCGCCTTGAACTCCTTCACAGAGGGGTCGACATTCTCTGCTCAATGGCTCCTTCCAGGCCCCCCATTTTCAACCTCCAACCTTCCCCCCAGTTCCATTTAGCCATTTGTTGTTGGAAGCAATTAATTAATTTCTGGGCTTTGCAGCCTTTCCATTGCCCCGGCAGTCTTTTGTGCTTGTGGGCTCCACCAACTCGAACCCAGCATTCAAATAGGCCGACACCTTTCGCCAACCCTAAAAAAATCATTTGAGATGGAGGGGTGGGCGGGGTGGACGCTACACACAGGAACCAGAGTGTGTTTGATAAAATCAAAAAATCACCTGGCAATTTTAATTGAGGTTTTAATTTGCAAACCACTGACCATGTTATCTCATGGACATTGCTACAGCATATCAGGTTAATGTTAGTAGAGCCAGACCACTGTTTTGGCATGTTCTGGCTCCTCTACTCAGCTATGTATGAGCACAGTGTCTTTGCTAAAGGTGTGCACACGATGCTCTGTGACCCCCAAATTGGCTGCTCGTGCACTGTAGCTCTTTTAAAAATAAACCCTCGTTGAACATTTGCTGTTTTGAGACGTAAATATCAAAGCAATTTTCCCACCTGAGACAGCCCTACTGGTCTAAAAAATATCACCATTAACAATAAAGTGCTCAAATATTGCAGTAGTGGATGCCGCATAAGACACTAAATAGAGAATTATTTAGTAATAGAAATCAAAAAAGCATCTAAAATAAGTAAATAAGCAAGGATTTGTTTTAAGAATATGAGCTCATGGGCTGAGACTCACGTGCCAAGTGTTAATCTCATCTGAATTTTTATAGCTTCTATAAACTGTGATATATAACCCTGAAAACAGGGTTTTAGAATAGAAATGCTGAGTCCCTTGACTACAGCCTTTCAAAACCTGTTGCAATAATGAACAACAATACCAAGACAAAAATAGAATGAACTAAAGCTTGCAAGGCCAACATGAGAGAGAGAGAGAGAGAGAGAGAGAGTGTGTGTGTGTGTGTGTGTGTCTTAGAGAGAGAGCGAGAGAGAGCGAGATTGACTCTAGCTTCATTGAAACACGTGATTTTTTTTTTGCATCTGACGATAATGGGTGAGATCCGGCACTCCTTACTCATTCAGTTCAATGAGAGTTTTCCCCCAGCAAGGCATGCAGGATGGGACCCAATATTGTGCACAATAAAGACCAATTTAATTTGGTTTTCTATTTTTCCTCTCCTTTTGCACTTCCATGCAGCATAAATGAAAATCTGGTCCCGAGCTCCCCAGGAGCCCAGCCTACAGAAGGAGTCCATGTGCCAATGCCTCTTTCCCCTCTCATTATCATAGAGTTGCAATCAAACGCTAATTTTTGAAATAAAAAAACTGTAGAATCTTTTATTGGCACTATTAAACCTTCCATCTTCATTATTTAGGATGGCTACTTACCTTTTACTCAATGAAGCCATAATGCAACTGCTCCTATAAAAACTATTGAAATGGCTACTGTGGCAGTGAGTAGACGTTCCTCTGTGTAAAATAATCCTCTGTGAGTGAGGCATAACTATCATTTACATTAATTAAGCAGCCATATAATGGAGTGTTCAATAGCTATTACATCATCTAAAGTCTTCAATGGACACCTCAACCACCCGAGAACTATCCAGCTGAACATTTGCAAGTCCTTAATTTTAAATTAATACATTAGGCACAGAACTCGCCTAGCAGAGAATGTTGTAGACAATCTTACAGAAAGAAACTCACCGTTCACACAGATTTATGTGGCAGTTTTGACATACACAAGACATATGTAATCCCATTTTCCCTCCCCCACAAACCAATAATGCTACTTAATGAGCACTGTCAATGGGGGTCTTGGCATTTTACACACCTTAGAAGAAGTCATTGTGCCTGCCCCAAGGAGCTCACAGGTTAAGGTCCTGAACCTGCAGTTGGCTTCACCCAAACATAAGGGTCTGCCCATATGTATCCTGTTGCAGGATTGAGGCGTGGGGCTGGCTCTGGAGACCCAATTTAGAGGCATATTCTGTACTCACAGAGTGTTGCTTATAGCATTTCCTGATGTTCTTACAGTCCCAGCTGCTGCAATGAACAGAGCTTGTGGTAATCTCCATATAGATAGAGATATAGATATAGATATAGATGATACTTAGCCCACGCTATTGGGGAGACAATCTAAAAAAAAAAAACATGACCCAAGTGTCCTTGAGAGGCTCCATTCAGCAGGCAAATAAAACAAACCCACATTTTATTAGTTTTTTAAAAACTCTCAGAATTTTTAAACCCACTATTTATGGGGGGGGGGGGGGTTTGTGCGGGAGGGGGCAGTTGACTTTAAATGGTGGGGCTTGGCACTACTCTCTTTTGACTAATAATGTCAGTGAGGTCAATGGCACTTCATGGCGGTAAGAACTGTAGGTGCCATGCACAGAGAGTCCAAAACGTCAAGTGATGTAGCACAGGTGGGATAGCATGTCACATTTTACGTGCATTTAACTTGCACAATTTTGGCTTTACGCGGGTGGCCAAAAAAAAAAACCAAAACAACCCCCCAGCCTCTGAGCGTGAGCCAAAATCGCTCAAGTTAAATGTGCATTAAAAAAACTCCAAGCCTCTGACAGCCCGCTGCAGGGGTCAGAGCGGGCAGCCCTTCAGGGGGACCGGGTGGCAGCCAGTAGCCCACCAGTGGCGGGGACTGGGGACCGCAGCCAGCAGCCCGCCTGCGGCAGGGGGCCGGCAGGCAGGGGCCAGCTTGGCAGCCTGCTGAGGGGATTGTGTATAGTCAAACAATGAGTGTTTGACTATACGCGATTTTGGCTATTGGTGGGGTCCACGGAACGGAACCCTTGCATAAGACGCGACACGCCTGTATTTGGAGGAGTGTAACAGACCAGGGCATAGGCAGCCTAATGTAACAGACCAGGGCATAGGCAGTCTGGCCTAATGGTCACAGCTGTGCTGGGGACCACCAGTCGAGGATGGCCACATGGCAGCAGTCAGCAAGCTGGCAGCAGCACCATCACTAGAAGTAGGCAAGAGGGTCAGAGACCAGGCCTCACAGACAGTTACCAGGCAGGAATCAGAGGGAAGACTCAGGTTGGGGGGAGGATCAAAGGTCACAGATCATTACTAGCCTAGAGTCATGCCGTGGTTAGAGAGTGGCGATCAGAAGGCCAAGGCATGGGAAAGCAGCAAGCACTAAGGGAATAATTTGCAAAACGGTTTAAGTGTCTTAGGTGCCTAGTCCTGGCTCCTCAGAAGGATTTAGGGCCCTCCCGTACATTGAAGTGCCTATTGAAAGTGAGGTGTCTAAACACCTTTGAAGAGCTAGCCCTTAAGTGTTGGAAGGCTGAGCAGCGTAACTAGCTGTAAAAATCTGGGCCGTAGAAATTGTTAGGCATGGACTGCTAAGCCACTCAGCTGCTTTAGAAAAATGTTATTCTAAAAGCTAACATTAATGCCTATATTTAGCCCCCTCCTTCATACCTACAGAGACACAAACCCCAAGCAAAATGTGGAGTAAATATAACAAGGTTGACTAGCCCAGCAGTACATGACAGTGAGATTGAATTTTTTTTAAAAATATAGCCAATACGAGGTCAGGAGGGCACAGCACAGGGTGAAGAAAGGCAACAGCCAGCCTTTCTGACTTCATGGCTACCGTAGTGTGGAATTGTTCTTTGTTGCACTAATTCAGTTGAACCCGAGTTAAAGCTCTTGTCCCAAGCACATTATGGACTCAATGCTTGTAAAACAGTTGGGACAGCTCGGCTGCTAGGCAAGGTACGTGAACGTGGCCGGCTCAAGGAATTTCAGCCATCATCTTTCTGCAAGGCCTTTTTCCCTACTGTAGCGAGGCCCTAAGAGTTTCCTACTTTACTTCCAAACCCATGTGCCTGTAGGACAAGCAGCACCACAGTAACAAGCAGAACAGCTGATTTAATAACATTTGGCTCACATTTTCAGTGTCTCCTGTGCTCCAGGTGACTGGTTAAACTAAAAATAAAGGGGAAAGAAATATGTGAGCTCATTTGTAGTAAGGCTCTATGATTTCAGCATTTGCTGAAGTGTGTCTCCAGATGCGAGAGCTTAGGAAGCTGCACGTATTGCAAATATTCTATTTAAGGAAGGATTTATGAACAGAAATACTTTCTACTGATTGCTAACTGTATTAACAGCTTCCTCTAATGCATATTTCCTGGCCACACACACACACATATATATATATATACATACTCCTGAGACAACGCACACGTCATATGCGGTATGGCCTTTACTGGGATTATTATAAGAATGATATAGTAGTCTCAGCAGCAGTTGGCGCTTGCGCTCAGAGACCATACTTCCTTTAGGAAGTGAACACTTCTGTTTATTTTAAAAAGGGACTTTATGCACATGCCCGAGATTGGAGTATTTTTGTAGAGATTCATAGAACTATTGAAGTGTAGCCTTTTTGTTTTTATACATAAACAAACAAAAGCAAAGTAAAAATGCACATAAAAACATGTGATGCCATTCTCTACCCAAATCAGGGTTTTTGGGCACAGATAGATATGATATTTCTTGTGGGGTTCTCGTCATGAGAGACCTAGCAATGACACTAATGGCAGCACAAATGCTAATCTATGCCACTTCTTCAGCTATAAAACCACATTAATATGCAAAGGGAGCTTGTCCAACACACTCCCAGCACCTTTGCTGCGATGAGCTGGCAGTGAAACCCACTAACCTTTTCTACAGACCAGGGCTGGGTGAACCCAGGTGAAACTTTCTGTTAAATTTGCAAAATTTGTTTGTTTTCACAACCCTCTTCTCCTGCACTTTAAACCAACAGGAAGCTTTGACAATATCGTTTGAGTAAAGTGATGCCTATGGCTCACACAAGTGGATGTCCTATACGCTCTCTTTAGTTCATCTGATAGGTTTTTCTTCCCCCCCCCCCTCGTTTACCTCGCTATGCCGTTCTCTCCACCACCTCACTCTTTATTTTTCACTCTTTTCCCCATGACACCCTTTTATTCAGTCTTGCTGACTCAGAGGAGCCCAGTGATGTGCACATGCCAAACATTTCATCCTATGGCTGTCAGCTGGGCTTGACATTAGGCGAAAACTGATTTGCCCAACTCTTGTGCATACACCTCCTTTTTAATGTGCCACCCCATTCCTAAATCTTTGTTGCTCCAACCCAGGACGTACTATTGCCTTTGTAACACAACAGAGGCCTAATTAAAACCAGTCTGCTTCCTTTTATATAGATCAGCTCCTATTACACTATGAAGCAAATGGTAGGCTTCCTACTTTGTCCAATGTGCAGTAACAGAATACATATAGGGCTATATAGTACCTAATCAACTTGCAGTTATAACATGTGTAATGGTTTCTTAGCCAGTGTAATTGAAGAGCTTGCTTATAGGCTGTGCCACAAATATTCTCTGACGGCTGGAACTCATGCGAATAAAATGCTCCTGGTGACAGGCATGTAAAGTGGTTGAGCTTTGCCAGTGCTGCAGCCTTCGTCTTAAAGACAAGGCTGATGAAGCTACATCTTTTGTTGGGGGGCATGGTGGGAGGGAAGGGGGTAGCACTATGCTTTTGTCAACCTTTCTGTGAGACTTGTTGACAACCATATAGACCCACAAACACAGTAGCATAAGTTGCTTCAATATGTTATACCAATCTGAAAGTGTGAATGGGCAATGCAGAATTATTATGTGTAGGAGGTGTCTGAGCTGTCCATCTCCAGGGATGAAACTGAAAACAAGGGGTGGCATATTTTAGAACACAGCATAGCGCTCAGCTGCAGGTTTGTATGAAAGATTTTCACCAAAGGCCAAACGTCTTAGTTTGACTTTGGAATCTCAACAAACGTCCGCTTTTTATCCTTATGATGCTAACTTTGCGCATAAGCGCATTTCAGCTCTGAACATTTGTTTCAACAAAGACATCTTTCTTAACAAAACATGCTAAATGTTTCAGTGTGACATCAGCAAGTTCTTCTGACTTTCTGAGCACCAAAATGTCTCAGATTGACGTTACGGTGACATTTAATTAAAAAAAAACCAAAACAGTTGTATATACTCTTATGTGTAACCAGACTGAATTCCCCAGGCCAAGAAAAGTTAGGCCCATTGGCCCACAATTTTAAGCCCTCCAATAAAGTTGATCTAGTGCCATCATTATCTGTCTTATGACTACAACAAACACTGTTCAATGCCCATCAGAACACCCCAGTGAGTCGCTTATTAAAAGAGTTGCTGAAGAAAGTAGCAGTGATGAGTCAGTGTACGTGAGTATCTGCCAAATCAACATCGCTCTAATAGGCCAGCAGGCCAAGCACAGTGCTGCTGGAGGTGTCCCCGTCTGGATGAAATGTAGCGCCACTTTAGTCATCAACCATCTTGTGCCGGCGAGTAAAACTTTTGTAGCCCACCTAGTTCATCTGGGGTATTGCCTACTTCACATTACCCTGGTGTTTCAAATGGTGACAGGTCTCTTCTTCTCCTACTGTCTTTAACTGTTGTTCACAGGTCAATAGCTACCAAGTTCTACCTCAGAGGTAGTTACATTACAGCTGTAGCTGAAGTGATTCCAGCGTATATAATTAAGAAACTGTTTTGAAATATATAACATATATATAAAATTAATGGGAAAGTAGCAATTTATAAGCAAGCCTGTTCCTTGGCTTACAGATAACATAGTCCTCAAGAGAGAGACGGTGTAAAAACCTTTTAAGAAAAAATGTGTTCCTGCTGCATGTAAGGTTGTGTTCAACATGTGATGGGGTAGGTCTGTGTGCGACAGCTGTGATTAGTTCTCCTATATTACAGACTTAAATCCATTAAGTATTAAATATCTCACCTAATGAAGGGAAGGAGAGTGGTCTGAGTCAGCAGAGAAACATTAGTGGGTGATCACATCTTTCTTCAATGTTACAAAGCTTCTCCTCTTTAGCAGGGCCGAGTTTAGAGTGTTTTTGCGCTAGAAGCCCAGATAGCAGCTCAGTTCAAGGAGCCTATTGGTAGACAATGCTGGCTGCTACTATACAGTAGTTTGTTGTTGCTTAAGTGATTTATGAAAGCTGTTTGGAACGCCTTAGAGAGTCATTAAAAAAGGACTCTTTAGGTGATTTACCAACTGCAGTAAAGGCTTCTTGAGTGCTTTAGCTGCTCAGATCCCTTATTATTCTTCCTTTGTCATCTGTCTTTATGTGCTACTAGCATGTGATTACCTTGAAGAGACCTTTGAACATCTATTCAGCACTTGCCATTGTAAATAACTAAGCACCTTGCTATTATTTATCGAAAGGAACCGGCTATGTGATGTTCATTTTTGATTGCCGAAATAGAGTTTGAAAAAAATGGAGCCTGTGCTACAGATAGTAAATTGTATTTTGTTTCTGTGGTGTGTGCACATACAATGGAGGGTGTGTCCTTCACAGCACAATGAAACATAATTGGGACTAATTCTGATTTGTACAGCATTCTCACTAATGATGTCTATTTAAGACACTCATTAAAGGCCCTTAATATTAATGAACTGGACTGTGCCAATAAAGTTTTTAGCTTCCCCCTATTAAATTATTATAGACATTTAACAGATGTCTTAATTAGATACTACATCAAGGAATACGAGCTACATTAAAATCAGGCCACTGAAAGTTGTGTGTGATTTATGTTTTCATATAATTTTGTTTACTGTTCTTTCTATAATCTTGACGGGAACAAAATGATTTACATTTCCAAAGACCCGTGGGAGAAGTACAGGACATTTCCTGCTCTTTTATCATGCTGACTTTTAACAGCAAGTCATGCATCCTGCTGCACATCTATTAAATCAAAAGCCTCCCAGTCTTTTATTTTCTGAAACATTTTCTGGTTTTAATACCCTTCCCATTACTTACACCTCACCCATAGTGACATTATTTTAAAGCGATTCTTGTTTTTTTCCTGCACCTTTCTTCCCATAAACCCCACTTTTAATTCCCCCTCTTGCTAGTGAGGCATGCCCAGGGTGGTATTTTAACTTATTGAAATAAAAGCTAATACTAGATGGCATGACCTTAAAAGAAATGGAACAATTAATTAATTCTTTTGAGAAATGATTGAGGTGGTTGATGGTCAGTAACTGAGTCTTCGGGGTCGGGGAGGAGGGCAGAAATCAGGGGATAAATGATGCTGAAGATGGTGTGGTCAAGGGGAGTCTTCTCAATCTCTTTGGTCCTATCCCAAGAGGTAAGGGCTCCAGTTACTCACAGGAGGGACATGAGCTGCTGTGGTCATGTGCTGGGTCTGGAGAGGTGGTAGGGTGATACCCAGCACAGCTCTAGCCTTCACACTCTAGGATTTTGGGGAGTTTCTGCTCATTGTGGTGTCCTCAGTGCAGGTGGATTCCGTATGGGGGCTATGGACTCCGCTTCTCTCTCCCACTTTGATCCCTCCCCTAGATCTGCTGCAGCCACTCCCAGCAGTTCCCCGTACAGCATGGGCTGATGTGGCAATAGCCCAGGCATGGCTCTTGGGAATACGTGTGTTTAATTATGATTGACATGCTGTCACTCTTTTCCCGAGGAACAAAAGTGAAAGGGTGATTTTGAATAGTTTGTAACTCAGCTAAATTGAATGGAATTGCAAGTGAAAGACATCTAAGGTCCAAAACTTTGACTTTCTCCCTGACAAATTTCAAAGGCCTGGTGCCAACCAGGGAAAAGGAAAAAAGGGTAAGGATAGAACATAAGAATCTTATAAAAGACAATGCTAGGCAACCTACACGTAAGGGTCAGTACAAGCTCTCTCTAGCATGAGGTCCAACTTGCCTCACAGAAAGATATTCTGAAGGGAGTTAGGAAGAGGCAGAGACTGGAGGCTAGGTGGTCAAGTAGCAAGTGGAAGAAGGAAAGGAGTTGGAGGAAGAGATGACAATGGGGCCTAAGAGTTGTGCAGCAAATGGAGGAGGACAATTACAAGTGAATTGACTAAAAATTCAACTAAAATCAAATGGGAAATTATTGTAGACTGGGGCTTTTCCATTACAAGCATTGCTGTGGACTGTTCTCAGAAACAAATATTTATAAAAGATTGAATGGTAGAAGCCTTTGCTAAAGCAGGGCAGATATAAAAGGCTAGCAGTCTGAGGCTTATTTACAAAGGAAAGCTACCTGACATTGTCTAAGTTTTGATGATACAGGTCTATGAAAGACAGCACTTATGATGAAATATTTTTATTCTACTTTATGAGAGAGGGTATTAGTTATTAAAATCTTATTTTATGACATACTGGATCTTCAGATAAAGGCAGGGCACTGCAAAGAAGGGTTATACATTGTTAGCCATATTCTACACAAACTCAGAGAACACACATGATACTGAGACAGACAATCTGAAAGCTTTTATTGACATGGATGTAGGATGAACAGCAAAATCTAAACAACTTTTGTAGATCATCCCAAACTGAAGGCCCGTAAAGCTTTAAACACCACTTCCATATGTCAACAAACTTTGACACAAAAACTTTCAGAAATACTGCTTAATAGATTTCTTTTCATTCCTTTCACTTCCAAAGCCAGAAGCTCTTAAAACAACTCCAACTGTGCAGGCCTTAGAAGTGGAAAAAGCAGGTCTCCCATTATTGTTGTAGTAGCTGACTACCTCCCCAAAAAGAAGCACACAGGGCCATGAAATAGATATCAAGTCATTTCAATAGGCACCCCCATTTTCTGTTCTTTACAGAGAGGTCTAAGTGACAATGCTGATGGGCATCAGATAAGAAGTTAGATAGATACACCAATGTTTAAGGGTGACTCCTCATAGGAATAATCCTAGTTTTCCGTTATGATGAATCATCTACATTAGATGCTACACTGGTCCTGGCAGAAGCTGAGGACTGAGTTTTGTATTTTTTTGGGGGGGGGGAAGAATTCATCATTTGGTGTATAAAGCCCTTAATATGCATAGAAGCTGAACACACAGAATTTAAAAACAAGTTGTAAACAAGATTTAATTCATTTTCAGTATGGTAAATTCCTCCATATAACCTTGTCTGTCCACGAAACAGGTCATTGAGACAAACTTATCAGGAACTAGGATTCATACATGTTCCAGAGTCTGATTTACCTGAAAATATGTAAATTGAAGCATTATACACACTAAACTACAACTGAAGTTATATTAAGTCAAGCAATAATTGGGAAACTGATTTTATTTTTAAACACAAAAAGTGATGCAAGTCATCATAAATATTAGTTTACTATAAAAGAGACCAAAATGTTATACACTATTTTCAAGAAATGAAAAACTGACATAACTGGAATCTGAGGATTCTGGGAGACCACTTAGTACATAAAATAGATGTAAAAACGTATCTTGTAACTCATGCTTGCATATAAAGAAATACTTTTGAAGATGTAGAATTCCATATGTTCTTGTTTTCAACTTGATTTCCAGTTTAGGAACAAAGTTGCAATATCTTTAAGTTTCCTTAAAAATCATAGGTCAATAGTTCCTTTTGCTTTGAACTTCTTTGCAGAACGCTCACTTGCTCTAAGCTGGAACTTACTACCATAGATGTGGGAAATAAAGCCATCAATCTGCAGGCTAAATACACTGTTAAGCTTGGGAATAACTGAAAGAGAAGTTGAAGGGGAGGGGAAAAAAACAAACACACGACATCAGTAATGTACTAGTATAAATCTCTGCCCTTCAAGGATCTGGTACTTTGGCATGCCAAAATTTTACATGGCCTTTCCTCTTCAAGAATTCCAACGTTTAAAAGCATCCAACATTTTGAAACATCCTATTAGTATGTCGCAAAGAGCATCAAAAGTGACAAACTGCTTCTGGCATATCTTTTGCTATTTTCCATGAAGCCAATTTGTTCATGGCTGTTCTGCTCTGGTGAGAATTCTGTCTGACAAGCACACAGCTAGATGATTTTTATCAATAAGGACTATGCAGCCTACATTGCCACTTGGGTATACAAAGAAAGCATCAGATGAATGATGTGCAAAAGTAATGTTTCTAACTACTCAAAATGTGAAAGGTACAGAAAACTTGTACTACATACCTTTTAATTTATCTTCTTTAGTGATAATTTTGAAAATATGTTTCATTTCCTGTAGAATAATTCCCGTGATCCCAACATAAGAAGGACATTTTGATTTAGTTACTAAAAAAAACCAGATGCATCAGTGGAAGAATTTGCAAATGAAAATGATCTGTATTGTAGCTTCATATTTTTAAAGAGGTAGCTTGTAGTAATTCAGAATGAATGTATCTAATTCTACTAGAAAGTCATACTGATACTAGTATCAATCAGATAGCTATTAGTGTCTGTGCATATAGACAATGAATTCTAACAAAGGAGGATTTCCACAAGTACTTAAAGTACCGGGGTTGAGCTTGGGAAGGGGAATAGGTTAAATAATTTGGTCTCAATATGCAACCCCAAAGTAGGTAATATCTGGAGAGTTTCCAGAAGTACTAAGAATACAGAAATAGGAGTTAAATGTGTGATTGTGGCAAAAGTTAAGAGAAAGGAACATGTGGGTTTAGAAACAGAAAGAGTAGGGTGACTGCCACCCCATATGGTTTTAAAAGAAACCTTCAAAACAAAAGCAGGGGAGGGGGTGCGGAAGGAAGAGAAAATGGATAAAGTAATACCTGTAACAATAGCTCCATGGAGATCAGCTTTTAGCAATTTGGCCTGAATCATCTGTGGTTGTCTTAAAAAAATGAAAACAAAAATTCTATATTTACAATAAATGTTGTCTGTGGTGTTAAAGTCAGTACGCTTTTATATTTACAAAAATATCAAAATACTTTCCAGAATGTTTTTAAACAAGCATGTACTTATATTTATGGCAATACTATAATAGTCTTTGAAAGATCAATCTAGACCCTACATGTTTTTAAATAAACTGAACTTACGTGTCTGGTCTGAGTCCGTTACACAGATCCCTGATGTATTGTTTCCAGAGTTCATGTAATGGTAGAAACAATTCATATCTACAAGAGAAAAGATTATATGGTATCTTTTCATAAGGCTGTATGATGCATCATGACAGCTTAACTACTTGCCAACTTATAATTTACAGACAAAGTTAAAACTTGTTTACGTGAGCGTCTCAAAGTTATTAGCTATACAACATTCCAAGTTGCAAGATTACTTACTCTAAATAGGTTTCTAATGTACATCACATAAGATGTTGCACTTTACATGCTTAGAAACTCCTACTCTTGTGTTCTCTCCGTCTACTTCATTTCCCAACTATGGTTGCAAAGAGAATGTATTTTAATAAAAACATTTAATGCACTGAGAGATACTAAGTCTGGTCACTGATATTCCAACCCTTTCAGCTAGGGACCTGTGGCTCCATCCAGTAATTTGAGACTGACTTCTCACCATATTTAGATTTATGAGCACAAAAAAAGCAATGTCAGTGATATTCACAATATACAGTACACATCTATAAAATAAAAAATAAAGAACTGTCCTTGCATGGCCAAATGTCATGAGCAGCACAGAACTGACCTAACTCTACAAAAGATTAGGAGTACTAATTAATAATTGTTAGCACCAATACATACATGCTGCTGAATGTACACTGCTTTCGAACAACTTTCAACTTTTACTGATAACTCACAAAAAAAGCCTTTTAAGTTCTTACTTTTGCTGTTCTGGTTTAATTTCAAAGAGCCGCATTTCTCTCCTCTGCTTGGCAGAGAACCCTTTTGCTTTCTTCCTTCTTTCCTTTTTCTTTTGTATAGGACAATGCTCAAGAACTACAGCTTTTCGCGTTAGCTTATCCTGGATGGCTTCATCTTTCAGTCGTGGCATACTACGCTTCAGAAAGGCACTTACAAAAGCTTCAGCCTCTTTTGATCCTTGAGGCTCCAAAATAAAAGTTGATAAAGTTAAGAATATCACTGACTAGTAGTCTCATCAGTGGTTAGTACAACTGATATTATATATGTCAACGTACCATGAAAAACTGGTAATATTCTACTAGATACTTAAGTCACATATTTCCACACTAACCCATCAAAGTGCCTCAAAATCCTTAGCTTGGGGGGCGGGGACGACGACAACTAACTCTAGAGTTGTGATGGTAGTTCAGTTTCCATGGCCATCCCATCATCTTTTTATCTGAGAAGGCTGAACAGGTGCCATATAAGTACCGACTGTGACTCTCTTTTGTGACATGGAAGTCTATTCATTAGACATTAACTATGAGAAGAAAATGTTTGCAGAGAGGCTTGTATAAAACACAGAAGTTAAAGATGTGAAGCCAGACTCAGTGAAATTTAGTCTTGTGTGCTTTTTACCCTACACTATACAGATTTCACAGGGTAGACCAGTGTGTCTCAGATTGAGGGTCCTGACCCAGAAGGGAGTTAAAGGTTATTTCAGGAGGGGTGATGGTATTGCCACCCTTACTGTTGCACTGCCTTCAGAGTTGTGTGGCCAGAGAGCAGCAGCTGTTGGCTGGGTGCCCAGCTCTGAAGGCAGAGCCCTGCTAGCAGCAATAAGGGTGGCAAAGCCATATCATGACACCCTCACTTCTGTACTTCAGAGCTGGGCAGCCGAAGAATGACCGCTGCTGACTGAGGGCCCACCTCTGCAGGCAGCAGTGCAAAATTGGGGTGGCAATACCATACCATGCCATCCTTACTTCTGCACTGCTGCTGGCAGCAGCTCTGCCTTCAGAGCTGGGCTCCAGCCAGCAGCCACCTCTCTCCAGCTCTAAAGGTAGCGACACAGAAGTAATGATAGCAATACTGCAACCCCTCCTACAATAACCTTGTGATGCACTGCACAATTCTTTTTTGGATTAGGGCCCCTCAATTACAACATTGTGAAATTTCAGATTTAAGTAGCTGAAATAATGAAATTACAATTTTTAAAATCCTACAACCATGATATTGACCAAAATGGACTGTGAATTTGGTAGGAGTTAAAGCAAAAGTGTTTATATGCCACTAAAAATTCTAAGCCATCCAGTTCCAAACTCACTCTTAAGAGCCAACATTCCCATTTTCATGCAAACAGCCTAACAACTGTAAAAAGAAAAATACAGACAAGACACCAATTTGTGCAGGAAGAGTGCTGTCTAAGTTTAAACCCTGAAGTCTCCACAGATTTAAGAATTTGTTTTAAATAGAAACCGTTATTTTCAGGGATATGCAACACAGCTGTTTCCATATACACAAAAACCACCAGCGATTGTTATGAAAAAAGGTAAGCCACTTTAGCCAAAATCACTATGATACGATACATTATTTACTAAGACATTATGAAGTTTAAGAGGCTCCAGATTTGACTCTTAGAAAACAAGTACGGGAAGAGACAAAGCAAGTCAAAACATTCAGGACCTTTCTACACACACGGTATAGGTATAGAAAAGAAAAGAAAAATAGGGCCCTGCACCTGTGTTGAGGACCATTGTCTCTAACTGGGCTCCATATAGGTACCTAGATTAAGTTGGAGCACTGAGACTTTGGGAGTGAACAAGCTGTTAGAAAAAAACTTTGTGGAAAAAAAAGTTTAATTTTTTCTAACTGGCTCATAACTCTAAAATGGTTTTTGCTAGGCCATAGCAGAAACAATATTTAGTGGTTGCTGAATAGCGCTGGCAAAAATGCCAAAACTAGAATTCAATTCTAACATTATCATTGATTAACCTCCCTGTAGGAAATGAAAATTATCACGACCAAGGTCTCAGATAAAATAGACAATTTGAACAAGCATCATTAACTCCTACTCCCAGCTACGAAAGAGCTGAGGATTGTAGCTGCACAGGCCAGCGCACAGGAGTGTCTTTACTAGAACAGCAGTTAAAATGGCGTATACCTGGAGATCCAAAAGCTTTGCAGCCTGCGGCGGTAGCTTGCTATAAATCACACCTGGAACACACGATCACACAGTTCCGTTGTCAGGGACACCCCCTTTCCCCACACTGCCGGGGCGTGTCTGCTTCCCCGCCTGGGGCCAGCAGCTGACACGTCCGAGGAGGCGAAGGCCACCGCCGCCTCCTGTAACTCACAAGCCCCGGGCACCTATCGCGGGGCTGCACGGCGGGGTCTGACCGGACTGTGCCCCACTCCCAGCCCATGCCCAGGGGCGGCAGCGAGCTCGGGGCCCGAGGGTTACGCGCTCTCCCCCCCCCCCCCGCCGCGAGCACCGCCAGGGCCCGGGCCACGCACTGAGCAGCGCACGCTGAGAAATGGCGCTCGCCCCTCAGCGGGGCAGGGCTGAAGGCGAACGGGGGGCTGGGAGGGGTTAACCCCTCGCCCCAAATCAGGTACTGAGACAGGCAGTGACCCCACCCCAGCAGGGGGCGGCGCTGGCCGCGGGACGAGCCCGGGGCTGTGGGACCCTCCCAATGGACCAGACCCTCCGAAGCACTTACTCTCCATCTTGGTAACCAGGCAGCGCTTCCGGCTCCTACCGATGAAGTCAGACGCTGCGACTTAAGCCAGAGGAGCGGCCCGACGCACGTCAAAGCCAGGAACCGAAAGGACCGCGCATGCGTATCAGCGACGGTGCACGGCAAAAACCATCCGCGAGAACTTCGCACCCTGCGGCGAGGCAGCCTCTGGGGCCTTTATACCAACAAAAGCCAAGCGCATGCGCCGACGTCTCTCGAGCCATCCCCACCCCAACATGGAGCGCACGCGCTGCACCCTAGAAGCGCCTGTTCGCCAAACAGCGATTGGCGAAGGAGGACGCATGCGCATTGACCTGTGGTGAACGGGGTGTCGGAGAAGGACGCGTGCGCAACAGTCCCGCCCCGAAAGGGCCGGGGTAAAGGGAAGAAGTGACGCGGGGGGCTGTGTCGGGTGCTCCCTCTGGTGGCGAGGCGGGGCACTACCGACGCGCCCGCTTTTATGCTGCGCCCAGCCAACCACGCTGCTGCTGCGGGCCCGCGAGCCGAGAAAGCGCGAGCCTGGCGGGCCCCCGCGATGTCGGTTCCCGGGGGGTGGCCCTGCCCGAGCCGAGCGCAGCCGCAAGCCCGCGGGGCTCCAGCAGCGGGCGGCCGGATGAACGCGGGGGCTCTGGGGCTGCAGCCCAGGGCCTCGGGCTCAGGGGCGCCCGCAACAATAAACCCACAATAGAGACCAGTGGGTGGACCCCGGCCCGGCCGCCCCGCGCGACCGGCCAGTCCCGCAGCCCGGGCCGGGCGACTGCGATCTCCGGGCGCTCCGAGTGCAGGGCTCGGGCTGCTCCCGTCGCTGGCGCGTCTCCGCCGGCCCGTGGGCGCTGCGGGGGCCGCGCGTGGAGACTTGCCGTCCCCCCGCCCCCCTCCCGGGCGTGCGGAGACTGGCAGGTGACAGCCCGCCTGAGCCCTGCTGTGCCGCTGGCCCTGAGCCACCTGGGGGAAGCGCCTCCCAGCCAGAGCCTACACCCTGCCCCCCCTCCTGCCCCCCAACCTCCCTCCTGCCCCAGGGCAAAACCCCCACCTGCAGCCAAACTCCCTCCCAGAACCCACGCCCTCCCGCTCTCCTGCATCCCAACACTGCACCAGCCTGCAGCCAAACTCCCTCCCAGAAAGGAACTAATACAACAACAGTTCTAAAGTAAGAAGTAGGCTATTGGGAATTAACTATATTCTACATTTTAAGACTGAAATATAACCACAGAACGGCTTTATGTTAATTAAAAGGCAAATTTAGTACAGTGTTAATAGCCTCAATGCCATAATTGTGACAATTTTGTTTTAAACAAGGCAAAAGACTTGTATACAGGGGTCCCACAAAATCTAATACCCCTAGACCCACAGGAGAATCTGGCCTTACTCCAGGGACTTCAAGAACAATGCCCGACAGCAACAGCATGGCAATACAATCAAGATCAGAGGCAACTCCCAATCTCTGCCAAGACACCCAGTCTCATCCCAACCCTGCGAGCACACCACTGGCACCACCTGTACATCCACTGTCACCCAGCCCCTCATCAATACCCTCAGTGTCACTAAACCCCACACTCACACATCCAATCTCACTAACCCCCACCAATATACCCGCTGTCTCCATCAGCACACCCACAGAGATTTTGGTTCACTAAAGGAAGAAGAATGCTAAAGTCATGTCACAGGGATAGATATGGCGTTGGTGCATAATGAATTGCTCTTTGGTAGAGGAACAGATAGTTATGAGAGTGAGTTACTTAAGAAGGATGACTACTCTGTTGAGTGCTATTGGGGAGCCGTAAAGCACTGGCAAGGTACCTGATAGCAGTGAATGCAACTGCAAGTTTATGAGTGAAAGCAAGAAATGGGCTGGTGGCAAATTCAAATCTCTATGGATGTAAATATGGGTATCCACTGAATCATCCTAAATATCTTCCCAGCATTCAGCACCACTACAACAGCAAGCAGACCTCACTAATTTAAACAGATTTGATTCTTTGAATTATCACCACTATTAAGAAAAGCTCTGTTTTCCTAAATGGAAATATCAGGATAAGCACTATCGGTCTTTAGAGCCATATGAGAGCTTCTTCACTGGATTTATGCTGCAGTTCCTGAGGCACTTAAGGGATTAATAGTCAAATCAATGTTGGCTGTGCTGGTGTTGTAAATCCAATGATCCAGGCTAAACTAGTACCTGGGGAAGCCCCTCTCTTCCAACAGTTGCATGTCTTCATCCTCCAATTTACTTTTAGATCTAATATATGAGTGAGGGAGGAATGCATAGATGAGTGTGCATGTCCCAACAAAAAAAATTCTGAGAAGCAGGAGTTGAAAATGTAATCCAATAAATGTGAGGATGAATAAGAAAAGAAACAGAACATATACAAAGTTCAGGTTTCAGAGTAGCACCCATATTAGTCTATATCTGTAAAAAGAACAGGAGTACTTGTGGCACCTTAGAGACTAACAAATTTATTTCAGCATAAGCTTTCATGGGCTATAGCCCACTTCATCAGATGCATAGAATGGAACACACAGTAGGTAAGGTTATATATATATATATATATATATACACACACACACACACACACACACAGAAAATATGTAAAGGTGGAAGTTGCCATACCAGTTCTAAGGCTATTTAATTTAGATGGTCTGTTACCAGCAGCAGAAAAAAAAATTTTGTAGCGATAATCAAGATGATCCATATCAGATAGTTGATAAGAAAGTGTGAGGATACTTAACACAGGGAAATAGATGCACTTAGTGTAATGACCCAGCCATCCCAGTCTCCGTTTAACCCTAATTTGATAGTGTCCAATTTGCAAATTAATTGCAGTCCAGCAGCTTCTCGGAGTCTGATTTTGAAGCTTTTCTGTTTTAAAATTGTGATTTTCAGATCTGTTAGTGAGTGCCCAGGAAGGTTGAAGTGTTCTCCTACTGGTTTTTGAATGTTATGATTTCTGATGTCAGCTTTGTGTCCATTTATTCTTTTGCATAGAGACCATCTGGTTTGGCCAAAGTACATGGCAGAGGGGCATTGCTGGCACATGATGGCATCTATTACATTGGTAGATGTGCAGGCGAATGAGCCTCTGATGGTGTGGCTGATGTGATTAGGTCCTATGAGGGTGTCAACTGAATAGGAAAGGAAGTGCAAGTGGGATTATGGAAATGAAAACCAATAAGTGAAATGTAGACAGAAAAAAATCAAAGTGAAACAATGTGGACATAGTTACAATATGTTTCCGTGAATACATAGAACCATCAAACAGCTTTCACAAAGCATTTGAGGGGATTAATTAATTTAAGGGTTTAGAAAGAGATTTAGTGATACAACCCCCACCATTATATGGTATAAAGGTGCTTATATTGCTATAATTTATTCCCTTAAATGTAAGTATATAGTTATTATCCTCCCTAAATTTAGGGGAGTAAACTCTACTGATAAGAGCACCTTTACAGCAGTATAACTGTATACAGTAGGTCAGAGGTGGCCAACCCATGGCTCTGGAGGCACATGCGGCTCTTCAGAAGTTAATATGTGGCTCCTTATATAGGCATCGACTCCAAGGCTGGAGCTACAGGTGCCAACTTTCCA
Organism: Dermatemys mawii; assembly: GCA_007922305.1. NCBI lineage: Eukaryota > Metazoa > Chordata > Testudines > Dermatemydidae > Dermatemys > Dermatemys mawii. The sequence continues at coordinate 16,224,328 of ML677343.1, read as the reverse complement.
ACGTGCTGGGGGTGCTCACTGTTCAACCCCGGGCTTTCCACAGGCCCTGCCCCCACTCCAGCCCTTCTCTGCCCCAAGTCTACCATGCCCTCGCTCCTCTCCGCCCCCAGAACCTCCTGGAGGCCACAAAACAGCTGATCTGGAGTAAGGGAAGGGGGAGGGAGGCGCTGATTGGCAGGGCTGCCAGTGAGTAGGAGGCACTGGGACCAGGAGAGTGGGGAAACTGATGGGGAGCTGCTGACGTATTACTGTGGCTCTTTGGCAATGTACATTGGTAAAGTCTGGCTCCTTCTCAGGCTCAGGTTGGCCACCCCTGCAACAGGTGCTTGTATTACTTTAACAGTATCTGTTTGTAAACCAATATACTTAAAGCAGTACAAAAACTATATGTAGCCCAAGCTTAGGGGGAAATTGCAGCTAGATGTGGAAGCAGTGAAAGGATGACCTAACTGTGGAGAGTCATAAAAAAGGGAAAGAGTTTTCTTCTCTTTTCCATTTCAAAGGGCTAAAATTAGAGGAGCACAGTGAACAAGTACATAGTAGATATGAGGTCAGAGTAGCTGGGAACAACGTTTTGAAAAGCAGAAGGGAAATTATCGTTTGAATTTGACAGTGGATGGGAAGCAAATGAAGTTGATGGATATGTGTAAAACTAGCCTAGCTTTTATCAATTGTGCTACGATTGTGCTAATAGTTACCAGAAATAAATATAAATAATACATAAAGGGAACATATCCAACTATTTTAATATCTCATGACTGACATCTTCCTGTTTCTCTAGGCCAAATTATATTAATAGTATTCTGTTTTATGGTACTTCGTTTTGATGAAAACAATTTTCTCTGAAATTCTCGTGATTTGACTTCCTCCGTCTAAATGGCAGTCCTTTTGTCAAATCCTCCACCCAGACTTGTTCACTACCAAACCACCAATATCAGTAGCACTTCTTGGATAAATCAATGGCATTCTTGTTACCTAGAAAAAAATAATTTGGGGATGGATGAATGGCCCAATCCCCTTCTTCATATCCCTTCCACTTCTCAACACTTTCAAGTATTTTCCTGCTAGGACCTTCTGTCTCTTATTCCTTCTTCTGACATTTCCCCTCAGACTCACTTTCCTGAAACAGGAAGTCACCTCTGAGTTTAGTGCACAGGTTGGTTCTGTGTATGTATTTCTGGGGCACTTGACTGATGATATTACGAACTCTGACTCAGCCTGGCACATGAATGGAGTACATTAATAGGAAGCCTGAGGATGTTCACGTGTTTTGTGCAGGAGTCCACCACAATTGCTATATTGTAATTTTTTGGTATAATTCACCTATAGTATGTCAGGCAAGTTTGGTTTCAGATTGTCTCATTTTGCCTTTAAAGCACAGAATATTAAACAATAATACACATGGTTAAAAAAAACAATGTTGCCATTTCTCCCCATGTTATTGTGACACTTGCAATTTGATTGGTTTTTTTAAAACCCACGTCCTGGAATCCTGTGAATAAATCACAATCTAAACTTGAATTCAAAAGAAAAAGTAAGTTACTTGCCCTCATGGTTTTAGAGAAAAGTTTGAACACGTGACTCAAGTGCAACGTAAAGGAAAAAAGATGAAAACAAGGCATTTTAAAAATTGCTAGATTTTAAAGTCAATATGATTATTTGCAGGGTCTGACTCATGATTTTGGAAAGCTTGTGGATGGAAATAATAAAAATATAAACTCAGCATGAGCTAAATGCACAATGTAACGAGTATCTTTTTCACTAGATGGCAGCCTAAGATAAGAATTAAAGTGAAAAAGTCTCAGATACCAATTACTGTGCATCTACCAAAGAGTGTCTTTTTATCATGTCTTGCAGGCACCTTTGTTCAAGTCTGGCAGCAATACCTGCCTGCTATTTGAAACATATAGGGCACCTTATTAAAAGGATTTTGTGTATTACACATTTACAACTTCTCTCAACACGTAGGGGCCAGATTCTCATTTATACTAATGCCCCTTTGCACCACGCCAGCTGTGTATAAGGACAGTAAAGAATAACTCACCCAGAGCCGTGTAAAGAAGCCTTAGTATAAATGGAGATTGGGCCCATAAAAAGCATTTAGCTAGTAACAGCTAAGAACCAATACATTTCCCAGCAAATAACTTAGAGTAGGTTTTAATAAAATATAGACAGAAAAAAAATCTGATGTTTACCACTTTTAGAGTGTTGAAAATTGTTTGTTAGGAGAAGTGTGCTGAACATTTATCTTTGGAAAAAAGGGTTTTTTGTGGGTGAGAAATTTGCCTGTTTTTTCAAGGAAACCAAACATACGAGCAATGTTGCGCTTGTGAACCCTGATTTCAGTGTGAATAACTGGATTTTGCCCACTTGAATTCTTCCTGCTTTTTCATTCAGGAAAAGGTCATCTTTATTTTTTGTGCCAAACTGTTGTATAGCATTTCTGTTTACTGTTAAACAGTCATTCTGGTAGAACAGATTAAGTTTTGAGATCCTCTTTACTATATACAGGAACATCACTGCCACAATAGTTTGGTTTTTCACTCGCGTTTGATGCTATCGACTGGCAACTTCTCACCTGCCTCCTTTGCTATCAGTGGTGATTTGTTCTTTACAAGCCATTTCCCATCCTATTTGGATTTCCATTCATTCTCCTGATGAATAACCTGACATGCTGTGACTGCTATAGACTGGTAGACTAAGAACCAATAATTAGAGTGGTGGCTACCTGCAGGTACATGAATGATCAGAATTGCAGTCACATCTGTCTCTTTTGAGACATCCTCTGTTGATATTACAGGTTTACAGAGATGGTGTACAATCATCTGCAAAATCTAATTCTACACAACCCACTTCCAACCAGGAGTTAACGTTATTTGGTCACCTTTTGTTCTAGCATTACAGGTTTCCTATAGATCTTGATAGTGATAATTAACGTAACAGCAGTACAGTACCTTCCACATGAGTAGCAGAAATTGGGACGAGAAATGGAGAATTAAAAGCAGTACTGTGGTACTAAGATGACCATAATTCCAAAGTGAGAAATAGGCCCAGGTGATGGTGGCAGGGATGGAGTTCATGGAATAGTTTTGGTCAGGGGTGGGATGTGTGCACAGAAGGGCCCTGATAGGGGAGGGAGGAGGGAAGGAAAAAGCATGTCCAGGTCTCCCTTTCCTACTCTTCAGATAAGATAACACCCTTTCCATTTTCTCTTTTCAGAATAAAACCCTAGACATGCCATAGTAAAGGGCTGAATAGGGGAAAATAGTATTTACACTTGTGTTCCCTTTCCTCTGAGGTCCAGCCCCTTTCCTCTATTTTTACCCTGTGTCTGCAGGCACAATCCTCCTCCCTTTTCCCAATTTCTCCTCTTATTGTCTCTTTATTCCTCTGCTCCTCCTGGCTTTTTCCCTTCTGCTCATTCCTTTTTTCTTCCTCCCTTCCCATATTTTAATCTACTCCGCTTTATTCTTTCCTTCCTCTCTCTCTGCTGAGGAGGATTGATTCCCTCTCCCTTTCTCTATCAGATTCGTCTGGTCAGTCTTTTGTCTTCTTTCTACTGCTCCCTAGAAACAGATACCTTTATCACTTCACAATCCAGGGCAGGGCTGATGAATAGGAGGGTAGATATTAATCAGGCTGTATCAACAGCCACTTGCAATTGGTGGTTGCATGGCTGAGCCCCCTGGAGTCTTGTTACCTCCACGGTTGCCCAGTCACAGTGAGTCCGACTCTCAAGGTCTCATGAAGAATCCTTACCAAGGGGTCAGTTGTGGGGGATTTCAGAGCAGCAACAAAAAACAAACCTGGAGGGCAGTGTTGGTCCTTGAGCACACATGCTGTCAGCGAGCAGGCTGTCAGTTTAATCAGCTTAGCAGGCCCTTTGTTTCTCAGGTGGAACCAGGTCTTAGTTTTATAAAACAACTCATAGATACTAGGAGAGTCCCTGAAAACAGGGACAGTCCCATTTGCCAGGCACACGGGGCCACCTGTGTGTCACCACATTTAGTTAAATGAGCATAATTAGTCCCTTTGAAGGAAGTGCCTTTCTCCTGTGTAGGCCCCTCTGCACAGTCATTGTAACAAGACTGAGGTATTCCCATACAGATAGATTACAGAGGGATTTTATGTTTGGGATGGATGTCTCTTTTCCCTGCTAGACAATGTAGACTGCTTTCAAAGACCAAGGGCCAGATTTTTAAAGGGCTTGAGTTATCTAAATACCTTTCAAAATCTGGCCCCTAGTCTCTAAGCACTGTGTCTCTAACAAACAAACACATCTGCAGCCTTCCAAGGTAGCAAGACATGGCAGTTTGGCGCAGATCCTCAAAAGGTCTTCAGGTTCCTAACTTCCATTGATTTCAATGAAAGGTAGAAACCTAAATACCTTTGAGAATTTGGGCTTTGGTGCTTGGGTTAAGGACAGAGCAGGGCTGAGGCACATCATTTATCTTCTGCTGACTTTCCCTGAAACTGCCTTTCAATTAGCAGAATCCAGTGAGAAAAACCTCCAGCCTAGTGGTGGTCACTAGAAGCTCCCACACCTTCCTCCGGAGATAGAGGTAGTCTCAGTCATTCTCATACCTCACAGGTCTTCTGGAAAGGGAAATGGGAGAAGTGAGGAGCTATCTGGCTTTTAGAGATGAGGAGAATGGCAGATTTGGGGTTTTTTTTGTTTTTTTTTTAACATGTGGATGCTCATTACCTGCCTCAAAAAAGTCTGCATTGGCTCCATCCATAATGTTCACAATGACTGTGAAACAGATTCTATTTTAATGGATCAGTGTGTGTTACCAACATCATTTAACAGGAATTCATAAGTTTATGTATAATGTTGCTACACAAATTTCATCATGATTATTGTTCAGTGATCATATGATATGTGACAAGGCACATTTTGTACAAAGATGATTACAATAGCATGTGAGTACTGGAGTGTATTTCGTCACAAACATCTTTACAGTTTTGTGCAACGATAGTATGTACAACATCCCTTATATTCTTACAGCATTTTTCCCAGGGCCTGAAAGAAGAAGAGGTTTCCCATCCCAAAGACCTGTCTGACTCTTGGCTCAGCTAGCCCTGCTCCTCAATCTTGAATGGCCTTTTCTTGTGCCTTTCTTATAATTCTGGAGCAGATAGGCTAATTGGCCCTTCAGCTCACCTAGTCCACCTTCCCCCCATACCTGATTAGATAATTAACTCATTACCCCAATCAGCCTTGTCTGGGGAACCAAATGATGTGAGAGTGATCAGAGTGCAGGCTCATCTGTTAACTCCCTGCACTCTGTCACAGGTTAATAACTTATTAGTAGATGGCTTAATTAATTGTTATAGATCTCTAGAGAGCCCAATAGATTGCTTATAACCATCTGCAATAGTTATTCTCATATCAGTAGAAAGTATGTTACATTCATACTCATGTCTGCACCATGTCTGCAGCATCAATCATGTATTAACCCTTTATACACAGACCCTTCATAATATGAAGAGTGACATAAAACTTCAAGAAAGTCCAGGTAGACTCCAGTACTAGAAATTAAAATGAGCCCACTTGTCCATGCACTGAAGGACTCTATTGCACTGAGATTTTCCCCATGAGATTGTAATTCCCAAGGAAAGGAAAACAACGAGAAGATATATGTTTTGACTCCTGCAAGAAGCTGGGCTCTCAGTTCTCACTGTAGTCAGTAGGAGTTGAGTGTGCTCATCATTTTATTAGAGGTGCTCAGGTAAAGATCTGTAACTGATTAAAGGCATTTGATCAGACTGTACACAATCTAGTTTCTCATGAGCTGCAGACTTCTAGCTAGAGTCAATGCTATTCTGTTGCATTTTAAATAAAAACTCTGTTTGGGGTCAACACCATTGTAATACATTTAAAAAACTTGCCTTGTTCACGACAAGATGTTCCTTCAATCTCTGCAGCAAAAAGGTGATAAAATATAAAGAGACTCATGTCTAAAGAGATCAAAAGTAATAAGTAGAGCTGCAGCTCTGGAGTGAGCTAGCTTGTCAGGTTGTTAATTAAATGAACCCTAATCTCAAGAAATGCCAGAAGCTGATAGATGAATGTGGTGATGCTAGTTCATTTGCCTCATCACTATGTTAATTTTATCATGAGATTAATCTATACATTTTGTAATGGAACAAGTAGAGAAAACCTTTTAGCCTGCCAAGGATTACTCTAGGAGAGAGTGACATTTCAGTTCTTTACACTTGTTAAAATAAAAGAGTAGCAGATTTTGTGCTCCTGTAATTGTGTACATCTTAAAATATTTAATTTGAGCAATCCTGCAAACAGAGTTAACCATTCGCTGACTTGTGACTGAAGCTGAACTGTGTTTGCAGACAGCTGCCTAGGGACCATGTTACTCTTCTGCAGGGGAGTGAGCACAAAGCTCTATTTAACAAACATCTTGGGGTCAGATTTGTTGCCTGATTTGCTAGGTTATTATTATTAATTTGGATAGTATGGATTATAGGCTTGCCACTTAATCTGATCAGAAGATAAGGTTCTTGTCGCAGAATCAGGCTACACAGAATGTGCACAGGACCTTGTGGGGTATGACAGGATGCTCACACTGAGACTAAGATAGTCTTAAAGACCTTTATTGAGATAAAAAGGAATTATAATCAAATGGTAAAATAGTCAGAGTTACAAATGCAATACTATTATTTTAAAGATACATATGATATTATATACACTATAAAGCTTTTGATTAATATACTCACACTCTTCCTTCATGACCTGGTTATAAGAGACCCAGGACCAGCCTCCCCTCAGTTTCCTCAATTCTTGAGAGGGAAGTGCAGAGCTTAGAAGAAGCTACAGCGAAGAGCTATTGAAGCGGACTTAGAATTTCACTTAACTAATTGATTTAAGACTTATAATTAAACTAACAGTAACAAACTAAGAAAGACACTTGAAGCTTAGATTCTTAGACACTTAGGTTAGATTAGATTTCTTGGCATTCTTAGTTCAACCCCCCCAAGTAGCCCAGGCCTAAATATGAATATGCAAGCCTAATTATAGATACTTAAAATAAAAACATTGACAATTACACTTTAGTATGGCAGGTTTGTTTTTAAAAAAAACACCACGGATCTGTAAAAGTAGTGGTGGTGGTCAGGCATCAGAAGAAAAAGCAGTCATTTCGTCTTTATTTTTTCTACCTTTGAGGTAGAATATTCACTTGTCCTTCAGCTTGATTACATTTATTTGCTAATACTTCTTTTTGAATTTCTGACCTAGATTTGCTACAGCCGTGGCAAGAAGTGTTTTTTGTTAGTGCCTGGAGCAGTCCAAAAATAAACTTTATTTAATAAAACAATTAGTTCCAGCTGAATTCACTTTGTAGAATAATGGATCCATTTGACGCAAAAAATGGAAATGGTGGCAGGTTGAGGTCAAGAAAGAAGATAATGACGTCTTTTTCAAAGTGCATCCAACAAAAATTTAAGGTTTCCACAAGGGCATTTTCCTTTTCGTAGCAGAATTTCTCTCCACCACATTACACAAATGAATAAAGCCAAAACAACGTACAATAGTAAAGCTAAGCTTGAGGCTTACTTAGGCATAGTATATATGCCTATTCAAAGTAAAAATACTACAGTAGAGATCCTAAAATGTAATTGGTTCTACAATTATTGCTGAATTTAGCTACCCACCAGCTGAAGTCAAAGTCTTGGGCCCCCATCCATCTTTCAGAATTACTGTGGAATCTATTCTGTCTATGATATGAGGAGGTTTATTTCTGTAACTCCCATTAGTGTTTCTGACAGTTACCGGCATGAATCCTCATTGTATTGATGATCGAAGAGTCCCTCCCCAATATGGGTCATCCTTTGCCCCCACACAATACACTGCAGGATCCGGACTTTAGCCAGTAGAAATTATTTTAAACACATTTTCTGTCAAGCTGTCCATTAGCATAAGAGGTGGGCCTTACAGTAAACAATGCTGCTCTTGGTTTCTCATCAACGCACCTTGAATACAATTTGCTATCTCAAATCCGCCTGAAGAGGCTTCTCTCCCCACATTCCCCACTCACGTGCCCTCCACCTCAGTGTTTTATTATCCATGAATTCTCGAAGAAGCAAACCTAACTAATGTTCATGCTCATTGTTGCTGCTGCGTAGTTTAATCCCTGCTAACAGGAGCTGGGGTATGGTGTATGTACAGCCATATGGGGCAGTTTTCTAGGAACTCCTGAAAACTTTTCTTGGTTTTAACCAGTATTATTACACCAGTGCAGCCATGAGTATTAAACAACGATACCCAGCCTTTTACTAAAAACGCCTTTTCCACAAACTAGAGAGCACATTCTACTCCCAGTTACACCAGTGCCCATGTGGCATAACTGCATTGATGTAAGGGTATGTCAGTGTAAATCAGGGCGAATTCCATTGTTGCCAAGGGCAAATGATTCCAGACGGGCACTTGTGCAATGAGAACAGAATCTGAACTTACATTTTCACGGAGCATTTTGACTATGGCTGCACTGTCTTCCATAAACTACCCCCAGGAGAAGGAAATACAGCTCTAGTCCTAGCTCTTGTAGGTGCCAATATGTGAGCATTTAAGAATATCTGAGCTTTTCAGAGTGCAATATGATTTACTAAACCACTGAGACACTGGGCCAACCTTATAAATCATTTTAATTATTTCACTTAAATAGACTGTGGTAATAGATCAATAGAAATTACAGCATTTAGTCTCACAATACTGTGCATTCACTATGGGGAAGAAATATTAACTGATTTAGAAGCTGCTAATAAATGAAAATAACAATTTAATGGAATCTTTCCAATTTTGAAGTTGGCTTTGCTAGAAAAGAAAGGATACAGGTATACAAAGCCAATTTTTGACCCTAAAAGAAAGTAACATCTAGGTAAGATCCTTATGACTTGAAAAACTTTCAGCATTCCATACATTACATTTTTAAAAAGCCCAACAACCCATCCTTAAATAAATTAAGGGTAAGGTCATCATCAGGGCCCCATTGTAAATTACCTGATATTACTGAATTGAGCTACCCTCAAATTTTAATTTTAGTAAGAGAACACATAATAGCACTGTATGTGATAAATTCAGGTAAGAACAACATCTTCAAAAACAGCCTCTTAATTTGTGATAGCAATTTTGCAAGTTTAAATGTACCTGTGTTACAAGTGTGTGTGTGCAAATGGGGCCACTATCTAATGGTTTACTTTGCACAAGCAATTTCCATGAGAAAATTCTGGGGTTTGTGCTGGCAAATTTAGACGCTGTTCAGAACCCCATCAAAAAATTGGCCCTCTGGTCTCAAACTCATGTAATTAAAAAAAGAATCAGTGTAAGTTAAACAGAGAGTGAGTGAAAATCTGATCTCATTTAAACTGTAAGTGTAAACTGAGGGCGAGACCACTGCATGCATGAATTCAATATTGTTGTTACAAAGGAAAATTTAGCTCAGTATCCTTTGTATGTGTTATGTTAATCCATATTATTAAAAATATTTTCCCCTGAACTAAGCAGTTATGTTTTAAATACTTAATATATTGATAAAATAATACTGTACATTTGACTACTGTGGGTTTCACAGGTGTAACTGGGCAGGAATTTGCCTGCAATTGCAAACCCTCATGTATTACACCAATGCTGTCCCTATGCTACGTGCTCTTTTAGGAGCCTGAAATTCTATTGATAGCTAGTATTACAACTGCCTGCTATCTCCGTTAAACCTCTCTTTGGACCCTCAAGCTCCATGGCATTTGAATTACACACTTCATTACACCCCAATTAGGTAGAGCTGCACAGTGAAAATGATTATCAGTGGGATTCATTTATGAAAACGCCACATTATTATATACGGTTCAGTGCATATGAAAATATAAATATTTGTAACATTTTTATTATTGAAGATTTTGTTTCAGAGCAGCTGAGATGTTCAGACTCCTCAAACCTGCCAAGTTTCAATCCCAATTTTTCAGGTATCTCCTTGACCTTTCAGATACTATACTTTGGAATTATTGTTCAAATTAAAAGAAATTGATTGAACTTAATCACATAACTAATTTCAAGTGCAGAATTATATATATTCTTGGTCTCTTCTAGTTTATAAAAACAGCTAGCAAATTTTGCACTTTATTTAGGTAAACACCATCCTGAAACTTTCAAAATCCCCTTTCCATAAATTTATTGGACTTTCAGTTATAGGCAAGAAATCAGACTAATGTTTCCTCCAATCCTTTATATACCAGGAGCAACAGATGAACACTGTATCAAGTTAAACACACAACGTGAAACACATGGTGTTTTCATAGTAATAAAGACGAGCAGTGCTTTTTCTGGCACTGCTCTCCTGGAAAAGACTGGAGTAGCAAGGTTTAAATGACCACTTGCATGCATGAAATCACAGATACATTTTAGTTCCCCACTCTTGTATTTTGTAGTAACTTGGAATTTTTTTCATGGATGCAGGCATACATTTCGTTATTATAATGTGATAATAAATACAGACTTTGGCACATACTCATCATGCATTTTTATATTACTGTTTGTGTAGGCCTGATTTTGACAGGTGCTGAGCACCCAAAATTCCAGAAGCAAAAGGATGGATCATTGTTTTCTAATTCCATGCATGTCTGAGAAATATGACCAGGCAAAACCAATGAAACTGAAACACTCAGTTTTGGTTTATGCCTTATGCACCAATGTATACCAGATTTCATTTTTTCTGTCTTGTGTGCCCCTGCCCATTATCCTGTAGATTGCATTACTGCATATTATTTATTATTGCTATAAGCTATTTAAGCGATTCTACTGTATAAGGAGTTTCAGCATGGACTTCAATAGCACTGGAATCTGACTTAGAATGAAATTGTTTGTTCAGCCTGGAACTTAACTGAGCCACTATAACCAGAGCCGATGAAGTAGGTATTAGCCCACGAAAGCTTATACTCTAATACTTCAGTTAGTCTTTAAGGTGCCACAGGACTCTTTGTCACTTCTGCAATTCCAGACTAACACGGCTACCCCTCTGATTCTTAATTAGCACCTTGTAGGCCACTTAACCAACTGAAGACTTTCATTCTATTACTATAAGTTTAAATTGTATCCAAGTCACTGGAAGTGGATTACACTGTATGCAGCAATATTTGTATTACCAAATTATTAATTTTTTACTATATTATATTTTGAACTAGCATAAAGGCATTGCAGATGTGAAATTCGGTAAAGATTGTAGAGTATTTGAGGTTTTCTTAATAAAATTATAAATTTTCATTGTCTTATTTGATTTGGTGTTTTTAATTTGCATTGCACATTTTCTTGAGAACTGCAGTTCCAAACTAGTGATCAGTATCACCGACAGACATAGCTCAGTCTGGATCATCACTCAGTACAGTTATTCCTCTGCCTGCCTCAGATTTAGACATGTACACTATGTCACAATCCTTATCCAATGATTTATCAGCATTCCCAAGTGAACACAACTCCCATGCACACACACTGTTCGGCTCATTCACAGCATGACACATCAACTATATATTTCTAGCTTTCCAAACCTCAGAGCAATATATGTTGATGTGCAATAAAATGACAATTTGGAATGTTTCAGTTTATAGCCTATTATGAATAAACTCCCAATACTTGTCAGAGATGCAAGATTACTTACAGTGTAACAGGAAACAGTATTTTAAGTTCTGAACAACTTATGGAACTCTTCAAAAACCCAGAAAGATGCAGCTTTTCTTTGAGTTCCCTAGATCCAGTCCAGCTGGGCTTGCTCAGACAAAACTCTCATTAAAGTCATGGACAGTTTTACCTGAGTAAAAATTGCAAGATTGGGTTCTGTATAGGGTATGCTGTAGAATACTACAGATTTCCTGATCAATTTCATAAACTCATCTCTGTGGTAATTTCACACTCTTACTACTGAGTCTGATTTACCCTAAAGCTGTATACACATAGGAAAAGTTCCAACTTGTCTCCTTCTGACCTATCACCATCAGTGCAACTGCACATACTTCAGTGTGTTTAAGTGCCTTTCATAAGACTGAGGCTGTGAATACCTTGCAGAGGTGAGCAGTTACTCATAGGACAAACGTATGAGTGACTAAAGAATTCATTATCTGGCCCTCCATATGACTTTAATTTTAGTGCCAAGGTATCAGAGAAAGGAGAGAAAATAAACCCTACTAGTCCATTCCCTGGAGGCTGCAACAGGATTGCTCCACATGGAGTTTTTTTTGTAATGCTTCATCCAGTCTGTTGTAGCATTAAATACCTTGGGAGATAGGGCTTCTGACAATTGCTTTGGAAGGTTATTCCACATTCTAATGTGGTAACCCCATGAGGATTTGTTCCCTGATAGCCTACGTTTACTTTTTCTTAATTTTATCCACTTACTCTTTATTCTACACCTGAATCAAAAAGGTTCACTTTTGGGCTCGGTTTGGACTTTCAACACAGCCCTGAAAAAAGGGTGATGCATAAGCTACATCACTCCAGAAGCCAGCCCATGACACACCCATGAGTCACAAAGCTCACTCTTGCTTCCTCTTTGCTTAGGGCAATGGTAATTTTCTGTAGCTCTATACCAGGTATAAATTGCAAGTCCAGTGCTGACAAGTGAGTAAGGGGTTAAGCTGGTTCCCCACTGCTCCCCACCTAGGGAAAGAGTAAGCAAGCACATAGCTCTGCTTACACCTGGAGAGGGGGGAAAGGGAGTAAATTTCAGAGTAACTAAACACTTACCTTCCAGATAATACAACCAAATGGAAGTACTAATTACCTTTCTATAGAGCAGATGACATCTTTAAAGATGCAAAAGCTGCTTGGTTAATGACAAGATATCCATCACTCGGAGCAATTCTGACAACCTAGAAAGTACTGAAATGGAACTATCCAATGCAAACCAAAAGTGAATGAATACCTTACATAAATTAAGAAATTCAAAATGCAATGCTACATTCAGCACTTCATATACATGTATATAAATACAAGTTCTTTGTGGCTTATAATATTCTATTTGAATAAGAACAACATTTACAAAAATATATTGAGTGTATGGAACTCAGAAGTATGGTACTAGGATTTTGCCAAATAGCTGTGGATTTAGCTGAGACACCCAACATCAGCAGTCAGCTCTAGACACCAATGCATATGGCCTCTGAAGACCCAGAAATGGAAATTAGTGACCATACTCCCGACTGACTGACTGTCAGGACTACTATAACCCTCATGAAATTTAATAAGAAAAACTTCATTGTTTTTTAAAAACCATGATATATAACTTCATTGGAAAGGACATGGATTCAAAGATTTTAAGGCCAGAAAGGAGCATGTTCTGCGGTCCTCTAGTCTTACTACTTGTATAATCCAGGCCTTCAAATTTCACCAGTGATTCCTGCATCAAGCCCATTAACATGAAGTTAAACTAAAGCATCCACCTTTAGAAAGACCTGGCTATAAAACTGAAGATAATAGTTAACAGAAACCACCTTCTTTACATGCATCTAATTATTAGACATTTTGAGTAATTTCCATATAACTCTATTAGTTTCACCCCTATTAAATTGTAGAGGACTTTTCCATTGGAGATGTGGGAAAATAAGGGAGGCACATCTACAACATTACACAGAGATCCATTAATTAATCTGCTGCACATTCCTTTTCAATTTTATTCTTAATTTTCATTTGGGGGTTTAGAACTCTCATGAATGCTATAATGAAAGGTTTGGATGTCACTGGGGTTATGGTACAAGCTTCCTGCCATTAAAGAACAGATTAAATGTGCTTTTTTAAAGCATTTTTTTTAATATTGTACGTCTGAGTCGCTATGATCCAGATTTGATAGAAAGGTACATTTTTCAGCTTATTTTAAAAGTGGTCTCAGTGATCTCAAAGTGTCAGTGGTGGCCCTGCAAACTGCATGACCTAAAAACCACATGGGACTCAACATCACAAGCACAGTCTCTGTTCACAGCACCATTCCTGATACTGTCCCTCTGTGACATTGGGTCAGAGGGCCAGGGCAAAACGCAAATTCCTTAAATACTTCCTTTACTGCCTACTTGACTTCTTAGCAGGTGGTGTCATGCGAAGCTGCAGAGAGCCTCAGTGTTGAGGGTTAAGTCATGATAGCAACATGAATACCAATTCGGCCACTAAATTCATTCCAGGTTTAATCTATTCCAAGAAGAGAAAGGAGTTGAACTGGAACCCCAACAGCCTATCTTCCATAGGAGACCCCTACACCCAGAGCCAACTCTGTAAAGTGTTACAGCAGGCGTCACAACAAGAACAAACCATTTTAAACCAATAGAAATTCCTTTGTCAGCCTGTTTCAGTGTTGCACCCATGAGAACAATGCTAGCAAAGAGAACAAAGATTGAGTCAGCAGAGAGAGTAGACCATCTTCTCACCTCTGGATCAGCTGTGGGAAGCTGGTGCCACTGCAGTAGTATGGTTAAACTGAGAAAACTTTGGAGTAGAGGGTTATCATTTCACAAATACTGTAAATCATTTAAAAAATAGATCATTAAAAGTTTTTGACCAGAAGTGTTTTGAATATTACTTTGCACTAGTTACAAGTACAATTCTGCTTTTATGATTATTCACGAAGACAATGGTCAACGCTATAAAAATTATTTAAAACATTTTTTGATTTGGTTTCTTTTTGCTTGTGATTACATGCACTTTTTTTTGTTTCCAAAACTTCTACAGATACAAAAAAATACTAATTGAAAAAGAATGTACTTATACTGTCATCAGGACGAGTCACACCCATAAAGCAAGTGGGATATGGCCCTACCTAATCGATGATTAACCTCTTGAATTAATCAAGTTCAGTGATTTACAGTATTAGGAGCTTCCTGGAAAAAAATCATTGTCCTTTCTCTGATAAAATTGAATGTCTCCCCATCTAAATGCTCTTTATCTCAATTTGAATTAATTTGCATTCATTTGGTATATCAGTGCTCTCCCAGGATTTGTAATGCTAACCATGTAATGCTGTTAAATGCTTTCATCCTGATGTGCAGAAACCCAGGTCTCAGAGGCAGTTGGTATATTCCAGGGATAGTAAATCAACCAAATGATGGACCAAAATTTGCAGTTCTTATTCAGGCAAAACTCTCCCCGAAGGAGCAGGCCCAGTATTACTTTGCACTGAAAAGGATAACATTCTATTTAAACCAGTAAGTTATAAACTAATATTCTCAGAAAAGCACCCTCCAATCTGTCTTTGCTGAAAACATTAAGACTAACATTTTTGATCCCATCAATTTTCTGTCCTTTTTTTATTAAACAGAAGTACTGAGGGAGTTTGAATAATAACTGCCCAAAGATTCAGGATGATGAATAATGAACTTGCTTAGCCAGAGGCTGGGCTAAGCACAAAATGTATTGTTCAGTAAAAGATGCTATGGAAGCAGTACTTACGTTACCAACTTGTTTCTGACATACAAATTCTCCGCAATGAAGCAGTTTATTTATTTACTAATTTCAACTAAAATAAATTGTCACAACCTGATTTCATGTTAGAAATGAAAAATGCAGATGTTCTCAAATGTCCTTTTTGCATTCATAACGGAAGGCCTAACCTTGCTATCCTTCCTTATTGAATGGAATCCTGGCTCTGCTGAAGTCCATGGGGTTTTTGCCATTGACTTCAATAGAGGGAGGATTTCATCCATTGCCTTCTGGAGTAGTTTTGCCTGATGTAGGCTTAGGAGACATTAAAAAAAAATATAAGTCTATCAGGTAGATACTTTCTAACACTATACTAACAGCTTGTGGGCTATATTTCTTTGATCTTTAGAGATTACATATGTAGGGGGGTCTACCAAATACACGGCTGTGAAAACTGCATCGCGGACTGTGAAATCTGGTCTCCAGCTGCCCAGCTCTGAAGGCAGAGTGGACAGCTGTGGCTGCTGGCTGGGCACCCAGCTCTGAAGTCTGCAGCACCACCAGCAGAAGAGGAGAAGTAAGGGTGGCAATAGCACAACCCCTTAATAGCTTGCAACTCCCTTTGGGGCTGGGGCCCCCAGTTTGAGAAATGCTGTGGAGAAACCACACATTTTTGGTGGATTGGTCACGGCATAAATAGCAAATTTTGCAGATGTGTAATGTGATTTAAATAGCTCTCTACAGATATGTATTGCAAAAGCTAATTAGTCCTGTGCATTTTGAGTACACGCAGGGCCAGATTTGATCTGACACTGGTGTAATCTGGAGCTAATGCCGTTTATGTCAGTGAATTGATACTAGTGTAAGTGCAACCAGACTGACGATGCAGCCTGGAGCCATTTGTGATGAAAAATGCAAAGTACTAGGTTATTAGTCTTGGTACATAAAAACCATTGCTTACTCTTAGCTCGCAGTGGCACTGCAGTAGCCCAGGAGTTATGTGTACTGTCCCATGATATTAGAAGTAATGTACAAAAAACTCCCAGAGCACTTGGATTTGATGTATCATGTCAAAGATTCAATTAACCTAGTGTTGGGTTTTGAAGGACCGTTTGACTTATTATGGTAGGCAATTGGAAGAAACAAAACCCTCTGAAAGCTGTAAGTACACAATACCTATTCCTAATGGACACTGACTGCACACACCAGCAGGCCTACTGACTCTTATGAAAGAGCAAAATTTGCTGCAAGGCTTTGGCCATTAAAACTGAAGCAGAAACTGTGGAGGTATGTTGCCCTTTGTGAATATGATCAGGAGAAGCGAAGCCACTGCCGTTTACAGGGAAGTAGCGCTCTCAAAGGAAAGACGTTTTAGTAAAAATCCCCAACACACTCAGAAGCAATAAAGCTGTAAAACCTCCTCCCAATATACATACATTGTAGATTTGTCAGGTATTAGTGCCATTTTCCTTCTGAATATTTCTTATCGTTACATTTAATTTTAAGACAACAACTGTATTATAAGCAGTGCTGCCGCCATGTTTTTTAGCCAATGCTCCCCTGTACAACTCCCAAAATATTGGGCTTCTTCTATGTTGCTGCTTCTATGTATGAGTACTTGGGAAAAACGGTGGTCAAGTGAGATAGAACTGCTGCACTTTTCTCTAGAAGTAGGGTGACCATACGTCCCGTTTTGGCCAGGGCAGTCCCTTTTTTAAGCCCTGTCCCAGCTGTCCCTTTTTGTGGGGGCAAAACTGTGCATTTGTCCCGTTTGCTCTTGCCAACTGAGGAGCACGCGGGGGGCGGGGAGATGGGTGAGCAGCCCTGCATGGGAGGGAGGGCTCGGGAAAGCGGCTCTGCATAGGTGGGTGGCAGGGAGCCTTGGGCCAGCCCTGCATGCAGGAGTATGAGCGGGTCCTCAAGGTAGCAGCTGGAGGAGGGAGAGGGAGGCACTAGCAGCAAGGTGACTCGGGCTCACCCTGCCTGTGGGCAGGTGGCAGGGGGGCTTGGGCTGGCCCCATGCATGGGTGGGTGGTGGAGGTGTGTAGGCCTCAGGCTGACCTCATGCACGGGAGAGAAAGGGGGGCCAGAGATGGTGGGTGGGTGAGGTGGAAATGGGCCTCAGGTAGGCCCTGTGTCCCGTTTTCTCTGGGAAAATAGGGTCACCTTGTCTAGGAGCCATTCAAATCTAGAAGGCTCACTCTGCAGGGTTCTTTGAAGACAGAATCAAAAAGAAAGCAGGTCCTGAAGTGAGGGGCAGAAATGCAGTCTGCCACTGCTGTGACCTCTGTATTGGGAAGAAAGGACCTAGGTTCTTTATGGGACCTAGTCAGATTAGAATACAAGTGCTGTACTGAAGATGCTGTGGCAGAGTACAGCCATGTGTCATAGAAGAACAAATCCTGAATTTGGCCCAATAGATTTAACTGCATTTAAGATTCATACTTTTCTAATAAAACTTTTTCACCAAATCCTCTGCTTACAGTTTCACTTTTCAAATTGAGGTCTGAAACTCTTCTTATTTCCTACACTAGTCTAATTCTCATCTCAGTAATGATAAAGAACCGATTAAAATCCAAAATATTAAAAATCATCGAAAATTCATTTTTTTCCAGTGCACAGTATTTTTAACTGATGTCAAAGTCCTCTGCAGGTACACATTCTGTGACCAAATATTAAGTCAAAGGCAATTGTTATGAGATGTATTGCATTCCTATCTCCTGAAAATCATGTTAGATGATCAGATACTACACTGATGAGTGAAGGCTAAGAACTGGATTAGAACATTCCACCTCTTTATGCTTCAACTATTTACCATGGTCTTGCCCCCTTCTACTACTACTCTCTGTGAGAATTTTTTTGCCATCCTCACCAGCATGTTGTTGAACTCATCTAAGGAACTCAGTTAAAATCCATTCAGGTTTCACTTACATGACCACCACTTTATGAGTAGATTACCAAAGCTCTTAACATTAGCAAGCCCCCAGAGTACTTGCAGAAGGAATCACTGTCCGTGAACAATTTTCTGGTCATGAATTAAATGCCAGTATTAATTTAGGCAGCATCAAGCATTCACCTCTTTTCTTTTCACCCCTCCTTCCCCACTATAAATGAGAATCCCACTCACCTTCACTTTCTGAAAGCAGGAATATCCTTTTTCCAGCATCTTAGAACAGTGATGACATACAAGATGTTCTAGGCTCCAGAACCTCAGTCACTGTTTCCACCACATGATCTTCCAAAGTTCTGCTTTTTGAATAGATGTATCTACTGCATACCCATGAAAGACTGAATGGATTTAAGGGAATTAGTACTGTGACATGGATTCACCAGCCTCATGGTAACATATATGAAATGAGCTGATGTTTCAATCCAATGGCTAGTTTAGAAGTTTCATCACAAATTCATCACTATGATTGGTAGTCTCACCAGAGAATCCAGAGTCTTAATGTGCGGGAAGTCTGAACAACCCTCTTACTCTCTGGTAGTCCCTCCAGAAGAGAATTCAGGTAGATAGTCTGAGGAAGCTTACACAAATTACTGCCTTTGCTGTACCTGTTCTGTCTACAGAACCTTGTTGTCTCAATTGTGAAATTGAGCAATAAACTCATTTATTTTTAAATGTACAGTATAAACAGAAGCAAGTAATAAAACCAAAGCCAGTCCCATGAACTCTCAGAAGCAGTCTGCCAGGTAAGAGAAAGTGTGTTTATTTACCAGTTTAACACATTAGGAAGAGTTCATTAAAAATCTTAGCATACAACAAATATTTGAATTAGTACATTTGCTGTTGACCAGTGCAGAGTGGAGCCCAGAATTGTTCCAAAGGAAGAGATTCTGGAATAATATTCACATCTAAGTGTTTAGGAATAGTAAATACTCCAATTTCCACTATAATGTTAAACCACTAAAGTTGACTGAGCTAGATTTACATAGATTCCTTCGTTGTTTGAGTCAAAACATCAAGAGCTGCATTTCCAGTACTGCATGTACATGGTTGGCAGAGGACTGCATGGTGAACTTTAAAAGAACTTTAAAAGCCTCATTTGTTTCCTGCTAATCAAAACACCTAAAAAGTCAATCACAAGGAACTGAACACATGCTCAACACCTGCTGAAGTCAATGAACCTACCACCATTTTTGCCCGCTGCCACTTGGTTATTTCTTTTTTAGGATTCAGTCTTGTAGATACAACCACCTTCTCTTTGTAAGAGATTTCCAGACATGGTGCAGCAGCAACCTTAACGGGACTTTAATGAAGTACTCTAATTGAATATTGTACATCTGCTTCCTCAGGCAAATCTTTCTGGAAATAAAACACATTTGTAGGAAATGTAGCTCTTGAAATATCAACTCAGAGTGTTTGTTTTGCAAGCACACTCCAATATCGTCCTTTTCTCAGAAAAATGAAACAGAAGCAGATTTTGCTAGATAACAATGATAGCTGAGTCTTTAATATAACATTAGCACAGTGCAGTATTGGATGAACTATTTAAAAAATCATATATCCTTCAGGTCAGATTCACTCTATCTCCAAAAACCAGGATTACATTTACAACTAGATTTATTACTGATTGCTATGAATGAAATCTGAAACAGCTTAATGTATTCACAAATAGGAGTTGTGTACTGGCATTTAGCAGGCAACTCCTTATTTATGTTATGGATTGGTTTTCTTCATATTGGTAAGATTATTTTCCTCTTTTTAAAATCAAACTCAGTTTGATCATTAGTGAAGCCTATTGAGATTCATCACACTAAGGGCTTTCAGATAAATTAATATGTTGTTCAAATGTAAAAAGATTAACCTACTATTTTGTTTCGAAATATTTGCCCCCAAAATTCCACAACTAAGCATATTAAATATAAATTCCCTACTCTTTGAGAGAAATTTAAACTTATAAAATGAAATATTGCATAATGATGTAAATATAAGCTGAATCAGTTACAAACACTAGAGAATTAAGCAGTAACAGTTAAAAAGAATGGAGGACCAATAATACATATTTAGGGCTGTTGTCTAAACCACCAGTATAGCTGCACTTCACTGATGTAAAGCAAGGCTTGCACAGGCAAACCATATCCCAGTTTCAAACCAATCTCAATGTTTGAAGTTCACCTCCCTGCCCCAACCATTTTTCAATAAAAATGGAGTTTCAATAACCACTCTGTTTTTTTTAAGAGAGGACATTTTTGGTTAATGAAAAAATTTTCAAACAAATTTTTTGAGAAAAAAAGTGGTAAGTCGTCCATTTTTGGAAGAGCAGGGGGAGAACCCTTTTCATTCAAAAAAAGACAACCAGCTCTATTTGGTATTTGTCAACAGAAATCTAAGAGCCTGATTCAGAACCTATTGCAGATGTTGGTTCTGGCCCTACTTATATCACAGAATCATAGGCCTGGAAGGGACCTTGAGAGGTCATCTAGTTCAATCTCCTGTGCTCCTTGCAGGACTAAGTATTATCTATTTCACACAATACATTATTACTTTTTTAGTTTATTAATACTGCACATTTGAGAACGTAATTAATTTTTTTATTCCACTGTTTTTGCAAGGATATTGGAAAAACGGATACACCCAAAATTTAATCTGTCCTCAACATTCCATATTGTTTAATGGTCCTTCTGACTTTGCATAATGTAGCAACTTCCCCGAACTGAGGTTATCAGCATAATGAAATAAATCTCTGCTTTGTGACCAGATACTAACACACCTGGCACTAGATTCCTTTTTGATATAGATTTAATAACAGTTACATGTTGAACCATCATTCCTTTGCCCTTCTTGTTGTGAACAGGCAGGAGATTGCAAGATTCTCCAAAGTTCTGAGTGCTTCAGAAAGTAGGCAAAGAGCCATGAACTGAGACTGAAGGAGCAGCACAGAATACATGTAGCAATTCAGTGCTGTCTATGTATAAAGGCATTAAAACTCAAAACACAGCTGTAGAAACATTATTTCAAAATCTTTTTATTCAACTGTTATTCAGCAATATACAATACAGTTTATAAACAATGTCTTACCTTGCTTCCAATCTTTATTTAAAAATAAATATTATTGACAGTGAATATTAATTATGGTAAGATGTGCCTTTTTTTAATCAAAATGTCTCAAAAAGAAATAATTTACTTTAATTAAAAAACAGAAAAAGGAAATCCAAAAAACCTAAACACAATAATCTACTAAAAATATTTCCCTTCTTTAGAAGGGCTTTGACTCAACATCTTTACATATTATCATAAAGATAACTGCTCAACAGTTCGTGCAAAATGAATAGTCAGAGGGAAGGTTCAGAAAAGAAAAAATATTACATTAAAATAGAGAAATCATAGGTGCCATGCACAGAGCATGGCTTTATACCATATAATCTGGAAACTAGACGCATTATTTTAGGTGGTTTATTTTGTGTAATGTCCCCAAAAATATGTTTCCCCCACCCCATGTACAATTTGTCATGCTTCTTTCAGTCTCTCTCCGTCCATCTTTAAAACTACAGTTCTTATCGAGAGTTTGTTTTTAAGTAGGTTCCTTTTTGTTTGGCTTAGGAATATTGGATAAAATAGTCCATCAGTGGTTTACTAATATGTGTACAAGCTTATGCAGTATTAACAGGAACATATATAGGAGTGGGTCTGTAGCATAAATAGGTCCTGTACCTAGAAAAGAAAAACACAAGGGGAAAGGGAGAGATTAATATTCTGTCTTTAAAAAGTGTTACGTACATAGCTTCTTCATATAGAAGAATATAGGAGGATTTATTTTCATCATTTTAGCCAGAGGCCAGAAGCTTAATTTTAATAGTAAGATCCATACTAGAGCTATCCAGCTCAAATGCCTTTATTCCCCAAAGCCTACCTTTCACTTAGGTCATTTCATTATGCATTACTAATGGTATGGCCTAAACTTGGCATCTGGTATAGCAGCAATTGAGATGGCTATAAATATACCTTAATCCGTTATACCATTTCCTGACAGATGACAGGTATCAACTGCCCATCAGTTTAACAGAAAATGACAAATACTGTGGCTGTACTCTGCAACACTCCTTGATCAAGAAGACATGTACCAGCTCGGTTTGGATCTGAGACAGCAAGACCTTGCATTTTGTTTACCTTTTACACAAAAAGAGCAATATCTAGAAAAGTCAGATGTGGAAGAGACTTATTAAAGTCATCTAGTCCAAACCCTAGGAAGGGCAAGACTGTTTTATTCAGTATCTCTCAAAGGCTTTATCCAGATTAGTTTTAAATGCCACAAGTGACAGATGTTCATCCTACCTCTTGGGACTTCTCCACAGTCTAGTAGATCTCATGGTTAAGAAGAATTTCTTATATCTATTACCTTGTATTACCTTAAATCATTCTTCTCTCTGCGATGTTTACAAGTACTCAAAAGGTGAAAACAGTTATGTTCCGAGGAAACGGTCCCTTAGCCAAGTATATTTAATTCTTTTAAATCATTCCTTGCAAGTCAGTTTTTAATCTGACTCTTTTTATTGCTCTTCTCTAAATTCCCCCCATTTGTCTAAATCATTCCAGTAATAAATTACTGAGAGTTCAAAATGGCACGGATTCTCAAATTGGAGCCTGTGAATGAACCACTTGTGGTGGCCCGTGGAAAGCTAGCTGGTTGCATGGGGCTGGCTCCCCTCCTGGTTTCCATTTGTTCAGTCACATTAAGATAGAGATAAAAATGCATTCAGTACTTTCCTATATTACTTTTCCATGCAAGCAATTGTTTTAGATGCCACAAGGATGATATACAGAATGCAAGTGATCTGTGATAGTGAATGGGAGGGGAGGTATTCCTGCAATTAACATCAAGGTTCTTGCACTAGAGAAAACCCATTCAGAGGCAGATTCTGCCGCTCTTATGTGAAGTAGTGTCTCATTGATGTGAGCAAGACTGAACCAGGGGCTATCACAGTAAGGGTATTAGAACCTGGTCCAGAGAGAGGATAACACCCTGGAATTAGTGCACAAGGTATTTTTCTGACCAGTCACAGAGAGTGTATTGGAGTACTGATGTCAGCCGGGGTTGCCAACTTTTTGATTGCAGAAAACCAAAGACCCTTGCCCCACCCCCTGTCCCTGCTTACTCCATTCCTCCCTCCCTCTGTTGCTCACTCAATCATTTTCACCAGGCTGGGACAGGAAGTTGGAGTGTGGGAGGGGATATGGGCTCAGGGGTGGGGCCCGTGATAAAGAGTTTGGGGTGTAGGAGGGGGCTCTGGGCTTGGGGCCGAGGGGTTTGGCGTGTGGGAGGTGGCTCCGGGCTGGGGCAGGAGTGTGGGAGGCTGTATGGGATCTGGGTTGGGGGTGCGGGGTCTAGGTGGGGTTAGAAATGAGCGGTTCAGGGCATGGGAGGGGCCTCTGGGCTAAGGCTGAGAGGTTTGGAGTGCAGAAGGGAGCTCAGGGATGGGTCGGGGGTTTGGGGTGCAGGAGGGAGTGCAGGCTCTGGGAGGTAGCTTGGGTAGGGGAGGTGGCTCAGGGCTGGCATGCAAGAAGGGGTTTGGGGTGTGGGCTCCGGGCAGTGCTTACCTCAGGCAGCTCCCAGAAGCGGATGGCATGTCTCTCTGGCTCCTAGGGAGAGGGGCAGCCAGGGGGTTCTGCGTGGTGCCTCCATCTGCAGGTGCTGCCCTTGCAGCTCCCATTGGCCTCGGGGCCCAGCCAATAGGAGCTGCAGAGCTGGTGCTCGGGGTGGCACCAGTGCTGCAAATAAGGCAGTGCATGGAGCCCCCAGCCGCCTCTGCACATAGGAGCCGGAGGGACATGCCAGCAGCTTCTGGGAGCTGTGCAGAGCCAGCTGCTGTGGCCAACTGGACTTTCAGTGGCCCGTTCAGCTGTGCTGACTGGAGCTGCCAGGGTCCCTTTTGACCAGGAATTCTGGTTGAAAACTAGACACCTGGCAACCCTATTGTCAGCAGAGGCACCACGGAATATAACTGCCCTGCTACAGGTTGTTATGTTGTAGATTAAAACTGGGTGCTCCCTGCTCTTTTATCATATTCCCAACTCATATCTAGTTTGCTGTCCACTATCACCGTTAGGCATTACTGCTTCTTAAGTGTGTCCCTCTGCCTTAATAGCAGCTGGAGCTTTTAATCTAGGGAGTCAAAGTTAAATGTTTAACTTTATAACAATGCAGAGAGGTTGCAAATGATTCTTCCCATAGCCAGCTCCTTCCATGCATCATACCAGTCAAAGTGTTTGCAGAGAAATGTTTCTTAAAATGTGATAAAATACTTGTTTATTTTCTATTCATTAAATACCTGCACTAAAAAGAAAAGTTTACACTGTGCCACAAGACCCAATCCCCTATTAAGGGTAGTGTAGATGTGCCCCGCTCTAGAAGAAGCTCCTAGACACACTGTGACTAGGGACCAATTCTTCCTAGAGCTGTGCGGGGATCATGGTGGTTGTTTCCACACCCTTTACAGCTCAGTTCTTCTCTGAGAAGTTAATGTGAAAAATGGCATCTTCTTACTCATCAGATCTGCTTCTTTCGTTTATTCACAATCCTGTCTGCAAGGTGAGTTATTACTGCTGCAGAGACAACACAACTGAGACTATGTGAGCTGGATTTGTCTGCAGCAATTGATTGGTAGTTAGAACACAATCAGTTACAGCTATGCAAGCCTACTGAAGGCAATGGACTTGCCTGGGCCGTACCTGGAAGGTAATGGCAGTTGCACAAGAGTAGCTGAAGACCTAGTTTGCTTTGTGGAACCTTTATTACTGGAGTTAACGCAAAAGACAGAAAGAGCCCGGCTTGACCCTCAGATCCCAGGTTGAGTTTGCAGGGTTGGCAGAAGAAACAGCTTCACACTTGTAAACCACCGAGCGTACTAGTTACGGAGTCATTGAGAGACAAAACAGGGAACCACCCAGTGCTGTATTTACAGTCACTTTTCAGAGAGGAAGCCTTCAAGTGGAACCTGTAGGCAATCAGTGTATCTGAAAAAAATCAGTCCACTTTTAATTTAGGAACCTGCATGGAGTTAATCTAGGAGTTCGTATACGTTGTGAGTTTCTCCATGTGCATTCTGTGGCTCAATCAAAGGGAATATTTGGAAATGTTCTTCGGTAAACGTGACAACACCGCTCAGATTAACCCATGGCCTACATTTGCCTCACCAGCAAAAATACATTACTATTCAATCGCAAATCTGCCAGCATGCTATTAAGAATTAATTTTCACACCATCTAGTTTCCAGACTCCACTGAGTTTATGAGAAGCCACCCTGCATGAATGCTGCTTGCCTTCAGTTACTGGCATTTTAATTTAAGTCTTTCCATGTACATTTGTATATGGGACCATCAGCTAAGTAATAGCTAAACATTAAAAGGAATTTTTACAGAAAATCATTAACAAATGCAATTAACTAAGGCAGCAAAAGAAGCAATTCATAAAGTTGTTTTTAAAGGGCATTGGAAATGTGTGTGAAAGGAGGGAAGACAGCAAGCATGGCATAGCTGTATAAACCTCAAGATCTAAAAGGTACTTCCTGGGCATCTTCTGTCCTATAATTGCATGTTGCTGCAAGGGAGGTGGAAGGTACAAGTGGGAAAAAAGCAGCTCATGAAGAGAAAGGGTCACACTTTGTGCATCTAAACCAACAAAACTTCATGAGGCAGTGAATGAAACTAACATAGGAAACACCTAACTCAGTTCTCCATGGACAGCATGCGACAGTCCTGTAGAAGCAAGAAGGACTAGGTAAGGGCCAGGTGCAAGGAACCTGCGCCTTTCTGTCACTTTGAAGGGGCGGGGTATATTCCCAATCCTTGCACTCGAAAAGCACAAGGACTCTGGCAAGATTTGCATTGACAACACTGTAAGGCTCCCCTAAAATGGGCGAGGAGGAGGTGGGATGATATCCACCCCTAAATCCTTGCATGAGCCCGTGGAGCTACCTCCATGCAGGGGAAAGTGCATAGTTAACACTTCTGAAGGATGTATCAGCAGACTTACTCCCTTTGCACTGCCTCAAGGAGCTCCAGTTGAGCCTCTCCATCACCCGCTCCCCTCCCAGTCATAATCCTGCCCCTGTCTGGTCAATGAAGGCCTGTGACAAGCCAGTCAGAGCAACTGTACCTGGGACAAATGAAACCTGTATACAGGAACAGCTTGGGACACCAGACTCCAAAGGCTGCTCTCTGACAGCTGGAACTGGGGTTATCTGGTGTAATAGCCTCTCTTCTTTCCTCCCCCTTTGGAGTGACCTCTCTCATGCTTGTTCTTTGCCCAAAGAAAAATAATTTAGTTAAAATTCTATTTGACCTTTTAATCATTCAAGAAGAGGGGCAAACATAAGGAAGTTTTCACATCACTGTGTTTTCCAAATTCTTGTCTATGCTTATAGTAACTCACAAATGTTTCTATTTAGGGAAGCCCCAGGACAGGTCTAGGAAAAAGAGTTTTTGGCATGTAGAAAGAAATATAGTTCAGAAATAACTACGGGGGAAGAGTTCCCACTCCAGGCATTCTTTTCACGTTGGTATATCTGGAGCCCTGTGCATTACACATAAACGGGGCTCTGTTTACTTCTACATCTGATCCCGTACACATACAGGAACACGGAATTCAACAGAGGGACCAACTACAGGTAAAACTCAGTCAAATAAATGCAGAACATCATACTGCAGTTGCTGGCATTTACATTGTGCACATTAAAAAAAAGCAAAAAAAAAAAAAAAAAAAAAGGGAGCCAAATCCCCTGAGGTGCTGAAGGGTTCCTATAACTTTCAAGTGTCTCTGAAATGCACTGATCCAAACGGGAACTGAGGGTGTTCAGCACTTAGCAGAGCTAGCTCCTAAGGGCCCAAGCCTGCATATTACACATTCTAAACTCCTATTTATAGCAACAGGAGTTATGAATGCCAGTCGTTATAGGATCAGCCCCATGTATGAGTTTACTGATATACATGATCAATAGCCATTCTCCTAATTTCCCCTTAAAAAAGAGTCCATGCACAAATATGTATATGCTGATACATAGTGATGTCTGAAAATAAACACATCAAGGTCAGAAAATGCAAAGTGAAATTGACCAGAGAAGTTGTTAAGTCGATCACATCCTTTACTGCCACTCTGTTTGCTATTTTTTTGTTCTTATTGTTATCACACCAACATATGTGACTAAATAGTTAAATGGTTGATGTTTTCAAAAATCTGTTTAATTATTTGTGGTTTAAAAATAAAGTATAATATAGCAAATGTACGTGGAAAAACAGAACCACTTCAACATCCCATTTAAAGCCTAATGTTTAATGATAAATAAAAATAAACAGTATCTCTACACTTATTATATGCCTCTAGATCACTGGTACCATGGGTTCCAGCTGACATCACCATTTCCAAACTGTCAGTAACCTCGTCTCATGCCTGGACCACTCTAACAGCCTTGGAGGGGCCAGCCCTTGAATAGGGCAGACAGGATTCATCACCTCCCACAGGAGTGCCATAGTTTCTGTATATGGCCATCTGCAGTGAAGCCTAAGACTCTGCCTCTCAGGCAGGTGGCAGCTCTTGATGGCTACGTGAAGCTTGCCAGGGCACAGGCGGTCAGCCAGCTCCACACCTGCATAGCACTGAGGTGAAGATCTGGCCTGGTATACTTAGCATGCTATTCAAACCTAAGCTTGGGAACGGGAGCATTGCTGCGGCTGGCATCAAACCTGTTCAGTGAACAAACAGGACTTTGATGTCTAGGGTTGCTACAGTTCATCTAGGTAAAAAAGAAAAAGGAGCATTTTAATAAATGGGAAAATCCCCTTGAAACAGCAGCTAAGAACTGATCAGCTATAAATTTGGTCTTTTAACCCGTATTCTGAAGCAGGGCCAACAGCACATGGTTAGGATTTCTTTTACTATGCCAAGCAACCATCATCTGTAACTATGTGTAATAACTGCAAATTTAAGAGATCTGCCATGGCAAATTTTAAATTCTAAGTACTCCTAATCTGGTTTAAATCTTAGCTTAAACTTCTGAATTAAAACCAATATTTACCACTTTATGTGCGAGTGAAGAATGTGAAATCTCCATGTTTTACATACATTCCCCTGTTTGAATTTTACAGAACTGTTCATAACCCTTTTAAGATCATCTAAGCATGCTTGTTTCACAATGAATATTAGCAGTTAAAGAAACCTCTTTTTGATTGCTTGTTTTTGATAAAAGGCATCCTCATTATTTCAACACCCAACACCAAATTTTCCTTTCTTAGCAGTGTAAGCAAACCCACCAAAATCAATGAAGTTATATATGTAAAACTGTTCTGAAAGGAGATTCAGACGGCATTAGCTTTGGAAGCAAGACTGGACCAGATGCACAACTCTCATTAGCTTACCTCTTGTTCAGCTTGGCCAACACTCCTTACTGCTTTTAACAATTATTACAGGCAACTTGAATTCAGTGAGCCATACTGTGCTTTCTGTTGCATCAGTGTAAGTCTAAGTATCTTCCCTGAAGTCAGTGGGATGACCCTTAATTTACTTCAGCAAGTTTCTTGACAAGCCCAGGTGTAATTGAGCCCTATCTGGTCCCAGATTTTCAGGATTTTGTCATGAGAAAGAACTGTGGGATTGGATCCAGATTTGAAAATAGGAAACTACTGTACTGAGGATCCTGACCAAGGATATCTGTCTGTATGCAGTTATTTCTGTAGTGCAGACATTTGGAAGATGAAATTTCATTTTATTTTTTGATATGTATTTGCTATTTTATGTTATACTTTCTATAATACAAACATAAATAGTTTAAATATTTAGTTACATATTTAATTAATTGTGGTTTAAAGTGAAAGTATAATATAGCAAATGCTCATGTAAAAACATGACATCATTATGTACTACAACTACAGATGTATCATGATGTGCAAATAAAGAATGACAAGCTTTTAAAGTGCTTGTACACAAATGCTAGAAGTCTAAATAATAAGCTGGGTGAACTAGAGTGCCTCGTGTTAAAGGAGGATTTTCACATAATAGGCATCACAGAAACCTGGTGGAGTGTGGACAATTAATGGGACACAATCATTCCGGTGTACAAAATATATTGGAAGGACAGAACAGGATGTGCAGGG